>JBBDGP010002354.1:0-532500 GCA_037952835.1 Lithobates septentrionalis
CACTGATTACTGGTGGGGGATGATGGGGTGCTCCATCCCAAGGGGTTTGGTCAGGACCCATATAACAGACAAACAAAGACTAGGGGGGGGCCTCACCTAACTATTCATGAGATTAAAGGTGGTGCTGCTATAAAACCATACAAACAGAACATAAGATTATAGCGCAAACATACAAAAATGTCATTTAAATCCCTAAAAGGCTACAAAGTAAACTTGTGCACAACAGAAAATGTAGTTTAGTTTTGTTTTCATTCGTAAAATACATCATTTTGTTCTGTTATATTCGTTATGTTACGTTGATTCGTTTTTTGGATAATTCGTTATTTCTGTAGAGTGTCGATGTTCCTTATACCGAATCGATTCATTTTGTATATCGATTCAATATTTATGTATATACTGTATATTCATGAGAACGATTCGTAGTTTGGAAAGTCGTTTGTTTATTGAATCCATTAGCACACAATGACTATATCTCTTCTCCTCTGCTCAAATACAATACAACACCCTTCTCACTCAGATCTCGTGAATGCACTTTGCCAGTAATCCGACCTCCAGCACAAACTGAATCAGCTGATTGGACTGTAAGTGGCGGTTCACACAGGGGCGGCTTCAAAGTTGTCCGGCCCGCCCCCTCCAGCGCGACTTCCGCACGGCTTGCAAAACGACTTCTGTGAAGAAGTCAATGCAAGCCGCTCCGAAGTCGCCCCAAAGTACGGGAACCTTTTTCTAAGTTGAAGCGACTTGAGTCACTCCTATTAGGACGGTTCCATTGTAATGCATGGAGCGCCACTTGTCGGGCGGCTAAGTCGCCTGGCAGGTCTCCCCTGTGTGAACCGGGACTAAGGTTTACTCTGAGTTGACCTTTTGTTTCATTAGACCTTTAACCACTTCAGCCCCGGACCATTTGGCTGGCCAAAGACCGGAGCGCTTTTTGCGATTTGGCACTGCATCGCTTTAACTGACAATTGCGTCGTGCGACGTGGCTCCCAAACAAAATTGACGTCCTTTTTTCCCCACAAATAGAGCTTTCTTTTGGTGGTATTTGATCACCTCTGCGGTTTTTATTTTTTGCGCTATAAGCAAAAAAAAAATAGCAACAATTTTGAAAAAAACGCATTATTTTTTACTTTTTGCTGTAATAAATATCCCCAAAAAATATATATAAATTTTTTTTTTCCTCAGTTTAGGCCGATACGTATTCTTCTACATATTTTTGGTAAAAAAAAACGCAATAAGCGTTTATTGATTGGTCTGCGCAAAAGTTATAGCGTCTACAAAATAGGGGATAGTTTTATGGCATTTTTATTATTTTTTGTTTTTTACCAGTAATGGCAGCGATCAGCGATTTTTTTTTTTATCATGACTGCGATATTATGGCGGACAGATGAGACACTTTTGGCGCGATTTTGGGACCATTCACATTTATACAGCGATCAGTGCAATTAAAAATGCATTGATTACTGTGTAAATGTGACTGGCAGTGAAGGGGTTAACCAGGAGGGGGCAGTGAAGGGGTTAAGTGTGTCCTAGGGAGTGATTCTAACTGTGGGGGGGGGGGGGGGGGGGAACCTGGTTATGTGTGACACGACACTGATCACCGCTCCCGATTACAGGGAGCTGTGATTAGTGTCCTGTCACTAGGCAGAACGGGGACATGCTTTTTTACATCAGCATTTTCCCCGTTCTTCCTCTCCGTGAGACGATCGCGGGTATCCCCGCGAACATCGGGTCTGCGGGACCCGCGATCACACTCACGGAGGTCGCGGCGGGCGCCTCCCCCCCACTACAGTAGAACACCCCCTAGGCACACAGTTAACCCTTTGATCACCCCTGATGTTAACCTCTTCCCAGCCAGTGTCATTAGTACAGTGACAGTGCATATTTTTAGCACTGATCACTGTATTAGTGTCACTTAGGGGGTTATTTACTTAAAGGCAAATCCACTTTGCACTACAAGTGCAGTCGCTGTAGATCTGAGGGGGACATGCAAAGGAAAATAAAAAACAACATTTTAGCTTGCACATGATGGATGATAAAATCAGCAGAGCTTCCCCTCATTTCAGATCTTCCCCTCAGCGGTTTACAGCGACTGCACTTCCAGGGCACGTGCAAAGGGGATTTGCTTTTCGTAAATAACCCCCTTAGTGTCCAATTTGTCCGCCGCAATTTCGCAGGCCGGCTATCAGTCACTAATCGCCGCCATTACTAGTAAAATAAAAATAACATAAATTTATCCCATAGTTTGTAGACGCTATAACTTTTGCGCAAACCAATTATTTTACGCTTATTGGGATTTTTTTTTTACCAAAAATATTTAGCAGAATACATATTGGCCTAAATTGATGAAGAAATTCGATTTTTTTTTTTTATTTATTTTTTTTTTACATTTTTTATGGGCTATGTTTTTTTTTGTTTTTTGTTTTTTTGTTTTGTTTTTTTTTAGCAGAAAGTAAAAAATATTGTTGTTTTTTTTCTCAAACCTATCGATTTGTTTTTTTGTTTATCGCGCAAAAAACAAAACAAAACACAGATGTAATCAAATACCACCAAAAGAAAGACCTATTTGTGGGGGGGGGGGGGGGGGGGGGGGTTAGGACAAAAATTTTATTTTGGTACAGCGTCGCGCGACCGCCAATTGTCAGGTTAAGTAACGCCGTGCCGTATAGCAAACAATGGCCTGGTCAGGAAGGGGAGTAAATCTGCCGGAGCTGAAGTGGTTAAAGTGGCTCTGTTTCTAGTCTTCCTTTGTAGAGGTTTAGGTGTGTTCTGAAGTTTATTATACCCCTCGCAATGATTTAATTCACTTTTTTTTAGAATGAAGCGACCTTTATTAATGCACTCGACCTTCGGGCAGGTACTCCTGAAGAAGTCTACTGTTCTAATGTCCTTCTAATGTACACAGTAGGGAATTCATTTCTGTTTTCATCTCTTATGTAGTAAAACCAGCCATGAGCATATTCTGTCAATATATCCAATAGCTTGGCCTGATCTGTCTGCAGATATATTAGCCCAGCGGTAATTATAAAATGATATGAGACAGATATAGATATGAGGGGCAATGACCTCTAATGAGCATGACAAATAGTTATTACGCCAAAGCAGCAGCCCCTGCAGGGTAACAGTCTGCATGCAAGAGGTGTAAGTCTATGGTTAGCGTATGTAGCAACCAGAAACCAGAGGGGTCAATTAAGACCCTTTAAAAAAAGGTCACAGTTCCCAGGAGAAGGCGATGGTGAATATTTCTCACCATTTAGTAAATGCCTCTCATCAAAGGGTGTAAGACACAAATAAGATTAACAACACGGTGCATAGAAGCTTGGTGTGCAGTAACCCACAAGAGCCAAGGATCAAGAAAGTGTTAAAGTCTTCTGAATGGTGAGAAGGTCCTTAGCTATGTGCAAGCTCTGATCCAGACCAGACAGGGGGTGTGCCAGGTGGGCCTGGGCACACCCTAATCACTCTGCGCGGTGCACACTTCCCCTACTGCCTGAACTCCCCACCCCTGTGTTGTACCTTACATAGTTACATACCCTGTTTCTCCGAAAATAAGACCTAGCGTGATTGTCGGTGATGGCTGCAATTTAAGCCCTACCCCCCAAATAAGCCCTACCCTGTTTCCCCGAAAATAAGCCCTACCCTGAAAATAAGACCTACAAGGACTTTAACTAGGGCTTATTTGGGGGGGTAGGGCTTATATTGCAGCCATCACCGACAATCACACTAGGTCTTATTTTTGGGGAAACAGGGTAGTAGGTGAGGTTGAAAAAAGACACAAGTCTATCAAGTCCATCCTATGTGTGTGATTATATGTCAGTATTACATTGTATATCCCTGTATGTTGCAGTCGTTCAGGTGCTTATCTAATCGTTTTTTGAAACTATCGATGCTCCCCGCTGAGACCACCGCCTGTGGAAGGGAATTCTACATCCTTACCGCTCTTACAGTAAAGAACCCTCTACGTAGTTTAAAGTGGAGGGCCACCCTAAAAAAAAAAATTGCATCAAAAATCTTTAAAAACTTTTTTAAAGTGAAAAAAAAAATAATTAAATTACCTGAAACCCCTGTTGCTAGGCAGTCTTCCTAATCTGTCTCTTCCTATTCCGCGGCGCTTCCTCCTCTTCCGCGAGCGGCCCCATTGCCTTCTGGGAACTGTGTGTGTCCCAGAAAACCACGGGGGCCATTCACAAAGCTCCGCGCGACTCGCACATGAGCAGTAGGAAACGGGCAGTGAAGCCGCAAAGCTCCGCTGCCTGTTTCCCTTCGTTAAGATGGAGGCGCCGATGGACGGATCGGCCTCAGGGGGGGGGGGGGGGGGCGACATCGCGGGCTCGCTGGACAGGTAAGTGTCCTTATTAAAAGTCAGCAGCTACTGTGTTTGTAGCTGCTAAATTAAAAAAAAAAAATATTGCGGCCGGAACCCCCCTTTAAGGTTAAACCTCTTTTCTTCTACTTTTAGTGAGTGGCCACGAGTCTTGTTAAACTCCCTTCCGTGAAAAAGTTTTATCCCTATTGTGGGGTCACCAGTATGGTATTTGTGAATTGAAATCATATCCCCTCTCAAGCGTCTCTTCTCCAGAGAGAATAAGTTCAGTGCTCAATACATTTCTTCATAACCAATATCCTCCAGACCCTTTATTAGCTTTGTTGCCCTTCTTTGTACTCGCTCCATTTCCAGTACATCCTTCCTGAGGACTGGTGCCCAAAACTGGATAACCAATAACATAGCTCCCAACTGTCCCTGATTTGGAGCAATGTCCCTCTGTCCCGCTTTCCTCCTCATGTGCCCCTCATTTTGGTCTGATCTATATAGTTGTGTATAAAATGCACTATTTATCTTTCAAAAAGTGTTTCCCAGTGCTAAACCTTTCATCCAAATTTTAAATGACTGCATTTGTAAATTTCAAAATCCAGTATAAAGGAATAGTAGTGGTTAAAAAAAAAATTTGTGGGAGTAACTAATGTATTTTTTTTTTAGAATTCTCCTCTAGCGAAAGTTTGGGCAAGGTCCTCTCTTGTTCCAGTATGACCTTGAAGCTTGCATCATAAAGACAATGTTAAAGTGGTGTTCCGGCCAAAATTATACTTTTTAAATAAAAATACCCCTATAATACACAAGCTTAATGTATTCTAGTAAAGTTAGTCTGTAAACTAAGGTCTGTTTTGTTAGTTTATAGCAGTAGTTTTTTACTTTATAAATTTACAGCAGGCCGTGGCCATCTTAAATGTGGGCATCTGAAGCCAGACTGTATTTCTTCCTGGATCTCATCCTTGCAGATCTCGCACGTGCTCAGTGCAGCACAAGCAGTGTAATAGGTTTCAGGTTTCCATAGCAACGGCATTGTCAGAGGAAGTTGCCGCCCCTTCCCAGAAGGCATTGCAAACAGGAAATGATGCGTTGGGCCACGGCCAGGGAGGAGGAAGTGAAAAATGAATACAGCAGATATACAGTAGGTGCTGAGAATTTTTTTTTTTAAATATCCAATTTGTTTACAGTGCACAGTTTAGTGAGGGATGCTGAAGAGTTGTAAAAGTGGGTGGAACTCCACTTTAAGGCTCAGTTCACATATATGCGAATCCGATGCGAATTGGACCGGCTTTCAATGGAGACACTTCACACATGCCCAGGGTGGCCACGGTCCGTTTCTGAAAAGGGTCCTGTGCGATTTTAGGTGCAAACTCAAGTAAAAATGTGCACCTGAACCGATGAACAAAGCCGCACCAGACTCCGGACTGCAAACTGCAGCTGGACATGTGTGAACCTAGCCTTACTTAGTGTGGAGGAACTCGAGTGTCCTGCACAGACCCCTGACCTCAATCCTACTGAGCTATTTTGGGATGGATTGGAATGCTTATTGCAAACCAGGTCTTTTTTTTTATAAATTCTTTATTTTTGAATACCATATAATACATTCCACATAAAGCGCTTAACATAATCTTCATATCATCTCTTACATCTCCGTTTTACCATAATATAACAACATAATCCATTTTCTTTTGAGTGGAACTTAATCTTATCTACCCGATAAACATATATGATTTCCCTTTTCTCTTATCATAACCCTAATACCAACCCCCACCCTCTAAAACCCAAAAAGAAAAAAAAAAAGGGGAGCCCCCTCCCCTTCCCGTTGGATCGCGCATGATCTACCTCTCCTGCTCTCTACTTCTATAATCCAGGTAGGGAGCCCATATCTTCCAGTATTTCTCATCCTGTTCTTTCAGCATCAGGGTCAAATTCTCCATTTGTTGGATTTCTGTAATTCTGGCCCACCACTGTGTTTTGGTCAGAGGGACTGAACTCTTCCACAGGGCCGGTATACAGGCCCTCGCCGCCGTGAGAAGGTGATTAACCACTTGCTTACAGGGCACCTAAACCCCCCTCCTATCCAGACCAATTTTCAGCTTTCAGCGCTGACGCACTTTGAATGACAATTGCGCGGTCATACAACACTGTACCCAAATTAAATTTTTATCATTTTTTCAGCACAAATAGAGCTTTCTTTTGGTGGTATTTGATCACCTCTGCGGTTTTTACTTTTTGTTAAAAAATGTAAAAAGCTGAATTTTTTTTTTTTTTTTAATGTTTTTTTTTTTTATATTTTGTTATAAAAAATTTAAAACGGGTAATTTTTCTCCTTCATTGATGTACGCTGATGAGGCGGCAGTGATGGGCACTGATAGGCGGCAGTGATGGGCACTGATGGGTGGCAGTGATAGGCACTGATGGGTGGCAGTGATGGGCAGCACTGGCAGGTGGCACTGATTGGCACTACAGGTGGGCATTGATAGGTGGTACTTGTGGGCACTGTTAGGTGGCACTTGTGGGCACTGTTAGGTGGCACTGTGGGCAGTGTTAGGTGGCACTTTTATTGGGCACTGATGAGGCAGATGTGCCTCTTCCACTTCGGGACCGATGTCCCTTACATCTGAGCGCTGTCAGCGTGAGTAAAAAAAAAAAAAACGATTACCGATGTTTTGTTTACATCATGTGATCAGCTGACAGCTGATCACATAGTAAGGGGCCGGGACCGGCCCCTTACACGGATTGGTGATCAGCCGAGTCTCAGTCACTCGGTGATCACACCGCGCCCGGCGCGCGCCCTGCAGGGCGCGCGCAGGGAGCGTGCACAGGGGAGGCCGTCATGTGACGGCCTCCCGGGAATGCAGGTCCGCGCTGTGGCCGTCATTCGGTTATAGCACGGATGTCTAGTGGTTAAGCAAAGAATTCTTGTATTTTTCCACAGACATGGGGACATCATTTAATAGAAATGCAGCCGGGTTATCCCCAAGAGACACACCTGTAATATCCTTAATCGTTTCCTCAACCATTTTCCAAAATCCCTTAATCTTCTCGCAATCCCAAAATATATGCAACATCGTGCCCTCTAATCTCATACCGCGCCAGCATATGTTTGAGGCCTGTGGGAATATTTTATGTAGAACAGTTGGTGTTCTATACCACCTAGTGAGGATTTTATATCCTCCCTCTTGGTACCTGCTAGCAACCGATGTCTTATGAGTGGATTTTAAAATTTTGACCTTCCGTCTTTGGGAGAACGTTATCCCCATCTCTCTCTCTCCCAAGCTTGAATAAAGTTAAAGTGGAGTTCCACCCACTTTTACAACTCTTCAGCATCCTTCACTAAACTGTGCACTGTAAACGAATTGAATATTTTAAAAAAAAATTTCTCAGCACTTATTGTTTATCTGCTGTATTCATTTTTCACTTCCTCCTCCCTGGCAGCGGCCCATCGCATCATTTCCTGTTTGCAATGCCTTCTGGGAAGGGGCGGCAACTTCCTCTGACACTGCCGTTGATATGGAAACCTGATCTGAAACCTATTACACTGCTTGTGCTGCACTGAGCATGTGCGAGATCTGCAAGGATGAGATCCAGGAAGAAATACAGTCTGGCTTCAGATGCCCAGACTTAAGATGGCCACGGCCTGCTGTAAGTTTATAAAATAACAAACTACTGCTATAAACTAACAAAACAGACCTTAGTTTACAGACTAACTTTACTAGAATACATTAAGCTTGTGTATTATAGGGGTATTTTTATTTAAAAAGTATAATTTCGGCCTGAACACCACTTTAAGCTCTTGGGGGGGCTTCCAGACTCGTTAATACCTCATAGAAATATGATAGGGAGTGCCTCATGCTCTCTCCATCTAAACATCTCTGTTTGAAGCAGGATAGTTCCCGTATCACTGGGTACGTTTTAATTTTCGAACTGATAAATGCTCCTAACTGCATCGCCCTAAAATAGTTGAAATCTGGTGCCACTTCTCCCTCTATCTCACCTCGTGTCATCAAGCAGTTTCCCCTAGAAAAATGTATGAACCTGTTTCTCCCCCTTAGTTTTAGTACCTCAAACCTCCGGTCTAATAGGCCAGGCTGAAAGTCTGGTGAGCCCAACACCGGGGGCCATAGGGCTCGGATGTAGTGATAGGTTTTGTCTTTTTGAAAATCATATTAATAGTACGGATGGTTGCACCTGTCAGTGGATGTTTTTTCACTATTGTAGGTAGTTTCGATTTTGCTATCCATGCCAAACCCTCCAAAGGAATTTTAACCATCGCTTGTTCTAATTGTACGTATGGGCAAACCAGGTCTTCTCCAACATCAGTACTTGACTTCATAAATGTTCTGTAGCCCAGTCTGCAGCTCGGGCAGAAAAAGGACTTTGTATCTGTGCAGCAGTGGAGTGTTTTATACAGGCACAGCTACGGGAAAGGACTCTTACTGTAGCGCTGAGTACAGCAAGTGTTGAGCCTGCCCTCTACCCAATAGGAAGGCACACAGCATGTGGATTGCAAGAATTGTGGGAGATATAGTTTTGTCAGACTTTGGTTTGGGGGAGCAGGAGCTGGTTTGGGGAGCTAGAAGGAGTAAACTATAAATCCCACAAGGCACTGGTTCAAAAAGGAAACATGAGCGTTGGTTCACTGCTGTTTTCCCGGGCTGAGGAGAAGATGTGTGGAGGCTGTTTCTGAGAGGACTGTGTGTCCAAATCCACATTACGCTTTGATAAAAGAGGGACAGTGTTGCCTGCGAGTATCACAGAGTCAGCGTCATCATCACTGCTTAAAGGGACATTATCCTGAGCGATCTGACATGACAGTTGGGCCCCAACGAGCTGGCCAGCAGAAGAGAGTATATTACAGTATATTACATTCTTCTTAGTTTGGATTGCCATAATATAGGATGTGCTCTCTACACCCATTGCTTGCTTTTGCAGCATATTTCTTTCTACCGTCCTTTCTACTGTTCATCTATTTGCAATATGTTCCTTTTTAACTGTTTGCTGTATCATTGCTATTGTTTCATATCTCTTTTGCTACCAAGGTACTGCATAAACCTCTGCAATAAATAATACCCACCCAGCCAGGCATGTCAGAATGTATGCAGAGTTGTATCTATTGTATCTATTGTATCTAATGTATCTATTTGCAGAGTTGTGGGTACAAGAACATCCATCCTTTTGGGGGGGGGGATAAGCACTACTGTTTCTTCTGTTTGTTTTTTTTCTTAGAATGGGCACAAATTCTCACAGACACCCTTCCAAGATCTTGTGGAAAGCCTTCCCAGAAGAGTGGAGACTGTTAAAGCTGCAAAGGGGGCCAACTCCATTCAAATGGCCATGGTTTGGAATGGGATGTCCGATGTGATGGGGCACCATATAGTGCAGGGATATGCAATTAGCGGACCTCCAGCACAACTACAAGTCCCATGAGGCATAGCAAGACTCTGACAGCCAAAAGCATGACACCCAGAGGCAGAGGCATGATGGGACTTTTTTTTGCAACAGCTGGAGGTCCGCTAATTGCATATCCCTGATATAGTGTATCTACTTTGAGTGGAATGACTCTGAACTCTATATGTTTGTTCCTGTCTAAAAACTATTGCAGGCTGAAATATATATATATATATATATATATATATATATATATATATATATATATATATATATATAATTTTTTTTTTTTTTTTTCAAAGTACAAACTATCTTCAAGTCTCCATCTCTTACTTATATTTCTTGCTTTCTTGACTAATTAAGAAATGATTATCTCTTGGGTAGGCAGCAGAAAATGCCTTTGGTGGTCTGAAAATTTCATTCCTACACCATCCGCCCCCGCCCTAGTCAAGGTGACAGCAATCTGGATGTATTAATATGCTGTTTTCTCCATTATTCCAATCAGAAAGTGTAAAATTGCCTCAGAATTGATCTAATGATTAAAGTGACACATTAGATGTACCGTGACCCTCGTGATCCGTCTGCTAATCACTGTGCCGGGCACTAACTGATAATGTCACTGAGTGTCCCCAAGGTGCAGGGTGGGCTTCTGCGCTCACCAGAAATAATGATTGTCTGACAACTGCTGGATGCAGAGATATAATTAAAGAGAGGTTTTTCGCAAAACAAAAACCTCAGATGTATTTCTTATGACCTGTAAAGTCCTTTCATTTGTTTGATGGTTACTCCTTGCTTCTGGTGGTTCCCCCAACCCATTGCAGGGGTGGTGTGATGTTTGGGGGGGGGGATAACAAACATAGGTTTCTAGCCTGGGGTAACAAAAAGTTTAAAAAGATACCTGATCGGATAGTAGGGAACAAAAATGCAGCTTTGTTCTTCATAACCTGTAAAATCAACGAGCATTCAATGGTTCATAATGTTAGATAGTGGGGGTTCCTTCACCTCATGAGTCCTGGAACAACTGCTCACTTTGTAAGTCTACTCGAGTCCAGCTATTCTCAACCAGGGTTCTGTGGAACTCTATGGTTTCTCCAGAGGTTGTTAGGGGTTCCTCCTGCTGTGACTGATTGACCTTCTATCTGACGGCGTCTATGTAGTTCTAGGGCCAATGCCTTTTGGCAGAGCCACCAGCACTGGACACTAATGATCTTGTTTAGCTGTCCTTAAGAGTGATGTTCTAACTACCACTTTTAAGGAGGGCATTCTTCCCACTCGCCATCAATGTAGGGGGCATTTTTCCCACTGACCACCAAAGTAGGAGCATTCTGCCCACTCACCACCAATGTACTGGCATTCTTCCCCTTGACCCCAATGTAAGGGGCATTCCTCCCACTCACCATCAATGTAGGGGACATTCTTCCCACTGACCCGCAAGGTAGGGGACAATCTTTCCACTCACCCCTAATGCAGGGGGTATTCTTCCCACTGACCACAAATGTAGAGGACATTCTTCCCACTGACCCCAATGTAAGGGGCATTCTTCCCACTCACCACCAATGTAGGGGCATTCTTCCCAATGACCTCTAATGTAGGGGGCATTTTTTTCTCTGACCCCCAACATAGGGGGCATTCTTCCCACTCACCACCAATGTAGGGGGTATTCTTCCCACTGACTCCCAATGTAAGGGGAATTCCTCCTACTGAACACCAGTGTAGGGGGCATTTTTCCTACTCGCCACCAATGTTGGGGGCACCCTTCCCAGTTACCCCAATGTAAGGGGCATTGTTCCCACTGACCCCTAATGTAGGGGACATTCTTCCCACTGACCCCCAATGTAAGGGGCATTTTTCCTACTGACCCCCAACGTAGGAGGCATTCTTTTCACTCACAACCAATATAGGGGGCATTCTTCCCACTAACCCCAATGGAAGGAACAGTCTTCCCACTGACCCCCAATGTAAGGGGCATTCTTCCCAATGACTCCCAATGTGGGGGGCATTTTTTTCAATGACTGTCAATGTTTTGGGCGTTCTTCCCATTCACTACCAATGTAGGGGGCATTCTTCCCATTCACTACCAATGTAGGGGGCCTTCTTTCCACTGACCCCCAACGTAAGGGGCATTCTTCCCATTACCACCAATGTAGAGGGCATTCTTCCCACTGACCCCCAACCTAGGGGGCATTCTTCCCACTCACTACAAATATAGGGGGCATTCTTCCCACTCACTACAAATATAGGGGGCATTCTTCCCACTCACCACAAATATAGGGTGCATTCTTCAAACTGACCACCAATGTAGGGAGCATTCTTCCCACTCACCACCAATGTAAGGAGCATTCTTCCCACTGACCGCGATGTAAGGAGCATTCTGCCCTCGCACCACCAATGTAGGCAGCACTTTTCCCACTAACTCCCAATGAATTGATTAAGCCAGGGGTTCCTTGAGACCTGGATATTATTTTAGGGGTTCTTCTGAGGATAAAGAGATTGAGAGAGGTGGTTCTGTCTCTCACCCCGATCCCTGCAGTCTCACCCCTGGAATGGAGTTGTGATTTGTCTCTTTGGAGGTCCCCGGCGTAGAGCTTTTGGCAGGTGTCTTTTTATGAAAGAATATTTCACATTAAAAAGGCAATGAGGAAGAATCTTTTATTTATTCATTATCCGAGTTAAAGCAGCTCGGAGACAAACAAATGATATTGTCCTTGTCGTAAATCAAATCACATCAAACAATAGGAAATAAGCAGCAGAGGGGGAGACATGATTATGTCTAGTGGTGTCCCTGGGGCGGGGAGCCAGGGGGAGCGCAGGGGGGAGGAGGACAATTTACATGATTTACAGGAGAGGATTCTGCACTGCTGTCACTTTCACTTCCCAGGTCTGGGATATATCAATATGTGTTACATCTCCCCGTCCGGAATTATCTATACTCTACTTCTTTATGCGTTTTTGTCCCACGGGCAAGTGATTGAAATTTTTCACATTATTGCCAGATTTACATATGGAAGTCCTCGGTTGCGCTATGCAACATCAACAACCTTTAAGAGAACCATTCACAATTTGGCTTATGTGTTTATTGAAACACTTGGTCATTAAAAATGACAAGAAGAAACTATAAAACGCAAAAATACAAACAGATTAAATACATCGATTTATTATAATTGTCCAAGCTAATTTAATGGGGATTTGTTGCAAAGTAGGGAGGAGGAGGGTTTAACCACTTGACCTCTGGAACATTTATCCCCCCCCCCCCCCTCCCTTCATGACCAGGCCATTTTTTTTGTGACTTGGCACTGCGTTACTTTAACTGACAAATACGCTGTCGTGCGACGCTTTACCCAAATAAAATTTGTATTTTTTTTCCCACAAATAGAGCTTTCTTTTGCTTGTTTTGATCACCTCTGCTTTTTTTTTATTTTTGCGTTATAAACAGAAAAAGACCAACAATTTTGGAAAAAAAAAACTGTATTTTTTTACTTTCTGCCATAAAACACACATACAATAAAAAGAATGAGAAAATATTATTTCTTCATAAATTTTGGCCAATATGTATTCTGCTACATACTTTTGGTGAAAAAAAAAATTGCAAAAAGCGTATATTGATTGGTTTGCGCAAAAGTTATCACGTCTACAAACCTATGAGATATTTTTTATTTTATTTTTTTTACTAGTAATGGCGGCAATCAGGGACTTATAGCAGGACTGCGATATTGCGGCGGACAGTCGGGACACTAACTGGCAATTTTTTGGGGACCAGTGACACTAATACAATGATCAGTGCTAAAAATATGCACTGCCACTGTACTAATGAGACTGGCTGGGAAGGGGTTAAACACCTAGGGTGATCAAAGGGTTAACTGTGTGCCTAGCCAGTGTTTATGTACTGTGGGGGAGGTGCTTTTACTAGGGGAAGGCATTAATACTCATTCCTGCTTTCAGCAACACAGGATCAATGCCTTCCCTACTGACAGAACTGCGATCTTTTACATGCCGTTCTGGCTCTCTGTCTAATGATCGGTGGGTGCCAGCGGACATCAAGTCCGCGGTACCCACAGATCAGCTCCTGCTGTGTCTTATCACATCGGGAGCGGGTCACCGGTGGCGCGCATGTGCGCCCCAAACCCGGAAGTGTCGGATCACGTACTAGGTACAAGTGGCAACCCTAGCCCCAACCCCATCTTGGCTAGTACCGCGTTGAGGAAACCCCAGTCTACGAGATCAAACGCCTTCTCAGCATCAGTGGAGAGAATCAAGTACCCATTCTGGTGCCAACTGGGTAGTGTCATTCTGTAATTGTTCCATGTCCTGTTTAAAAGCCTTTTCCACTCTGCAGGCAAATCTCTCTAGGTCCTCCCTACCCTGTTTCCCCGAAAATAAGACCTAGCGTTATGGTCGGTGATGGCTGCAATATAAGCCCTACCCCCCAAATAAGCCATAGTTAAAGTCCTTGTAGGTCTCATTTTCAGGGTAGGGCTTATTTTTTGGGGGAAAAAAGGTAGGGCTTATTTGGTGGGTAGGGCTTATATTGCCGCCATCACCGACAATCACGCTAGGTCTTATTTTCGGGGAAACAGGGTAGTAGGGAGAGACCAGATATGTTGCTTTAAGTCTCTATCCCCCTGAAGCTCAGAAATATCAGACCCCTGATTATGGGAGGCAGAGGATCCGGAGGGGTGGTTGGGGCAACTATGAGATAAAAAGAAAAGAGGGGCGCACCAGCCATGTGTATTATCTTTTTGTAAAAGTATTTATTAAATAAAATAATAAGGAAATTACTCACAAACAGTAGTGGAACAAGGTGCAATATGAAGACTGCACCGACTAGCAGCAAGCGGTTCTATGATGAGCAAAACCTTCCAAAGATCGTGGAGCACACAAGCGTCACTACCATTCTTCATCCTTCATCAGAGCTCAGCAGTCGCTTACCAGTCCTGGTGAGTTTATGGGAGAGAGAAGCCTGGGCTGCGGTAGTTGCGTTCTTCCCACTGTCCTGGCTCGGCGCCATCTTGGTCAGTTCATCACGCGGCCGCCCTCCATCACTAAAGAAGGCATTTATGGAGCCGCGGGTGGATTTTGCGGAGCCCCGTGGCTGCGATTGAGCTCTGCGGCGGTAAGACATCCCGGTTGCAGCTCTGGGAGGCTAATTATCCCTTGGTGTAAGGAGCGGTAAGGTCCGTCGGCGAGGAGCTGCAGAGGCACACGTCCTCCCTCTCTCATATCCAGGCCACGCCCCCAGAATGTTGATCTTTTAAGGGGTTGTTGGAGGGTTACACTTCACTTACCTGTCCTGAAGTCCAGCGATGTCGGCACCGCAGCTGATGTTTCCCTACTGCGCATGCGTGGTGACGTCAGTACCCGCGGCTGAGGCTCCCGGAAGTGGAAACAGGATACCTGTGAAAGACAGGTATCCTGTCCCCCCTCTCCCCTGCCCCCCCCCCCCCGGAAGGTGCCAAATGTGGCACCGGAGGGGGGAGGAGTACAACGAGCAGAAGTTCCACTTTTGGGTGGAACTCCGCTTTAATGCCTAATGGCTCTTTCATGTTATCGGGCTGCCTAAGTAGAGTCATTGGTCTCTATTGCAGTGGTTCTCAACCTCAGTCCTCAAGTACCCCCAACAAGCCATGTTTGCAAGTTTTCCTTTATCTTGCACAGGTGCTTAAAATCTGAGTCAATGGCTTGGTCTTTTGGACAGCTATTTTATCTAAGAGAAATTCCCAATACATGGCCTGTTGGGGGTACTTGAGGACAGGGTTGAGAACCACTGCTCTATAGTATGGACTTATCTTTACCCTAGATCCTTTTTTTTTGCCACGTCTTTAGAAAACCCAATCATTGGACCAGTCCTGTCAAGGTCTATACAGGTATCCTCTTCATGAACTGGCCAGCCAAATCCCCTGCTCACTGGTGGTTGGACTTGCATGGTGTTAAAGTGGTTGTAACCCTCAGACATGAAATATGAACAAAGCATATCCCTCTATAGTGTGTGCTTATCTCAAATAGGAGCACTGAGTGTCATTTCTGTCTGCTGCTCCGTTCCTCTGCTATCAGCATGAATCACTTCTGACAAGTTTTCCTGACACCAAGAGAAAAATTATGACAGGGGAGGGATCTCCAGCTGATTGACAGCATCCGCTCTGTTGCTGTGTACTGTATGAAGGGAGGTGTGTCCATTCCCTCCAATCAACTCTCAGAGCTCTCCCCACTGAGCTTAGCAGAGTGTAACTTCAGCTCTCTGCCCCCTTTTTTTCTGACAGCTCAGACAAGCTTTATAAATTCTGGGCTTTGAATGGATATATGAAACGGATACCTGCAAATAAACAGACAAAGCTTATGTGGGAGGATTTGTTTTATCTCTGTCACCTGACGCCAGTCACTTCACTGGGTATTTGGAAGGGTATGGTTGGTCTTAAGTTGGCCATACACTATACCACTGTTAAACAACTGATACTACTCCAAATATGTCCCCAATATCACCCAAGGACCGTACATGATATTTAGTGAGCTTGATTCTGTGGAAAGCTGTTAGAAACAGAAGACATGTTATAGGAGCTACTGGAGTTGCACTATATTGTCAAAATGATTGGGACGCCTGCCTTTACACGCACATGAATTTTAATGGCATCCCAGTCTTAGCCTGTAGGGTTCAATATTGAGTTGGCCCACCCTTTGCAGCTATAACAGCTTCAACTCTTCTGGGAAGGCCGTCCACAAGGTTTACGAGTGTGTCTATGGGAATGTTTGATCATTCTTCCAGAAGCGCATTTGTGAGGTCAGGCACTGATGTTGGACGAGAAGGCCTGGCTCGCAGTCTCCGCTCTAATTCATCCCAAAGGTGTTCTATCGGTTTGAGGTCAGGACTCTGTGCAGGCCAGTCAAGTTCCTCCACCCTAAACTCGCTCATCCATGTCTTTATGGACCTTACGTAATATGAAGACAAACCTAAACAATCCATTCAATTTGTATCAAATCAGGCAGGTCTTTGTATTGCATAGTTGATGATAGATATAAATGACATTGTACAATCAGATTGTACAGAGTATATGGTCCCCCTTATTGTCATTTACCTTCTTTAGAGGATAAACCATGTTGTTCTTGATGCTGAGATGTTGGAACTGCAAGTTGAATGGCCAGTCGGGGACTAATGCTGGAATGTGTCCAGGACAAGCTCCAGCCTTGAATTGGTTAATGTTGGTGAATTTTGGGTCCCTGTAGATCTGTTGTTGCCTTTAGGCACTTTTACAACAAATGTGATATCTCAGTACAGTCCAAGCTTTGTTATCTTGTGCCCAGTAGGGATTGATAGAACATTAACTGTAGACACGTGGAGGAACATTTGCTAATGCAACTGCATCTCAACTCAGCAGATCATGCAAATATGTAAGAATTCATCTTTGGATCTGGTTTGCAACCAAAGTGACAGTTTTCGTTTTGTATAATAATGCGGCCAAATGGCGACCGTTCACCTCTGTTCTCTGTACTTTCAGCAGTCACTAGTATTGGCCGTGGTCGCCCTGCAGCTGATCTTTTCTCCATTACTGACTTACCACACCTTGTTCTGAAGTGTGTCTCTGTTTGGAGGTGGCCATCTTGGTAGAGGCAGGGCTTTGCTTCCTCATGTTGGAGCCTCCAGCAAGGAGAACACTGAGCAGCGCAGTGGTGACATCACCAAATCCCACCCCAGAGCTCACGAGCCTTAGATCTCACACTGCACATATACAGGTTCCATGCAACCCTAGGGTTCCTCCAGAAGTTGCTTGGGGTTTCTGCTTCTCAGATAAGTTCCCACTGACACATGGATCTTTTTAGCTATCTGTAAGGAGGTAATTCTTTCCAATGACCACATGTGTAGGGCGCCTTCTTCCCACTGACCATCACACTAATGTATCAGGAGTCATAGATTTTGTAATTTTTAGCAGGGGTTCCCTGAGACTGGAAAGGTATTTCAAGGGTTCCTCTGAGTTGGAAGGGCTGAGAAAGGCTGTTGTAGACACAGGCGTGCCTAGGCACCAGGATGTGCATGGTTATTTTTCAGGAGGAAATCCAGGCAAAAGCTACTGCTTGGACACATTTACCACTTCTAGATGTTCCCTACACTTTTTTGAGTTCATTTCCACTCGGAGGTTTCCTTATGTTGTTCAGAGAGTAGCATCCTATGTACATTTTCTTAAAAGGACCTATTGGCTGAAAAATTGGTGGGCAACCCTTATACCTGAAGAGAGCACTGTTGGAAAGCTGTACATCAATATACCCTGATTAGGTGGCAGTTATCAGAAGATCAGAAGACAATCATCCATTTTTTTTTTTGCCTTCCCCTGGATCAACTGTAAGTATCGGGTTCTGTATATTGGAGTTTATCTATTTTCAAGGTATTCATTTATTTCTATAAACAGATAAACCGCGCTAGAGTGAGTCCAATAAAAGTCTGTGATAATAAACAGTAAAGTCCAAAATCCTTCTGTGTGATGAAGTGAAAAAAATAAAAGTGACTGTGTGGTGAACTGCTTACCAGAATGTAAGCCAAACCAGGCAGATGGCTTAAAACCCAGCCCGGGCCTTTGGGAGCACTTCAAATGGACAAGATCCTTTGCGCTCAAACAGCAGAACGAATCCACATAGGGTTAAATCAAATAAAAAAGACCATAGTGTGATACTGACATAAATATATTTCATCAGAGAAGAAGGGGGTGTGTTCACACATATAATCATAAAACCAAATTATCATGCAGGCACCCTGGATGTATAGCCAGTACAGGGACGCCAAAAAAAAATGTAAATCGTGTACAGCATGCAATAAAAAGGTGTCCTTATTATCTACTGTAAAAAACCACCAGTTTGCCAAAATAGAGTTGAGCCAATAGACCAGAGTTTGTACAACTAAAGGAACACCCAGTGCACAAATACGAGGGGCCGCTTACCAGATGGTGAACTAGTGAGGACATAAATAATAACAGGGTTGCAACCTCTGTATGACCCGGGGTATAAATTGAATGAACCTACAGGGGTTCCTGCTCACCAGAGAGACGACCAGAGATAGCCCAAACGAAGCACTGGCAGAGTACCACGATCCCGTCCTGACAGGTTCTCGCAGGCTCAGATGGGTGTATATATTAGAGAGGAGAAGCAGCCAATGGTGTGATAACGTACAACTCCAATTTATTAAAAAAAGCAAGCACTTACATATAGGAATACGAATAACAGCGATGCCGGCCGGCACTCAAACAGCTCCCGTCCACTCAGAGCAAAGCGTGGTGACGTCAGCACGTCCCTCCCAGACGCGTTTCGTCACAGGTTGACGTTCTCAATTTTTTGAATTTTGTTATGATACCTGCATAAGGTGTCCTCTCACTTTTATTCATTTCTACACTGGTATTACCATAGACTATAATTTTTGTTTTATCCAAGCGCAATTTTGTTTGTTTCTTATTCATTTATTTCTATTGGTTCAACTAGATCAGTCTTTTTTTCTACCTAAATATTTAACTATGTCTTCATTGTCCATTATTGGCTTTCAGACAACCACCCAACCTCAGACACAAACTAATCAGCAGGAAACTTCACTCTGATTATGAAGTCAAAAATAATGGTAGCAAACCCTGCAATAAAAAACGCTGCAAACTATGCAACCAGATAAATCTATCTAAAAGTGTTACACACACAAATGGGACCTTCAATATCATGGGATCTTACAGCTGTACCTCAAGTAATGTTGTGTACCTCATCCAATGCAAAAGGTGCAGCAAAGGATCTTATGTTGGTGAAACAGGACAGAAGTTGCAAGCGAGGATGAATTTGCACAGACATACCATCAAAGAACATAAAGAAGACAGTTTCTGCACACCTGTGGGACATCATTTCTCACAATCGGACCACACCATAGAAGACCTCAATGTCTTAGTTCTTAAAGGGAATTTCAGAACTATCCAGGAAAGGAAAACGTTTGAACTAAGAATGATACTTCTTTTTGACACGAAGAATAACGGCCTGAATTTAGATATTGGTTTCCTTACACATTATGCTAAAGTTTTACGACTGCTCTGTGATTAGTATCCCCCCCCCCCCCTTGCATTCCCCCCTAGCTCTCCCTCTGTCTTATCTCACTAACTCTGCTGCTATCTTTATTACCATTGATTTGTATGTGTTTTGTTTTCTTTTTTTTTTTTCCTTTTTTTCTTTAACATTCTGCTTAAAAATTTGTGAATCAGTACTGCTTGGACCTTGAAGAAGGGGACATACCCCGAAAGCTTGTCCTGAAAAATTGTATGTTATGCTGGCCATACACTATACAGAAAATCGGCCGAACCCCTTTTCGAAAAACGAACGTTCGACCGTGACCGCAAACGATCTTGCCATCATATAATGACCGATAATCTGTTCAGTGGACATGAATAAATAATTTTGTGTTCGTTTTTTTACATATACCTAGTGCAGAAAGTTCGGACGGGAAACACATTAACCTTGCAATTTATCGTACGTTCGGCAGAAATTTTCCAAACATGCCGTTCGTTTTTTTTCCACAAAAACGTCACAAACGATTATCGATTTGTACCCACTAACTTGCCGAAAAACGAACGAAGTGTCCATTCGAACGATTTTTCGGCCGGTTTTTCGTATAGTGTATGGCCAGCATAAGTGCAAATAAAAAAAGTATCACAGACAGTACTCAATTTTCTCTGTCACAATTGCACTAATACGGCTACAACAAATCAAGTAACTATGTCTTCAGGTATCTTAAAGGGCCACTGCACTTAAGACATGTCCAATCCCTACTACCACGACTACAATGCAATCTTTGGTGCACCTCTAACATTGGTGCCTTTACTTTTTGATGGCTCCATGTGTAAAAGGCATACAGAGCTGCATTATCCACTCAATAGGGTGTCACCAGGGTCTGCCATTCGTATTTTCGACCTGCACATACATACCAGGGACAGTTTAGATATGAGCCAACTAACCTACCAGCGTGTCTTTGGAGCTTGAAAGGAAAACATATGCAAAAACACGTAGAACTACAAACTCCATGCAGCTAGTGTCCTGGATGAGATTTAGACCAAGGATCCCTGCGCTAACCACTAAAGGCCACTGCACTGCCCCCTAAAACACATATTTCATACCTTCATAGATGCTGTAGGCCAATAGAGTTGAACCACCAGGAAACAGGGATGATCCCATCTGCCTATACTACATAGCAGTGGTGGAACTACCAAGGTCACACAGGTCGCAATTGTGACCGGGCTCTGGTATTCCGCAACTGTAGGGGCCCCCCCAAGATGTCCGCGTGTCTCGAGCAGTGTCGACAGGCTCTTTTCTCCTGTCCATACAGTAAGGGGGAATCCTGCAGACTGTGATGTAAGGAGGAACCCTGTGGACTCTTGTGTAAAGAAGTAGGGGGGGGGGGCTCAGGTGACCAGAGACCCCCTACATCAGGGTTTCCGTCAGGGAAGGCAGGTTCTCCATGTAAGCGCCTGGCGCACGTGCATGCGCATCGGAGCACGCGCACTAGCGCTTCTAGGCAAACGCCTGCCACTAATGCTGGCGCCAGGTGGGCTATTTAAACAGGGCTTCTGCGGGGACTCATTGCTGTCTGATCTGCAGCTTCTGTGTTGTATTCTGATTTCCGTGTGATCTCTGATCCTGATCTGGCTTGTCTCTACCTGTGATTGTCTGCTACCTACCCTGACCCTGGCTTGCCTTTAGACTCTGCACCTGCCTGCTGATCCTGCCTTTTTGTTTCTGTCTGTTGATCTCCCGGTACCAACTCAGCTCGTGACCTGACCACCCGTCAGTCTGCTGTCGATGTCTGATCTGTCCGATTGTGACCGACCTGGCCTGTCTGACCCTGCATCTCGTTCATCCAGTCTGCTACAGTTTCCAGCCCTGCAAGCCTGCATCCGGTGCCTGCTCCGTGCTGATCATTCCAGCCTGCCACCAGTCAAGCATCGTGCCAACTCATCTGCTACCAGCCTGCTGATTGCTGCTACTACACAGACTACTGAACTGGTTACAGGAACTCATAGCCTGCCGTGCTCCTGTGGCCGATGTATCACTTCAAGTAGCCCGCGAGCCGGAGTTGTACGAGAGGTCTTCCTCTGCACATCAGGCTCACATCCCAGGTACATAACAGTTTCCCTTTACATCCTGGACGGTCTGCAGCGTTACTCTTTATATCAGAGCCCACAGTGTTCCCCTTTACATCAGGGTCTGCAGAGTTCCCCTTTACACTGTTATGCCCTGTACACACGCTCGGATTTTCCGACGGAAAATGTGTGATAGGACCTTGTTGTCGGAAATTCCGACCGTGTGTACACAAATCCGATACACAAAGTGCCACGCATGCTCAGAATGAATTAAGAGACGAAAGCTATTGGCTACTGACCCGTTTATAGTCCCGACGTACGTGTTTTACGTCACCGCGTTCAGAACGATCTGATTTTCCGACAACTTTGTGTCACCGTGTGTATGCAAGACAAGTTTGAGCCAACATCCGTCGGAAAAAATCCATGGATTTTGTTGTCGGAATGTCCGATCAATGTCCGACCGTGTGTACAGGGCATAAGGGAGAACCTTGCAGACTCTGATGTAAAGGGGAACTCTGTGGACTCTGATGTAGGGGAGAACTTTGTGGATTGTGATGTGAAGGGGAACTATGTGGACTGTGGAATAATGGAGAGCCCTGTGGACTCTTGGGAGGGGAGCTCTGATGACCAGAGACCCCCTTACTTCAGAGTTTCCCTTTACAACAGATTCTGCTGCATTCCTCCTTAGATGAGACTCAACACTCCGTGACCAGCGGAAGGCTGTCTCCCAGAGGCCATTTGACTTTTGTCCTTCTCTCAAATTACCCTATAGGGATTATACCCCCTGTCTAGGTACAGGACGTTTTGCGGGGTAGCTATTGGGATATCTTGGCCGTGGTGCCTTAGTATCCTCCAGCGTGGCTACCGGTCCGGGATCTTCTACTAAGGCATTGCTTTGCCCCTGTTTTGGAATTACTTGGCCCCTGTGGTTTCTGATCTACTTATATTAGCAGACTTGGGTGTCTCCAATCATCTGGAATACAGACTACTTGTAGTAGCTCCTCCCCCTGGATTATATTGCTGAACATGCTTTTTATTTGGATATTCACATATGAGACTCACCCTTCTGTAAGATCCGTTCTCTTTTCTGCTATCTTTGAAACCTTGAATGTGTCCTGAAGAAGCCTAACGGTGAAACGCGTTGACGCACAAGGGCTCACTGTATACTTTGTATCATTATATATGATTTTTAACCCATGAATGCTCTATTCATGTATTGTATTTTCTCAATAAACATTTTTATTTTTTCATACTTCGCTATTGTTTCTTATGCCTTTAACGTCCGACCTAGGGATACTTAGTAAGTATCCTTTTTCTTTTTGAGACTCAGATTTCTCCATTACATCAAAGTCCACAGTGTTCCCTTTTACATCAGGGTCCACATATTTCCCCCTTACATTAGGGTCTACAGAGTTTCCTCTCACATCAGAGTTCCCCCTTAAATCAGGGTCCACAGAGTTCCCCCTTAAATCAGGGTCCACAGAGTTCCCCCTTAAATCAGGGTCCACAGAGTTCCCCCCTTGCATCGCAAAAGGAAAAATATGGTTTTTTGCTTTTTGTTATATCTGAAGCACATTGCTAATCACACTAGTTACATGTTTTTAGCCTTAAATATTGATATCGCACTGACAATTGGCATTTTGGCCAATTTTTGAACTGTCTGTAAAAAATTGTCTCTGTCAGTAAATTTTTCTGTGTAGTGTCAGTAAATTTGACTTCAGGAGGTTGGCAACCCTGATTGTATGGGGTGTAGCCAGTTTCAGTCTAGTACGCACCCCCCCCCCCCCCTCTTCCTGCACATTAAAGCACACAAACACAGAAAAGCAAGTCAATCGGTTGTTTAGTTTTATTAAACGAACAAATATGTGTTCTAAAGCAGCAGATACAGGATTGAGTACAAATCTACACAAGTGTCTGGAGTAAACGTTGGTGGATCTGTGTCTTTTTGGGGACGTGGGGGGGGAAGGGGAGGGGGAGCAGTGTCTCTGGGTCAGGGGTTAGGGGGTGAGACAGTCCGTGCTGTCCAGTGATAGATAGATCTGAGCTTTGCACTGGAAGGTGCTGGATGTGTCCGGGATGAGCTCACAGCTGTGCAGGTTCGGAGAGACGTCTTTCACACACAGCGCCTGCAGGGGGAGACAAAGAGAGGATGAGAAGACATACTAGGATGGAATGAATCAGCCCACCCCAGTGCCTCCCCTTCCTTTACCCTTTGGGGGGCTCCAGTAATAGGAGGTCTCTGTTGAACGATGCAGCTAAATATATACGGAATCAAACGAACGCTGCATTAGGGGGGAGTGCATTGTATTTATGAAAAATCATGCTTGTTGCAATTTTCATGCGTTTTTGTAAAAACTGTTAACCATCAATGTGTAAAGAGAGTCATGTTCTGCTGCAGGCTTCACCTTCTTCTCCAGCCAACCAGCATCAGGAGAACGTTTTCCACTTACATCAGGGTCCACAGAGTTCCCCCTTACATCGGGGTCCACAGATTCCCCCTTACATCGGGGTCCACAGATTCCCCCTTACATCGGGGTCCACAGAGTCCCCCTTACATCGGGGTCCACAGATTCCCCCTTACATCGGGGTCCACAGAGTCCCCCTTACATCGGGGTCCACAGAGTCCCCCTTACATCGGAGTCCACCGAATTCCCCCTTACATCGGGGTCCACAGATTCCCCCTTACATCGGGGTCCACAGAGTCCCCCTTACATCGGGGTCCACAGATTCCCCCTTACATCGGGGTCCACCGTGTTCCCTCTTACATCGGGGTCCACAGAGTCCCCCTTACATCGGGGTCCACCGTGTTCCCTCTTACATTGGGGTCCACAGAGTCTTTCTTACATCGGGGTCCACCGTGTTCCCTCTTACATCGGGGTCCACAGAGTTCCCCCTTACATCGGGGTCCACCGTGTTCCCTCTTACATCGGGGTCCACCGTGTTCCCCCTTACATCGGGGTCCACAGAGTTCTCTCTTACATCGGGGTCCACAGCGAACCACACCACATCCAACACTTCGGCCCTCAGAAGATAAGGGGAAAGAAGCTGCTCACTGTGAAAGCTGAGGTCGAAGCAAATGCATAGACAAGTCCACTAAGTGCAACTAATTCCAACGCGTTTCACTCTTAACTGGCACTTATCGTACAGACTTCGATTAAGCTCCAGTAGGCTCCAGTTAGAAGTGAAATGTCTTAGGGTTGGTTGCACAGAGACATCCTCCAGGTGCCTTTCATTCCTAATTGCCGCCTATTTGCTATGTCTATGATTAGGCTCCAGTATACTCCAGTAAGGAGTGAAACGGGTTTGAGTTGGTTGCACAGACAAATCCACCAGGGGCAACCAACACTATTGCAATTCACGTCTAACTGGAACTTAATTATAGCATCTATGACTAGGCTCCAGTAGGGAGAGAAATGTGTTGGAGTTGGTTGCACAGACAAATCCACCAGGTGCAACCAACTCCATCGCGTTTCACTCCCAACTGGAGCTTAAATGTACAGACTATGATTAAGCTCCAGTTAGTAATGAAATGTGTTAGTGTTGACTGGGGGGGCTTGTCTGTGCAACCAACCCCAACGTGTTTCATTTCTAATCAGCATTTAATCGTGGTGTCTATGACTAGGCTCCAGTTAGGAGTGAAACGCATTGTAGTTGGTTGCACAGACAAGTCCACCAGCTGCAACCAACACTAATGCGTTTCACTCCAAACTGGAGCTTAATTGTAGAGTCTACAAATAGGCTTCAGTGGGCTCCATTTAGGAGTGAAATGTGTTGGAGTTGGTTGCACGGTTGGTTGCATAGAGAGGTCCACCAGGTGCAGCCAAGCTAATGCGTTTCATTCCTAATTGGTGCTCAATCGTAGCATCTACAACTAAGCTCCAGTTAGGAGTGAAATGTGTTAGGGTTGTTTGCACAGATAAGTCTACCAGGTACAACCAATACTAAGGGGTTTCACTTCCAATTGCTGCTTAATCATACCATCTGCAACTAGGCTCCAGTTGGGAGTGAAACGCGTTGGATTTATTTTGTACAGACAAGTCCACCGGGTGCAACCAGCCCCAACACATTTCACTCCTAACTGAAGCTTACTCGTAGCATCTACGATTAAGCTCCAGTAGGCTCCAGTTAGGAGGAAAATGTGTTAGGGTTGCTTGCACAGACAAGTCCACCAGGTACAACCACCTCTTACGCGTTTCATTCCTAATTGGTGCTTCAGCGTAACATCTACAACTAAGCTACAGTTAGAAATGAAATGTGTTAGAATTGGTTGCAAGGCTGGTTGCACAGACAGGTTCCCCAGGTGCCAATATTCCAAAGCATTTCATTCCTAATTGGCACTTAATCGTAGCATCTACGATTAGGCTCCAGTTGGGAGTGAAACGCGTTGGTGTGGGTGACCGCCAGGTGCAACCAACACCAACGCGTTTCACTCCTATCTGGAGCTTAATTGTAGCGTCTATAATTAAGTAAGCTCCAGTAGGCTTCAGTCAGAATGAAAACGTAACCTTGGATTTTGCGATGAGTGGTGTTGGTAAAAGAATAAAAAATTACAATATATTCGAAGGCAACATATGGGAAAAAAAACCTGTAAAAATGCACTAAAAATATTTATTTTAAATTTTTATTTTAATTAATGTGTTTTCCAAAAAACACAGACACGCCCCTCATAATAGAAACAGTAAATTTTGCGTTACATTTAAATGCAATGCATTCCAAAGAAAATGTTAAAAAAAAAAAAAAGATAATTTGCATGGGCTGCCCCACCTGCGAAAAATGCGACAAAAAAGTCCCTGACTCCGCCCAGCTAAAGAAGAACATGCATCCACTCCAGGCTTTACAAATGCCGTGGTCTCGATGCTTCGCTTTGCCTGTGCGGCAAGAATAAACCCCCCCCCTCTGCTGCATTCAAAGTGAATAAGGGCCCCGACGCAGCCGGCTTCAGCCGCGTGCAATGCGTCCTATAGCAGCGGTTTGATCTTTTCAGAGTTCAAACAGGCAGTAAGGAGGTGACAAAGCACTTATCAGCCATCTGTCAGAGTCCCCATCAGAGTCCCCTTACATCAAAGTCCTCCTCGTATCAAAGTCCCCATCAAAGTCTCCATTTCATCAGCATTTATATCAGAATCCCTATCAAAGTCTCTCTTACATTGGAGTCCCTATCAGAGCCCCCTTATATTAAAGTTCCCCTTACATTGGAGTTCCTATTACATCAGAGTCCCCCTCACACATCAGAGTCCTCCTTATATGAGAGTCCCCATCAAAGTCCTCCTCACATCAGGTCCTCGTAAGAGTCTCCATCAGAGCCATCTCATATCAGAGTCCAAATCAAACTCTCCCTTACATTAGCGTTCCCATCAGAGTACCATTATATCACAGTTCCCATCAAAGCCCCCCTTACATCAGTGTCCCCCTTACATGAGAGTCCCCATCAGATCCCCCCTCGTAAGAGTCCCCATCAAAGTCTCTGTTATATCAGAGTCCCCCAATATCACAGTTCCCATCAAGACCCCCCTTACATGAAAGTCCCTCCCTGTAAGAGTCCTCATCAGAGCCCTCCTATATCAGAGTCCCCATCAAAGTCTCCCTTACATCAGAGTCCCTATCAGAGCCCCCTTATATCAAAGTTCCCCTTACATTGGAGTCCCTATTACATCAGAGTCCCCCTTACACATCAGAGCCCCCTTTTTATTAGAGTCCCCATCAGAGCCAACCCTTACATCAGAGTCCCTCCCCGTAAGAGTCCCCATCAGAGCCCTCCTATATCAGAGTCCCCATCAAAGTCTCCCTTATATCAGAGTCCCTATAAGAGCCCCCTTATATCAAAGTTCCCCTTACATTGGAGTTCCTATTACATCAGAGCCCCCCTTACACATAAGAACCCCCTTTTTATTAGAGTCCCCATCAGAGCCCCCCTTACATGAGAGCCCTCCTTACATGAGAGCCCTGCTTACATCAGAGTCCCTCCCCTTAAGAGTCCCCATCAGTGCCCTCCTATATCAGAGTCCCCATCATAGTCTCCCTTACATCAGAGTCAATATCAGAGCCCCCTTATATCAAAGTTCCCCTTACATTGGCGTTCCTATTACATCAGAGTCCCCCATACATATCAGAGCCCCCTTTTATTAGAGTCCCCATCAGAGCCCCCCTTACATCAGAGTCCCTCCCCTTAAGAGTCTCCATGAGAGCCCTCCTATTTCAGAGTCCTCATCAACATCTCCCTTACATCAGAGCCCCCATTATGTCAAAGCCCTCCTCACATTAGGGTCTCCATCAAAGTTCCCCCTTACACAAGAGTCCCTATCAGAGTCCCCCATCAAGGTCTCCATTTCCATCAGAGTCTTCTTATATCACAGTTCCCATCAAAGTCCCCCTTACATTAAGGCCTCATACACACGATACGAAAATCGGATGGAAAAATTAGTACGACGAGATGTCTGCTGATTTTTCGGATCGTTACTACGGTGCTTTTGACAGCCGATTTCGCTTTTTCGTTAGACAAAAGCTGGACGTGTTTTGGCAGATGTCAACTCAGCATCTGATTCTCGTTTCATCAGTACGGTTTTCGTCCTAAAATAATCGTAAGAGCAAGACTACGCATACTCAGAAACAAAAGAATACATACAAAACACATTACGTCACGCCTGATGTTGTATTCTGTCGTACAATTTTCGTATTCTTGGTAACCTCTTAACTTTCAGCATGAGACTAGCATGCCACAAAAAAACGGACGTTCGGTCGTCCGAAAATCTGATTGTGTGTGCGAGGCTTTAGAGTTTCCCTTACATGAGAGTCCCCTTTAGAGCCCCCCCATATCAGAATCCCCATCAAAGCCTCTCATAAATAGAAGTCCCTATCAGAGTCCCCTTATATCACAGTTCCCCTTACATTGAAGTTCCTTTTACATCAGAGTCCCCCTTACACATTAGGCTCCCCAGCAAAGTCCCACTTACACACGAGTCCCTATCAGTGTCCCCCCTACATCAGGTTCTCCATTAGAATCCCCCTTACATCATGTTCCCCATTAGAATCCTCCTTACACTATGTTCCCCATTAGAATCCCCCTTACATCATGTTCCCCTTTAGAATCCCCCTTACATCATGTTCCCCTTTAGAATCCCCCTTACATCATGTTCCCCATTAGAATCCCCCTTACATCATGTTCCCCTTTAGAATCCCCCTTACATCATGTTCCCCTTTAGAATCCCCCTTACATCATGTTCCCCTTTAGAATCCCCCTTACATCATGTTCGCCATTAGAATCCCTCTTACATCATGTTCCCCATTAGAATCCCTCTTACATCATGTTCCCCATTAGAATCCCTCTTACATCATGTTCCCCATTAGAATCCCCCTTACATCATGTTCCCCTTTAGAATCCCCCTTACATCATGTTCCCCTTTAGAATCCCCCTTACATCATGTTTCCCATTAGAATCCCCCTTACATCATGTTCCCCATTAGAATCCCCCTTACATCATGTTCCCCTTTAGAATCCCCCTTACATCGTGTTCGTCATTAGAATCCCTCTTACATCATGTTCCCCATTAGAATCCCTCTTACATTATGTTCCCCATTAGAATCCCTCTTACATCATGTTCCCCATTAGAATCCCCCTTACATCATGTTCCCCTTTAGAATCCCCCTTACATCATGTTTCCCATTAGAATCCCCCTTACACTATGTTCCCCATTAGAATCCCCTTTACACCATGTTCCCCATTAGAATCCCCCTTACATCATGTTCCCCATTAGAATCCCCCTTACATCATGTTCCCCTTTAGAATCCCCTTTACACCATGTTCCCCATTAGAATCCCCCTTACATCATGTTCCCAATTAGAATCCCTCTTACATCATGTTCCCCTTTAGAATCCCCCTTACACCATGTTCCCCATTAGAATCCCCCTTACATCATGTTCCCCATTAGAATCCCCCTTACATCATGTTCCCCATTAGAATCCCCCTTACATCATGTTCCCCATTAGAATCCAACTTACATCATGTTCCCCTTTAGAATCCCCCTTACATCATGTTCCCCATTAGAATCCCCCTTACACCATGTTCCCCATTAGAATCCCCCTTACACCATGTTCCCCATTAGAATCCCCCTTACATCATGTTCCCCATTAGAATCCCCCTTACATCAGGGTCCTCTTATATTAGAATCCCCATCAAAGTCCCCCTTACCCAAGAGTCCCCTTTAGAGTCCCTCCTGACTTAAGAGTATGTCCTTACATCAGGGTCCTTATCAAATTCCCCTCTTATGAACGACCAGATAAAATCTTGCAGCAGACCAGATTTGGCCCACGGGCCATAGTCTGGAGACCCCCTGCTCTCCTTTATTAAGGTGGTCATACATGTAGTGATCTGCGATCGATCTGGATATGAGTGATCACAACAAGCGATTTCATTGTAAATGTAAACATTGAATGATGTAAAACATATGCTATCAATCTAAAATATGATCTATTAGAAAGAAACTATTGAAAACGATAATTTAATCGATCTGTAATACGATCGGTGGATTTTTTTTATTCGATCAGAAACAAAAAACAAAAAATTCCACCTTTGGCTGATCGACTGCCAATGTAAAAACCATTCTAAAGCTCACTAAATTCTACAAACAAATGATTTATGATTCTTGTCTAATGTAATCATATCATGGTGGCTGTACACGCTTCGTTAAATGATCGATTTATTTTCCAATCAATCTCCTCTGATATGAATATTCGATCTGTGACCAACAACTGATTTGATCGATATGTCACACATGGGGCGGGAGGAGTAGTTTTTATAACTTATGTTTGCAAGTTATTGATCACAGTTCTGTTTCTACCATGCAATATCATAATCAAAATACGATCGTATTTAGGAAAAAAAGTATTTCAGTGCTTCCTACTGATGAAAAAAAGGATTGATCATTTTCTGCCCTGGACGATGGACTCACTTTGTTCGGATCTGATTGAAATTGAGTTGAAATCGATCGTAAAAGGGAAATTATGGCTATTAAATTGTTTGCAGATCTAAACATTTTAACATTTTAACAGGTCCTGGCCAATGATGTATGACCGGCACCCGTTGAACGGCTCAGGGAATGACAGAGGAGAGCTCTGTGTTGGTAAACAACAGAGCTCTCTACAGACAGCAGCCAAGTGCCGTTTTTTTTTCTCCCTGCAAAGGGATTACATACCGGCAGATTGAACCACACATTACACATGGTTGGGCACACAGTTAACCCTCAGATCGCCCCTGATGTTAACCCCTTCCCAGCCAGTGTCATTAGTACAGTGACAGTGCATATTATTATCACTGATCACTGTATTAGTGTCACTGGAGATGTCAGTTTCAGTCAGTCCCCCCTCCCAGCATCAGTTAGTGTCAGATTTCCCGCTGCACTATTACAGTCCCATTATAAGTCGCTGCCCATTACTAGTATAAAAAATAAAAAATTAAATTAAATTAAAATTCCAGTATATATCCCATAGTTTGTAGACGCTAAAACTTTTGTGCAAACCGATCAATATATGCTTATTGGGATTTTATTTTTAATCAAAAATATGTAGCAGAATATATATTGGCCAAAAATGTGATTTTTTAAATTATTTTATTGGATGTTTTATAGCAAAAAGTAGAATTTTTTTTTTACAAAATTTTGTGTCTTTTTTCATTTATATCGCAAAAAATAAAAAAACCCCAGAGCCGATCAAATACCACCAAAAAGAAAGCTCTTTTGCTGTGATAAAAATGATATAAATTTAATTTGGGTACAGCGTTGCACGACCGCACAATCGCCAAGTTAAATAGCAAAAAATGTTTCTGGTCATGGAGGGGGTAAAAATCTTCCGGAGCTGAAGCGGTTAAACAAATTGCACATCGATCAGATAAAAATAAAATGGGATCAAAGCATGTATGGCCACCATAAATGGATTGCTTATTCGATTGTTTGCAGATTCTATCAATTTAATCGAATTGCATATCAATCAGGTGATAAAATCGAAGTGTGTAGGACCACACCATTAGAAAGAGTTCCCCCTCTGTCCCAGTGATACGCGTATCGATAGGATCATTCAAATCGACCAGTTGATGCCGTTTAGGCTTTATTCACACCTAGGTGATTCGAATCGCGGGACGCGTTTGCGGTGCCATTACCCTAAACACGGGGCGATTTTTTTTTTGCCGCGGTTGTTGCGAGATAAATCGCGCTGCCATCGTAGCAAATTGCAACGCGTGAAGCTTGCCACTCAAAAAAGAAGCAGCAGCTTCTTTTGGGGTTGGCGACAGCGTTATGATTTTCCGCGATTGCAGCGCGATTTATCTTGCAACAACCGCGGCAAAAAAAAAAATTGCACCGTGTTTAGGGTAATGGCACCGTAAACGCGTTTAGGGTGATTTATCGAGCTGCAAAAATTGCACCGCGTTTAGGGTGCCATTAAGAAGTAGTGGCACCGCAAGCGCGTTCCCCCCCTGCGCGTTTTGCCGTGATTTTGAATCGCGCCTATTCCGCCTGCAATTCAGGTGTGAATGGAGCCTTACGGTAGCCATACACACTTTAATTTGATCATCCGATCAATGTGCGATTTGATTAAAGCAGTCGCATCTGCAAAGAACTGAAAAGTCGTCGTTTTCCTTTCCGATCAACTTAGACCCCCCCCCCCCCCCCCCCATTTCGATTGAATTTGTTCAGACTGAATTACATAGTTACATAGTTACATAGTAGGTGAGGTTGAAAAAAGACACAAGTCCATCAAGTCCAACCTATGTGTGTGATAATGTGTCAGTATGTGTCAGAATTGATCGGCCAGGGTGGAATATTAATCAATCATTATGCATCGATTGGCAGCACTGAGATGCTTTGTTCATAAATAGGATTGTGTTTCAATCGATCAGATTATGGAGATGACGATGGTGAAAAAACAGAGGTACGATCGATAAATCTTGCATATTAGTAATAATATTAAATAGTTTGCAGCCGTAAGTTGTGATCGTATTTAAACCACCAATCAAAATCCACTTGTGTGGCATATTGATCAAACAGGTTGTCGATTTTTATATTTGATTATTCCCATTGGAAGAGATCGATTGGTAAAAAGAAAAAAAAACGATCACTTATCAAAGCATGTATGGCCGCCATAACAGAGCAGTAAAAACCTGACCGGGGTTCTAACCCTTCCATACATAACTGAACACACACACACAGTCTCCCCAACCCCCCCGCCGCCCCCCTGTGGCATACTCACCATGTTCTTGAGCACGGCTCCCTGCCGCTGGCTCCCGAAGGCGCTCAGGAAACTGTCGTCTGCGGCGTCGGCGCCCTCCACCGCGTTCTCGGGCTCGGAGCGGCGTATGTCGGGCGACCGTCGGATGCCGGAGAGCAGCCCGGACGCCCTGCCCACGGAGTAGTAGCTGGGGCCGGTGGACTGCTTGTACCAGGCGGCGGTGCGCTGGCAGGAGAGCAGGAGAGCCAGGGTGCTGCACAGCAGGGTGAGTCGGAGGGAGGAACGGGGGCTCACACACGCCATGGCGATGTACTGCAAGCCACGGACTCTTGTTAATGAGATCTGGAGGAGAGAACGGCAGGCTGTCTTATAAAGAGCAGAGAGAGCTGGGGGGGGGAGGGGGGGATGGAGAGGGGCTGTAGGTGGGTGGTGATGATGGGGGTTGGAGGGGGGGGGATGTTATGCTGTGATATCTCCTATTAAACCGGTGACAGCTCCCGAATCACTAAATCAACGCCGAACCCCGGAGCAAAGTATATGGAGATATCTAACCGAGTGACAGATAAATTGACTGCTTAGCGAGTGATAAAGAATGCGAAATTCTGATTACACGGTGACAACTAACCCGAAAACCGCAGAGATGACCCCACCACCACCACCACGTGGCTCCGAGCTACCGACCGCCGATACAAATCTGAGAGTGTTTCCATGTTTCAGACTTTGATATCTGAATCTGTGAAATGTTCTAAAAACTGAAGAGGAGAAAAAAAAAAAAAACAATCAAAAAAAAAATTCAAAGAGTCACTTAAAGGGGGAGTCCACCCGCAGCTAAAGTTAAATCTGGTTATATTTTGCCTTCATTGGTTCCTCTTTCCCACCCCCACCCCCCGTCAACATGCTAATAAATTGTTAAATATTATTATTATTTAACCACTTCAGCCCCGGAAGATTTTACCCCCCTTCCTGACCAGAGCACTTTTTGCGATTCGGCATTGCGTCGCTTTATTAAATGACAATTGCGCGGTCGTGCGACGCTGCACCCAAACAAAATCGACATCCTTTTATTCCCCCACAAATAGAGCTTTCTTTTGGTGGTATTTGATCACCTCTGCGGTTTTTATTTTTTGCGCTATAAACAAAAAAAGAGCGACAATTGGAAAAAAAAAAAAACGCAATATTTTTTACTTTTTGCTATAATAAATATCCCAAAAAATATATAAGAAAACAATTTTTTTCCCTCAGTTTAGGCGGATACGTATTCTTCTACATACTTTTGTTAAAAAAAAAATCGCAATAAGCGTATATTGATTGGTTTGCGCGAAAGTTATAGCGTCTACAAAATAGGGGATAGTTTTATGGCATTTTTAATATAATTTTTTTTTATTAGTAATGGCAGTGATCTGCGATTTTTATCAGGACTGCGACATGGCGGACACATCGGACACTTTTGACACTATTTTGGGACCATTGTCATTTATACAGCGATCAGTGCTATAAAAATGCATTGATTACTTTGTAAAGGACACTAGCAGGGAAGGGGTTAACCACTAGGGGGGGGGGGGGGGGCGATGAAGGGGTTAAGTGTGTGTCCTAGGGAGCGATTCTAACTGTAGGGGGGATGGGCTACAAGTAACATGAAAGTGATCACCTTCTTTACATAGGCATGTCCCCGTTCTGCCTCTCCGTAAGACGATCGCGGGCACACAGACATCGAGTCCGCGGGACCTGCGGGCGCGCTCACGGAGCACGCGGCGGAGGTGCGCCGGCATGACAGTAAATTTAAAGGGACGTACAGGTAGCCGTGCCATTCTGCCGACGTAAACGTACATGCGGCGGTCGGCAAGCGGTTAAGGTACTTATATAGCGCTGTCAATTTACGCAGTGCTTTACATATACATTGTACATTCACATCAGTCCCTACCCTCAAGGAGCTTACAATCTAAGGTCCCTAACTCACATTCATACATACTAGGGACAATTTAGACAGGATCCAATTAACCGACCAGCATGTCTTTGGAGTGTGGGAGGAAACCGGAGTACCCGGAGGAAACCCACGCAGGCACAGGGAGAACATGCAAACGGGCAGGTAGTGTCGTGGTTGGGATTTGAACAACCCTGTTTACTGCTAGGCAAGAGCCTTTCCTTGGTACTTACCTTACTTTAAAGCCAGTGATGCCACCACTGGGTCTCTGCGTGTCTCTATGAGGTGCAGGTGGATCGTGGCTGGTGGTAGGTGCGGCCTTGTGGCTGGTGGGAGCGGCTAAATCATGGCTGGTGGGAGGGGCTGGCAGGATGCTGTACATAGCTTCCTGAAAACATCACAGCACTTCCTTTAAAAGGAGGGATATGCAATTAGCGGACCTCCAGCTGTTGCAGAACTACAAATCCCATGATGCATAGCAAGACTCTGACAGCCACAAGCATGACACCCAGAGGCAGAGGCATGATGGGACTTGTAGTTTTGCAACAGCTGGAGGTCCACTAATTGCATATCCCTGCTTTAAAGAATATTTAATGGTTCGTTTGTTTAAACAAACATGTCATACTTACCTGCTCTGTGCAGTTGGTGTTACACAGAGTGGCCCCGATCCTCCTCTTCTGGGGTCCCTCAGCGGCGCTCCTGGCACCTCCTCTTCTCGAGTGCCCTGTTGGGGGAGCCGCTCTCCCTTTGGGTCACTCGTGCGGGCGCTCTCCCCTGACACAGACAGCAGGACTCGGCCCCGCCCCCCCCGTCTCCTGCGTCATTGGATACAATTGACAGCAGCGGGAGCCAATGGCTGCGCTGCTATAAATCTATCCAATCAGGACCCGAGACACCGCTGGTGTGCTCGTCCCCGTCGCTGGAAAGACCGGGTTCAGGTAAGTAAAAGGGGGGCAGATGCATCACAGGAGGTTTTCCACCTTAATGCATAGAATGTATTAAGGTGAAAAACCACAAGGGGTTACAACCCCTTTAAACCCCCTTGCCACCCAGGCCAGTTCTGACACTTCTCTCCTACATGTAAAAATTATAATTTTTTTGCTTGAAAATTACTCCGAACCCCGGAACATATATGTGGTTTTTTTTAGCAGAGACCCTAGGGAATAAAATGGTGGTTCTATCTTGTACAGTATTTGTGCAGCAATTTTTATTTTTTTTTCAAACGTTTTTCAAAGTTAGTCCGTTTTTTTTGCGAAAGATGATGTTAGGCCGAGTAAATAGATACCTAACATGGAGAGACCTCTGATGTGATGGGGGAACCTCTGATGTGATGGGAGGACCTCTGGGTGATGGGAGGACCTCTGGGTGTGATGGGAGGACCTCTGATGTGATGGGGGGACCTCTGATGTGATGGGAGGACCTCTGGGTGATGGGAGGACCTCTGGGTGTGATGGGAGGACCTCTGATGTGATGGGAGGACCTCTGGGTGATGGGAGGACCTCTGGGTGTGATGGGAGGACCTCTGATGTGATGGGGGGACCTCTGATGTGATGGGAGGACCTCTGATGTGATGGGAGGACCTCTGATGTGATGGGGGAACCTCTGATGTGATGGGGGGACCTCTGATGTGATGGGAGGACCTCTGATGTGATGGGAGGACCTCTGGGTGTGATGGGAGGACCTCTGGGTGTGATGGGAGGACCTCTGATGTGATGGGGGACCGCTTATGTGATGGAGGACCTCTGATGTGATGGGGGGACCTCTGATGTGATGGAGGACCTCTGATGTGATGGGAGGACCTCTGGGTGTGATGGGAGGACCTCTGGGTGTGATGGGAGGACCTCTGATGTGATGGGGGACCGCTTATGTGATGGAGGACCTCTGATGTGATGGGGGGACCTCTGATGTGATGGAGGACCTCTGATGTGATGGAGGACCTCTGATGTGATGGAGGACCTCTGATGTGATGGCAGGACCTCTGAAGATATGGAAGGACCTCTGATGTAATGGGGGACCTCTGATGGGATGGGAGGACCTCTGATGTGATGGGAGGACCTCTGATGTGATGGCAGGACCTCTGAAGATATGGAAGGACCTCTGATGTAATGGGGGACCTCTGATGGGATGGGAGGACCTCTGATGTGATGGGAGGACCTCTGATGTGATGGCAGGACCTCTATAGATATGGAGGGACCTCTGTTGTAATGAGAGGACCTCTGATGTGATGGGAGGAACTCTGGTGTGATGGAGGACCTCTGATGTGGTGGGAGGACCTTTGAAGAGATGGAGGGACCTCTGATGTGATGGAGGACCTCTGATGTGATGGCAGGACCTCTATAGACATGGAGGGACCTCTGATGTAATGGGAGGAACTCTGATGTGATGGGGGGACCTCTGATGTGATGGGAGGACCTCTGATGTGATGGGAGGACCTCTGGGTGTGATGGGAGGACCTCTGATGTGATGGGGGACCGCTTATGTGATGGAGGACCTCTGATGTGGTGGGGGGGGACCTCTGATGTGATGGAGGACCTCTGATGTGATGGAGGACCTCTGATGTGATGGCAGGACCTCTGAAGATATGGAAGGACCTCTGATGTAATGGGGGACCTCTGATGGGATGGGAGGACCTCTGATGTGATGGGAGGACCTCTGATGTGATGGCAGGACCTCTATAGATATGGAGGGACCTCTGTTGTAATGAGAGGACCTCTGATGTGATGGGAGGAACTCTGGTGTGATGGAGGACCTCTGATGTGGTGGGAGGACCTTTGAAGAGATGGAGGGACCTCTGATGTGATGGAGGACCTCTGATGTGATGGCAGGACCTCTATAGACATGGAGGGACCTCTGATGTAATGGGAGGAACTCTGATGTGATGGGAGGACCTTTGAAGAGATGGAGGGACCTCTGATGTGATGGGAGGACCTCTATAGACATGGAGGAACCTCTGGATGTCATGGGGGAATCTCTGATGTGATGGGAGGACCTCTGGGTGATGGGAGGACCTCTGATGTGATGGGGGGACCTCTGATGTGATGGCAGGACCTCTATAGATATGGAGGGACCTCTGATGTGATAGAGGACCTTTGATGTGATGGGAGGAACTCTGATGTGATGGAGGACCTTTGAAGAGATGGAGGGACCTCTGATGTGATGGGAGGACCTCTGATGTGATGGAGGACCTCTGATGTGATGGAGGACCTCTATAGATATGGAGGGACCTCTGATGTGATGGAGGACCTCTGATGTGATGGAGGACCTCTGATGTGATGGCAGGACCTCTATAGATATGGAGGGACCTCTGATGTGATGGAGGACCTCTGATGTGATGGCAGGACCTCTATAGATATGGAGGGACCTCTGATGTGATGGGAGGAACTCTGATGTTGATGGAAGGACCTTTGAAGAGATGGAGGGACCTCTGATGTGATGGGAGGACCTCTGATGTAAAAAAAGGGGCTTCTGGCTAAGTCAATTTCAGTCAACAGACAGTTGTGTGCATTGTCCCAGGCTCAGGTATTCCATTGATAAGGAACATTTACGTTTCATACATCATGGACAGGGGTGCCTCCAGATATTGCTTATTTGTATTGGGTAGGGTGTCGAGACTGAAAAAAAAAAGGTCAAGTAAAGTGGGTCTAGATCAGTGATGGTGAACCTTGGCACCCCAGATGTTTTGGAACTACATTTCCCATGATGCTCTGGCACTCTGCAGTGTAGGTGAGCATCATGGGAAATGTAGTTCCAAAACATCTGGAGTGCCAAGGTTCACCATCACTGATCTAGAATAGATGATGTGCTCTTACCATGAATACCATGGACAGCTCTGTGATCTTGAATGAAGGTGAATAACAAAATGAACATATAACGACACATTTAATTAGAACCACATGGCAGGACCTCTATAGATATGGAGGGACCTCTGTTGTAATGAGAGGACCTCTGATGTGATGGGAGGAACTCTGGTGTGATGGAGGACCTCTGATGTGGTGGGAGGACCTTTGAAGAGATGGAGGGACCTCTGATGTGATGGAGGACCTCTGATGTGATGGCAGGACCTCTATAGACATGGAGGGACCTCTGATGTAATGGGAGGAACTCTGATGTGATGGGGGGACCTCTGATGTGATGGGAGGACCTCTGATGTGATGGGAGGACCTCTGGGTGTGATGGGAGGACCTCTGATGTGATGGGGGACCGCTTATGTGATGGAGGACCTCTGATGTGGTGGGGGGGGACCTCTGATGTGATGGAGGACCTCTGATGTGATGGAGGACCTCTGATGTGATGGCAGGACCTCTGAAGATATGGAAGGACCTCTGATGTAATGGGGGACCTCTGATGGGATGGGAGGACCTCTGATGTGATGGGAGGACCTCTGATGTGATGGCAGGACCTCTATAGATATGGAGGGACCTCTGTTGTAATGAGAGGACCTCTGATGTGATGGGAGGAACTCTGGTGTGATGGAGGACCTCTGATGTGGTGGGAGGACCTTTGAAGAGATGGAGGGACCTCTGATGTGATGGAGGACCTCTGATGTGATGGCAGGACCTCTATAGACATGGAGGGACCTCTGATGTAATGGGAGGAACTCTGATGTGATGGGAGGACCTTTGAAGAGATGGAGGGACCTCTGATGTGATGGGAGGACCTCTATAGACATGGAGGAACCTCTGGATGTCATGGGGGAATCTCTGATGTGATGGGAGGACCTCTGGGTGATGGGAGGACCTCTGATGTGATGGGGGGACCTCTGATGTGATGGCAGGACCTCTATAGATATGGAGGGACCTCTGATGTGATAGAGGACCTTTGATGTGATGGGAGGAACTCTGATGTGATGGAGGACCTTTGAAGAGATGGAGGGACCTCTGATGTGATGGGAGGACCTCTGATGTGATGGAGGACCTCTGATGTGATGGAGGACCTCTATAGATATGGAGGGACCTCTGATGTGATGGAGGACCTCTGATGTGATGGAGGACCTCTGATGTGATGGCAGGACCTCTATAGATATGGAGGGACCTCTGATGTGATGGAGGACCTCTGATGTGATGGCAGGACCTCTATAGATATGGAGGGACCTCTGATGTGATGGGAGGAACTCTGATGTTGATGGAAGGACCTTTGAAGAGATGGAGGGACCTCTGATGTGATGGGAGGACCTCTGATGTAAAAAAAGGGGCTTCTGGCTAAGTCAATTTCAGTCAACAGACAGTTGTGTGCATTGTCCCAGGCTCAGGTATTCCATTGATAAGGAACATTTACGTTTCATACATCATGGACAGGGGTGCCTCCAGATATTGCTTATTTGTATTGGGTAGGGTGTCGAGACTGAAAAAAAAAAGGTCAAGTAAAGTGGGTCTAGATCAGTGATGGTGAACCTTGGCACCCCAGATGTTTTGGAACTACATTTCCCATGATGCTCTGGCACTCTGCAGTGTAGGTGAGCATCATGGGAAATGTAGTTCCAAAACATCTGGAGTGCCAAGGTTCACCATCACTGATCTAGAATAGATGATGTGCTCTTACCATGAATACCATGGACAGCTCTGTGATCTTGAATGAAGGTGAATAACAAAATGAACATATAACGACACATTTAATTACAACCACACCTCTCAATTAAATGAAGTGATTTGGTTGCAATCTGATGTGGCTGGCAATAAAGTGTATCTAAATCCCAGATGGTTTGAACTCTTACCAGGCTTTTTTTTTTTTTTCGTCCCAAAGACACAACAAGAGGAAATCTCTCTAATGAATGGGAAAATCTTCTCTGTTGCAAGATCAAGTGTCCCCATTAGAAGATCTCCCCTCTATTCCTGTCCCAGTGACAACAAATACATTTTGATTTTCCCATTCCTTTCTCTTCTGGTGACAATGATGTACACTCACTTTGCTCATCTACACGAGTCACCTTCTAAATATTAATGCGGAGGGGGGGGGGGGGGGGGTTGTCAGTCACATTATCTGTCATGCGTGGGAACATCCCAGGGAACATTCCACCTCTTATCATTTCCAATATCTGGTGACCAGGCTGTGACACTTCCAGTTAAGCCGACATCTAATTGATCGATCGCCTCTTATCTCCGGGAGCGCGCTGCGGTGGGCTGTCAGCATCGGGGTGACTCACAAGTCTTTGTGCCACCTACATACATAGGGAGCCCATGGCTCATCCCATACCGGGAACTACAAGGCTCAGAATACAAGTAGCCAGGGAGCCATTGCCCACTGGAAGGGGCACCGATTGGAGGACAGCTCAGTGGTCTGCTAGCCTAAAGCAGTGATGGCCAACCTTGGCACCCCAGATGTTTTGGAACTACATTTCCCATGATGCTCTGGCACTCTGCGGTGTAGATGAGCACCATGGCAAAGGTAGTTCCAAAACATCTGGGGTGCCAAGGTTCGCCATCACTGGCCTAAAGGGTCTTGCAGTTCTGGGGTCCCCTCCCTCCAGGGGTGTTCGCTGTATAGAATGATAAACTCTGCCCATCATTATTTGTTCTTCCTCCTACAATCAATAAACATGCGTCCAAGGTGGCTCCAGAAAATGAAGTCCTTTAGCTGTCGGAAGGAGATAAGTTGGTCCCATTGGGAACTGATGCTAATTTTGAAGCACTTTATAATACACAATAGATTATTGACCTTCTTTTAAAGGTGGGCGGTCTTTGGAGAGATCCAGGGGCTGCCTATTGGGTGTTATTTTCACTTGCTGCATGCTTGAGAAGTGGACTAGAGTTTTCAGGAGCCCACATATCTCCCTTCACTGGTTTTCATTTATGGGAATTTGTGTTTTCGTAGGTGTAGGGAAAAATAGTGGGTTAGTTTTAAAGGGGAGCTCCAGTTTCAACTATTGTAAAAAAAATATATATATATATAAAAAATGGGAATGGACAGGCCCTCCCCACAGCACATACTTACCTATCCTTCACTCCTCTATGGCTGCCTGTAACTGCCAGGAGCAAAGACATCTTCCCGGATCATGTGACCCCACTCCCCTTTCTGCCATGGCACAGTGCTGGTGCTTGGTGATGGTGGGCGTCACACTGGGGTGGGAAAAGTCTCCAAACTGTGGCCCCTTACTGGCCTTCATTTGGCTCTTAGGGCACTATTACTCTCGCTGATGCAAGGGACTTTTACCCCCACTGACAGCAAGGATGGGGCACCATGCCTTCCAATGACACCAATAATGGGGCACTATTCCTTTCATTAACACCAACAATGGGGCACTATTCCTCCCACTGACACCAATGATGGGACACTATTCCTCCCACTGACACCAACAATGGGGGCACTATTCCTCCTACTGACACCAACAATGGGGCACTATTCCTCCTACTGACACCAACAATGGGGCACTATTCCTCCTACTGACACCAACAATGGGCACTATTCCTCCTACTGACACCAACAATGGGGCACTATTCCTCCTACTGACACCAACAATGGGGGCACTATTCCTCCTACTGACACCAACAATGGGGCACTATTCCTCCTACTGACACCAACAATGGGGCACTATTCCTCCTACTGACACCAACAATGGGGCACTATTCCTCCCACTGACACCAATGATGGGACACTATTCCTCCCACTGACACCAACAATGGGGCACTATTCCTCCTACTGACACCAATGATGGGGCACTATTTCTCGCACTGACAGCAATGATGGAGCACTATTCCTCCCACTGACACCAATGATGGGGCACTATTCCTCCTACTGACACCAACAATGGGGCACTATTCCTCCTACTGACACCAACAATGGGGCACTATTCCTCCTACTGACACCAACAATGGGGCACTATTCCTCCTACTGACACCAACAATGGGGCACTATTCCTCCCACTGACACCAATGATGGGACACTATTCCTCCTACTGACACCAACAATGGGGCACTATTCCTCCTACTGACACCAACAATGGGGCACTATTCCTCCCACTGACACCAATGATGGGACACTATTCCTCCCACTGACACCAACAATGGGGCACTATTCCTCCTACTGACACCAATGATGGGGCACTATTTCTCGCACTGACAGCAATGATGGAGCACTATTCCTCCCACTGACACCAATGATGGGGCACTATTCCTCCTACTGACACCAACAATGGGGCACTATTCCTCCTACTGACACCAACAATGGGGCACTATTCCTCCTACTGACACCAACAATGGGGCACTATTCCTCCTACTGACACCAACAATGGGGCACTATTCCTCCCACTGACACCAATGATGGGACACTATTCCTCCCACTGACACCAACAATGGGGCACTATTCCTCCCACTGACACCAATGATGGGACACTATTCCTCCCACTGACACCAACAATGGGGCACTATTCCTCCTACTGACACCAACAATGGGGCACTATTCCTCCTACTGACACCAACAATGGGGCACTATTCCTCCTACTGACACCAACAATGGGGCACTATTCCTCCCACTGACACCAATGATGGAACACTATTCCTCCCACTGACACCAACAATGGGGCACTATTCCTCCTACTGACACCAACAATGGGGCACTATTCCTCCTACTGACACCAATGATGGGGCACTATTTCTCGCACTGACAGCAATGATGGGGCACTATTTCTCCCACTGACACCAATGATGGGGCACTATTCCTTTCATTAACACCAACAATGGGCACTATTCCTCCCACTGACACCAATGATGGGACACTATTCCTCCCACTGACACCAATGATGGGGCACTATTCCTCCTATTCATACCAATGATGGGGCACTATTCCTCCTACTGACACCAATGATAGGACACTATTCCTCCTACTGACATCAACAATGGGGCACTATTCCTCCTATTCATACCAATGATGGGATACTATTCCTCCCACTGACACCAACAATAGTGCACTATTCTTCCTATAGTCACCAATAATGGGGCACTAGTTTCCCACTGACCCCAATGATGGGGCACTATTCCTCCCAATAATCCCAACAAAGGGGCACTATTCCTGCAGCTGACTCCATTGATGAGGCACTATTGTTCCCATGACACCAATGCTGGGGCACTATTCCTAGAGCTGACACCGTTGATGGGGCACTACTCCTCCCACCAATACAAGAACACCAATGATAGAGCACTTCTACCGACCACAGAGCTTTGTAATTTTTTTTTCCCACTGACCACCAAGCCTGAGACATTGTCCACTCCCACTGATGCCAGGACATTTTCTACTCCCACTGCCCCCCCTGGCATTTCGCCCCCCCCCCCCCCCCCAGGTCTAATGAACAGTAAACTGTCCCTTTGTTTAGAAAGTTTGGAGACCCCCGTCATGAGAGTTTTCTCCTGGTGGCTGAACAGAACAGAGGGGTAGTGAAATAAAGGGGAGCAGGTGTAGCCGGTGCTTCTGGGAATGGGGGACCCCCCGGGATGGATTGCTCAGGTCGGAGCAGCAGATGGTGTAAGTCATTAGCCGAGTGTAAGCTCTGACGCTGATCTTGAAGAAGGAGCTTATGAGGAACAGAACAGCAGAGGAGCTCAGGGGTCGGCTGCTATCAGTGAATAGGGGGGGGGGGGGGGGGGGGGGGGGGTTTAAAGAGAACCTGTCACTTTGCCCAAAGTAGGCAAATGGGTCATCTCTTTAAAAAGGAACCTATCATGACAAAAAATAATGTCACCAGGATTGGTGATGTGCAAGTTTTGTGGAATCGTGACGCTCCTGTGGCTCCACCCCTTGAGTTATACAGGCAGGGCCGTGCCACTGGGTCTTCTCAGATACCTTCTGGAGCTGGACCAAGGCAGCCTAGCACTGTGTAGGGGCTTTGCCCAAGACAGGTGCCATGTAGGCCCCATTCACCCTTTCCAGCTATAACAGCTTCAAGTCTTCTGGGAAAGCTGTCCACAAGGTTTAGGAGTGTGTCTATGGGAATGTTTAACCATTCTTCCAGAAGCGCATTTGTGAGGTCAGGCACTGATGTTGGACGAGAAGGCCTGGCTCGCAGTCTCCACTTTAAATCATCCCAAAGGTGTTCTATCGGGTTGAGGTCAGGACTCTGTGCAGGCCAGTCAAGTTCCTCCACCCCAAACTCGTTCATCCATGTCTCTATGGATCTTGCATTGTGCACTGGTGCGCAGTCATGTTGGAACAGGAAGGAGCCATCCCCAAACTGTTCCCACAAAGTTGGGAGCATGAAATTGTCCAAAATGTCTTGGTATGCTGATGTCATAAGAGTTCCCTTCACTGGAACTAAGGGGCCAAGCCCAACCCCTGAAAAAGAACCCCCACACCATAATCCTCCCTCCACCAAATGATTTGGACCAGTGCACAAAGCAAGGTACATAAAGACATGGAGGAGCAAATTTAGGGGTGGTGGCCTGTACAGTCCTGACCTCAACCCAATAGAACACCTTTCCTCCACCCCAAACTCGCTCATCCATGTCTTTATGGACCTTGCTTTGTACACCGGTCAAAATCATTTGGAGGGGGGATTATGATGTGGGGTTGTTTTTCAGGGGTTGGCCCCTTAGTTCCAGTGAAGGGAACTCTTAAGGAGTCACCATACCAAGACATTTTGGACAATTTCAGGCTTCCAACTTTGTGGGAACAGTTTGGGGGATGGCCCCTTCCTGTTCCAACATGACTGCGCACCAGTGTACAAAGCAAGGTCCATAAAGACATGGATAAGTGAGTTTGGGGTGGAGGAACTTGACTGACCTGCAAAGTCCTGACCTCAACCCAATAGAACACCTTTGGAATGAATTAGAAGCGGAGACTGTGAGCCAGGCCTTCTCATCCAACATCAGTGCCTGACCTCACAAATGCACTTCTGGAAGATTGATCAAACATTCCCATAGACACACTCCTAAACCTTGTGGACGGCCTTCCCAGAAGGAGTTGAAGCTGTTATAGCTGTAAAGGTTGGGCCAACTCAATATTGAACCCTACGGACTAAGACTGGGATGCCATTAAAGTTCATGTAAAGGCAGGTGTCCCAATACTTTTGGTGACATAGTCTACGTCAGCTTTTAAACCTTAAAAAAAGGGGGAGTTTGACCCCTGAAACGCGTTGGATGTTTCATGCTTTCCTGCTGTCAGACCATTTTTATCATGAAAAGATTTTGGTCGCTTATATGATGTTTGTACCCAGGTAGATTTGCAATTCCGGGTCACCCTCCCTCCTCCATAGGTGACCCCATTTTCTGGAGAGCCGCCGATGCACAGCTCATGTTTCCAGTAATCATTGAACCAAAATGCAGAAGGTTTGTACCCAGCGCCTGGTAATCACCACTAAACCCAGCAGTTCCATCACAGCGCCAAATATCTGCACAGCTACACCTAAAATATTGATGAGTTCCCGGCACACAGAGCTTCGTACAGATGGCACGGCGCCCCCTCCCTCCTCGGGGGCGGGGGGGGGGGGGGGGGAGCCGGGACCACAGCTGTGTCTCATGAACATATAAAGTAATGAGTAGTGTTGATCTCATTTGCGCTGCTCGGAAAACGCGCCCCTTTATGACACCGCCAGGAACGCTTCAATCAGCATGTGTTTATAATCAATTCTTACCCATAATGATTATGTGACCAGCACAGAACGGTCCGTCTCATACCGGGGGGACACGCAGGAGACGGTGAGCGGAGGTTTCATCGCCCGTTAGTGTAATGGGAACGTTTACAGTCATCCTACATGCTAAGAGGGGCGCTAAAGGCTGATCAAGTTCCTGTGTGCTATGACATCATAATATACAAGTATGGTAACGTGTGTCCAAATTAGAGGGGCGCCGAAAAGGAGAATTCTGGGCCAAAACCGAGAATTCAGGAACGCACGTTTCCGGAAACCAAAACCGAAATCGACATTTAAAAAAAAAAAAAAAAGTTTTAAATTTATTTCATGTGGCTGGCGTCTTTGCATTGAAGTCAATAGGGCGCGATTTTGCATTAAAGTCAATTGGGGGCATTTTTGCATTGATGTCAATAGGGGGCGTTTTTGCATTGAAGCCAGTGGGACCCGATTTGGCAATGCAGTCAAGGGGACGAGATTTTGCATTGAAGTCAATGGGACGAGATTTTGCATTGAAGTCAATGGGACGAGATTTAGCATTGAAGTCAATGGGACGAGATTTTGCATTGAAGTCAATGGGACGAGATTTTGCATTGAAGTCAATGGGACGCGATTTTGCATTGAAGTCAATGGGGACTCGATTTTGCATTGAAGTCAATGGGGACGGGATTTTGCATTGAAGTCAATGGGACGGGATTTTGCATTGAACTCAATGGGATGCAATTTTGCATTGAGGTCAGTGGGACGCAGCATGCCATTATGGGCACCTTTTTTGTTTCCCTATCGGCAAAACGCCCAGTAACCCTATTTGCGGGTTAATAGGGGATGTTTTTGCGTTGAAGTCAATGGGAAGCAATTTTGCATTGAAGTCAATAAGGGAAGTTTTTGCATTGAAGTCAATAGGATGTGAATTTGTATCCAAGTCAATGGGACACGATTCTGCATTGAAGTCAATAAGGGGGGTTTTTGCATAGAAGTCAATAGGGGGTGTTTTTGCATAGAAGTCAATAAAACGAGATTTTGCATTGAAGTCAGTAGGAGGTATTTTTGCATTGAAGTCAATGGGACGCAATTTTGCATTGAAGTCAATGGGACGCAATTTTGCATTGAAGTCAATGGGACGCAATTTTGCATCGAAGTCAATGGGACGCAATTTTGCATCAAAGTCAATGGGACGCAGCATGCTATTATGGGCACTTTCTGCGGGTCAATGGGGGATGTTTTTTGCATTGAAGTCGATGGGAAGCAATTTTGCATTGAAGTCTTTAAGGGGAGTTTTTGCATTGAAGTCAATAGGACATAAATTTGCATCCAAGTCAATGGGACACGATTCTGCATTGAAGTCAATAGGGGGCGTTTTTGCATAGAAGTCAATAAAACGAGATATTGCAGTGAGGTCAGTAGGGGGCATTTTTGCATTGAAGTTAGTGGGACGCAGCATGATATGGGTATATTGATTGGTTTGCGCAAAAGTTATAGTGTCTACAAAATAGGGGATATGGTCCCAAAATAGTGTCACAAGTGTCCGATGTGTCCACCGCAATGTCGCAGTCACGATACAAATAGCAGATCGCTGCCATTGCTAGTAATGGCGGCGATCTGCGATTTTTAGCGTGACTGCGACATTGCGGCGGACACATCGGACACTTTTTTTTGGGACCATTCACATTTATACAGCGATCAGTGCTATAAAATGCACTGATTACTGTGTACATGTCACTGGCAGGAAAGGGGTTAAACACTAGGGGGCGATCAAGGGGTTAAATGTGTTACCTAGGGAGTGATTCTAACTGTAGGGGGAGGGGACTGATCAGTGTTCCTCTGTACTGGGAACACACGATCGGCATGTGCAGTGGCTCCCGAGTGACGCAGCGCCCCCTAGAGGGCCGGGGAGCCCAGGACGTCCTATGACGCACGCCCAGGATGGGAGATCCCTCCTGCGGATGTCATTTGACTATGGGCGGGTAGGGAAGTGGTAAACATCTCCATCGTCGACGAATTAAAAATATTTTACAGGTCACCAGTTTAGAGTTACAGAGGAGATCTAGCGCTAGAATTATTGCTCTCATTCTGACGCAATACCTGACATGTGTGGTTTGAACGTCGTTTACGTAAGCGGACGAGACCTACGTATACGTTTGCTTCTGCGTGCGAGCCCGAGGGGACGGGGCGCTTACATTTTTTATTGTTTTTTTTTTTTGTTTGTTTTTTTTTTTTACACTTTCCCTTTAAATTTTTTATTTTTTTTTTTGGATCATTTTTATTACTATTACAAGAAATGTAAACATCCCTTGTAATGGGAATAGTGCTCGATCGGTCCTCTTTATGGAGAGAGGCGGGGTCTACAAGACCCCATATCTCCTCCTCTAGGAGGAGACAGACAGAGCTTTCTTTTGGTGGGATTTAATCACTACTGGGGTTTTTATATTTTGCTAAACAAACGTAAAAAATAAACACTGAACATTAAAAAAAAAAAAAAAAAACTAAAATGTTTTCTTTGTTCGTTATAAAATTTTGCAAAGAAGTATATCTTCTTCACTGATTTGCGCTGATAAGGCAGCACCGATAGGCTGCACTGATAGACAGTGATTGACACCGATAGGCTGCACTGATGGACAGTGATTGACACCGATAGGCTGCACTGATAGACAGTGATTGACACCGATAGGCTGCACTGATAGACAGTGATTGACACCGATAGGCTGCACTGATGGACAGTGATTGGCACCGATAGGCTGCACTGATGGACAGTGATTGGCACCGATAGGCTGCACTGATGGACAGTGATTGGCACCGATAGGCTGCACTGATGGACAGTGATGGGCACTGATAGGCTGCACTGATGGGCACTGATAGGCTGCACTGATGGACAGTGATTGACACCGATAGGCTGCACTGATGGACAGTGATTGACACCGATAGGCTGCACTGATGGACAGTGATTGACACCGATAGGCTGCACTGATGGACAGTGATTGACACCGATAGGCTGCACTGATGGATAGTGATTGACACCGATAGGCTGCACTGATGGACAGTGATTGGCACCGATAGGCTGCACTGATGGACAGTGATTGACACCGATAGGCTGCACTGATGGACAGTGATTGACACCGATAGGCTGCACTGATGGACAGTGATTGACACCGATAGGCTGCACTGATGGACAGTGATTGACACCGATAGGCTGCACTGATGGACAGTGATGGGCACTGATAGGCTGCACTGATGGACAGTGATTGGCACCGATAGGCTACACTGATGGACAGTGATTGGCACTGATAGGCTGCACTGATGGACAGTGATTGGCACCGATAGGCTGCACTGATGGACAGTGATTGGCATCGATAGGCTGCACTGATGGACAGTGATGGGCACTGATAGGCTGCACTGATGGACAGTGGTTGGCACTGATAGTCTGCACTGATTATCAGTGTAAATGTGATCTGTTACAGGATTGCCGATTACCGGCTCTCCTTTCCTCACACAGTGACAGTGCGGAGGAAAGGAAATGCCGATAACCGTCATTTGTTTACATGGGATCAGCTATGATTGGACACAGCGGATCACATGGTGAAGGGCCCTTTACCTCGATTTGCATTAAGCTGTGTCCCAAGGACACAGTGATCACAGAGCGTGCCCGATGTGTGCCCCAATGGCACGCAGGGTTCTGGGAAGACGTCAATAGATGCCCTCCCAAAACTGGACAACCGCGCTGTAGCCGCCTTTCAGCTATAGCGCGGTCAGCAAGTGGATAAACTCGAAACCAAAAATTGAATATATTGCAGATTACCAATCATTCGATTTGGTGGCTGCATTCGTTTTTTTGTTTTTTTTTGGCTTTTTTCCTCCCTCTGTTTTAACCTGATGATCTGGCCAGTGAGGGTCCTTTTCACGCGGGCGGACTCCGCTTTGCTCAGCAGGGGATCGATCGGCTGAGCAGGCGGATGACAGGCCCGTGTCCGCTCACTGTGCAGAGACGGACCTGTCGGAGTCCCGCCCTCTCCTCTATGGGGAGATCAGATGAAGACGGACCGCCTGTTTGTTTTCACCTGATCCGCCAGACGGATGGAAAATGAGGGGTCACCATCCTTGGCGGACAAGATCGGATATCAGCGGACATCTCACCGCTGACATCCGCCGCTCCATAGGAGTGAATGGAGCGTCCGATCAGGTCTGCCTGAAAAACTGACAGATGGACCTGATTGGAGGGAGGGAGCAGAGCCGAGTCCTTCCTGTGCCGAGGGGGAAGTGATGTCACCAGCCCAGGCACTGGAAGAGGCAGACTACAAGGGACCACCTAGCAACAGGCATTTAGAGGTAAGTAAAAAAAAAAAAAAAATCCAAATGTTTTTTTTTATTTTTTTTTTAGGCACAGTCATAATTTTTTTTTTTTTTTAGGGTGGAACACCACTTTAAGGGATTTCTAAAAATTTGTCAATATCCGAATTAACGAAAACCCGTTTAACGAAATTTTTCTGAATATTGGAAAATTCGGAAACTCTAAATTTGAAAACCCGAAAATGTGAAATAATAACTAATAATAACGTAACTATTACTAACTATTAAATTATAGGTATTGGAATCTCCTTTCAAATTTGGCTGTTTATGAACGTAACGAATACGAATTTATCTGAAGTTACGAATTATCAGAAATAACGAATCCCGTATCTAAACGATGGAATGGAATGAATTAATAATAATAAAACGTTTTTATTATTATTATTATTGTTATTTATTATTATTCATTTGTTCTGTTCCATTCGTTTAAACACGACATTCGTTATTCCCGATAATTTGTAGCTTCAGATAAATTCGTATTCAGTACGTTCATAAACAGCCAAATTTGAAAGGAAATTCCAATACCTATAAATGAAAAAGTTAGTAATAGTTAAGTTATTATTAGTTATTTTTTCAGATTTTCATACTAATAATAGTCTTACATTCTGTATATCATCTACGTTATTCGATGATCCGCGCACGCGGCTTCGTCCTCCATGGAGGATTGGCATGACTACAAGACGCATTTTTGTTTTTTTCTAGTCTAGGAGTGGTGCGGATGATATACAGAACATTCATCATCATTCATCAGCTACAATTAGACATATTATAGGAGCGATCGTTCGTCACAGTATCATGTCCCCAATTATACTGCAAAAATACAGTGGAAGACTCGGGGCTTTAAGGGTACCGGTAATCAAAGGGAAAGAGATCTTTAAACTTTACCGTCTTTCATTTCTGTTTGCATTAACTCTTTTGCTGCCAGAAAATGAACACGAAAACACACTAATGCCGCGTACACACGAGCGGACTTTCCGGCAGGCTTGGTCCGGCGGACCGGACCCCGTCGGACAATTCGATCATGTGTGATCTCCAGCGGACTTTTTTTTTTTTTTCCCCAAAAGTCCGACGGACCTAGAAATAAAACATGTTTCAAATCTTTCCGACGGACTCGAGTCCGGTCGAAAAATTTGCTCGTCTGTATGCTAGTCCAACAAAAACCGATGCTAGGGCAGCTATTGGCTACTGGCTATCAACTTCCTTATTTTAGTCCGGTGTACGTCATCACGTACGAATCTGTCGGACTTTGGTGTGATCGTGTGTAGGCAAGTCCGTTCATTCTGAAAGTCCGTTGGAAATCCGTCGAAAGTCCGTCGGACCAGTCCGGTCGAAAAGTCCGCTCGGCATTAGGATTCATTCACACGTGAGGTTGGGGGGGGGGGGCAGTAAAACCCAGCTGTTGGGCCATGTTTTTATACCCACCCACCGCTACCCACTTTAGCTGCAGAGGGGGTGTACACATGCTGCAGCGTTGATTGCTTCATGGCTGAGGCAAGAATTATATCCCGTGTTGCCCACATTCTGCAAGCACCTCGCAACCACACGGTGGTGGCGCGCTAGAACAGGACTCAAGGTGTTAAAGCAGACAGTGAGGAGGCGATACAACGCCTTCTTACTTTACCTTTACTACTACCTCAAGCCCCCTATGTGATATCCTAGTGCAGTGGTCTCCTGCTTGCTTGCTTTTATCTGGCCCTCGGGGCACTAGTTCCTTCACTGACACCAATGAAGGGGCACAATACCTACCAGTGACACCAACGATGAGGCGCAGTTCCTCCCAATAATGGGGTGAAATGTCATAGTTACATAGTTAGTCAGGTTGAAAAAAAGACACAAGTCCATCTAGTTCAACCATAAATATAAATAAATAAATAATAAATATCAAACAGTCCCATATACACAATCCTATACCTACAGTTGATCCAGAGGAAGGCGAAAACCCCCAGCAAAGCATGATCCAAGGGGGGCGTGGCCAAGATGGCGACGGAGTAGGACGGTTAGTCAGGAAGCTCTGCAGCCATCGCGGGGATTTTATCCTTTTATCCCATCCTCTGAGTCGCCTTAGCTATCTGAAGCGAATCCTAATCTCCCCCTGCGGATGCGGACACGGAACCGACGGCGCCAGGAGCAACACAGCCTGAGAAACACTCACATCACTCCCGGAGGCGCCGCTGCACACGTGGAAACAGTGCACAATATGGCGACCCAGACGGAGGGGCCTGAGACTGCTTCTGCGAAACAGAGTAACTTCGCTGCCTTGATGCAGGCTATCACGGGATGTCAATCCTCCCTCTCCACTCTCACCACGAAGATTGATACCGTGCAATTAGAGATTGGTCTTATCCGGCAGGATTTTCAGAAGGTAAGACAGCGGGTCACTGAGGTGGAGCGCCGTGTGGGAGACACAGAAGACACAGTTAGGGATCACTCGGCCTCCCTTCACACCCTGCAAGTGAGAGTGAAGCATTTGGAGGCCAAAGCCGAAGACACAGAGAACCGTAATAGACGCAACAATTTACGGATAATCGGCCTGCCTGAGGGTTCCGAGGGCTCCGATACCTCTGCCTACACGGAGCGGCTACTTCGCTCACTTTTCCCCCAAGCAGCGTTTTCGCCACACTTTGCCGTTGAGAGGGCTCACAGGATGCCGCCGACCCGGGGCTCCCCAGGAGCCCCACCCCGAACTTTTATATTCCGGCTATTGAACTTCAGGGACCGGGACCTGATACTCCGCGAGGCACGCAAGATGGCGGACATTCGACACGAAGCGACCCGCCTGATGTTTTTCCCTGACTTCTCGGCGGACACTCAGAGGCAGCGCAAGTCGTTCGATGCAGTGAAGCAGGCCCTGAGAGCTAAAGCAATACGGTACAGTATGCTGTTCCCTGCCCGACTCCGTGTACAAGACGGAGAGACTGTCCGCTTCTTTACCTCACCTAATGAGGCCTCGCATTGGCTAAACACTCTCCCCCGCAATTAGGGGGGTTGATGGCCTGCTGATGTTGCTTGTTTTCTGCTGAGGCTCTGACTCTGGCCCCTACGGCTTGTCCGACACACGGACAGTGTCACGAACTGCCTTATGTTAACCCCTTTGCTCCTCCACACAGTCAGACATAGGAACTTGCCCTTGGTGGGGATTGGGCTTGGCGGGATATCAGGCGGCCCTGACTCGGAGACTCTCCATTGCTTAACCCTTGATTTTATTGGAGCTGGTGCGCCACCCATCTCATATCCTGGAACTATCCTGACTGGCCTGACTTTCACATTCTGGCTGACTTTACTGGGTCAAGAGGAGCCGATGTGACAAGAAGACCTCTTCTAACAAGGCTGACGTCTGGTGGTGACATTCATGGGGGTTTTTGTTTTTTTATTTTTTGATCCTTTGCAAGCTCAAGCTGCCACTTCGCCTGCTGGCCGTTCCTCTACGTTTGCCTACGTGACACTGTTACATCTGCTCCCCTCTTTATTTTTTCTAGGAATGGGGGTTTTCGTTTTTTGTTGAGGGGGAGGGGGAGTTATTTTAAGAATGTGCCCCCGGTGATAACTGGGAGAAAATAAAGGAACTCCGTCATATCCGGTTGATGGCGGCATCTTCTACTGACTTAGACCTCTGTAACCTGGGAGGGCGTTAACTGTTTCCGGCCCTCTGGTTCATGTCCCCATTTGATCGTTGATCATGTTTGGTTTTTGGGATCAGGCACGCTCTGGTTTGGGGGGGGTGTGCGGGGAGGGGGGGGGATTTCAGGTTAAAGTTTAATAAGTTGTGTTATCTAAGTTACGCACAGGTATATGGGGTATGCTGGTTTCATGGTATATATGGCTGGTTGATCACATATACACAGCCAATGGTAGAGTCATGGACAATGAGATTAACTTCTCTGCCTAGGGATCTGAGTGCACTCCTCCTGCAGGTTGTCTTATATAGCCCCAAATTATTATGGCCCCAGTAACAATCATATCTTGGAACGTCCGAGGGTTAAACTCCCGGGTTAAGCGTTCACTAGTCTTTAACTTCCTTAAACTCCACCGGCCAGATATCTGCATATTACAGGAGACTCACCTAACCGGGGGTCGGGTCCTTAGTTTAAAGAAACCGTGGGTGGGACACTATTATCATGCCACCTTTTCCTCGTATGCCAGAGGGGTCAGTATACTAATTCATAAGAACCTAACCTTTACACTGCTGGACCTGCACTTGGATCCCGAGGGCAGATATGTAGCAATACATGCAGTTATAGCAAATGTGCCTATGGTGATAGTGGGACTTTATATACCCCCGCCAGCATCGCTGATAATCTTAAATAAAATTGCTAGATTTATAGCAGGATGCTCCACTGACAATGTAGTCCTAGCGGGCGATTTTAATATGCCTCCCTGCCCTGCTGTAGATAGGCTGACTCCGGATAAGTCTGTGGAATCCCCGCTTTCTAAATGGGCATCCACGTTCGATCTAACGGATGTTTGGCGATGGAAGAATCCCCTCTTGAGATCCTCCACCTGCCAATCAGCCTCCTATAGGGCTATGTCCCGCATTGACTTGATCTTTGCCACTAGATCTCTTCTTACTAAGGTACAGGAGATCTCCCATTTGCCTAGGGGTATATCTGACCACTCCCCCATTCTACTGAAACTAAACGTGGGTCTTGCTCCCACCGACTGCCTTTGGCGATTGTCCAGGTATTGGGTCTCTGATGATCGTATAACTCCGGGGGCTGAGTTGGCTGTGCGAGAATACTGGGCAGCTAATCCACCCGCTACCACGCCTGCCTCTACATGGGAAAATTTTAAATTTCATGCTAAGGATCACTATCAGAAAGCCATAGGTTCCACCCGGCGCCAGACTGTAAGGCTGGTCGGTTGGAGTCCCAATATGCTGCCAATAAGGATGAAACCTGTAGAGTTGACTTACAGTGTGCGATGAGGGAGGTGACACTTCTGCGGGTGACAGCCACGAGGAGGATGATGCTGCACCAGACGCAGCGTATCTTCGAGCAGGGTGAGCGGACCGGGCGTCTCCTGGCGTGGCTGTCTCGGGAGCAGACGGCAACGACCTCTGTAGCTAATATTAAGGAGGCCTCTGGTCGGCTGCTGTCTGACTCTAGAGACATAAACAGGTGCTTTGCCTCATTCTATGAGGACCTCTATTCGTCCAGAGTACTATATTCTGCTGATGAACTACGGGCGTACATAGAGGCCATTGAGCTGCCCTGCTTGTGGGAGGCAGCTAGGCAGAGACTTGACGCTCCGCTCTCCCTCAAAGAGATCCAAACGGCTATTGGCTCCCTCCAGTCGGGAAAGACCCCAGGTGATGATGGATTCCCTGTGGAATTCTATAAGGAACATGTTGACATCCTTGCCATTAGACTGCTGGAGGTCCTAAACGCCTCCTTTGACTCTGACTCTTTGCCCCCTTCCATGTCTAGAGCTGTTATCATTGTGATTCCTAAGCCTGGAAAGGACCCTGATCTTTGCTCCTCATATAGGCCCATATCGCTCCTTAATGTGGATGCAAAGATCCTTGCAAAGGTTTTGGCTACCAGGCTCAATACAGTTATCTTATCCTTAATCCATGGTGATCAGACTGGGTTTATGCCAGGCAAAGGAACAGATATTAATTTGCGTAGATTGTTTACTGTGATTGCGAGCTCGACTGGTGGGGGGGGGGAACTAACGTGGTGGCCTCCTTGGATGCAGAGAAGGCCTTTGACTCGTGGAGTGGGAATATTTATGGCATATTCTACCCAGATTTGGAGTGGGACCTAAATTTGTTAAATGGGTACGCCTTCTGTTATCAAGCCCGACGGCTAGAGTTCGCACGAACGGTGTTTTGTCTGCATCATTCCCACTCCACCGAGGCACCAGGCAGGGCTGTCCACTTTCTCCGGCTCTTTTCGCCCTTGCGATTGAACCATTAGCGGTGATTCTTAGGGCGGTGACGGCGGTTAGAGGCATATCGTTTCCTCCCCTGACTGAAAAAGTTTCGTTATATGCTGACGATATGCTCTTATACCTTCAGGATGACCAGCAATCATTAGGGGCGGCTCTGTCCATTATTAACCAATTTGGTGCGTAAATTGGGATAAGTCGCTCCTATTCTCCCTGTCGGGAGTCTCTAGGCCAATAGGCTCAACCACCCCCCTGAAAAGGGTGGAGCGGTTCAAGTATCTGGGTGTTCAGATACAATTAGACCAGAAGAAGTATTTAGAGGACAATGTCTATCCCATCCTACAGCGCTTTATTCAACGATGCTCAGTGTGGAAAACACTTCCACTGACCCCAGTAGGGAGAGTAAACCTAATTAAGATGTCCTTCTTACCAAAATTCCTGTATGCCTTCCGGCACACCCCAGTTCCCATCCCTAACTCTTTCTTTGTCAAATTAGACCAGGCTATCACATCTTTTGTCTGGGCGGGGGCAGCTCCCAGAATAGCTAAACACACTTTACAGCTGTCACTTATGGAAGGTGGCCTCTCCCTACCAAATTTTAAGAAATACTACTGGGCGGCGGTATTAGTGTCTGTGCGATGGTGGTTTACTCAAGACAGAGCCAACCCAGCGGTTAACTTAGAGGCAGCGATTCTTGGTTCATACTCAGAACTTAGCAACCTAGTGTACAGGGGCCAGAGATACAGCCCTCGAGTTACTACGCCGATGAAGACGACGGTGAGGGTTAGGGGTCAGGTATCAGGCTACCTTGATGCTCGGAAAGCTATCTCACCATATACACCATTATGGGGCAATCCCAAACTGCCACATTTCCAATCTATCCCAGACCCGCAGGCATAGGCGTGCGCACGGGTGTGCCAGGTGTGCCTGGGCACACCCTAATCACCCCGTGCTGTGTCCAGAGATTTGCCCCAAAATGCTGCATCTAAGAGAGTGTGTGGCCCGCGCTGCCTGTGAAACATTTTCACAGGCAGCAGAGCGTGAGAATTGCCAGAGCTGATCAGTGTATGGAACTGTCAGATAATGACACTGCATGCAGGAAGTGAGACCAGCTGTCTTAATGTCGGGGTGATGTCGGGGGTGGGCGGGACAGAACGGCCATCAAACACCAGCCAATGGGATGGGGTCTGGGCGGGCCGCTACTTGTATGTGGCCCAGCCCCCTCTCTGAAGCACAAACATTGGCTTGTGTTTATAGCGCTTGGTCCCGCCCACTCCCGACATCGTGGCTGAGTTGTAAGTCATCACAACTCAGCCGCGATGTCGGGGGTGGGCGGGATAAAGCGGCAACACCGGCCAATGATTGGGCTGCTTCAGAGAGGGGGCGGAGCCAGAGAAATGTAGCGGCCCGCCCAGACCCATCCTATTGGATGGTGTTTGGTAACTGTTCAGTCCCGCCCACCACCAGCATCACCGCTGACTTTTAACAGCTGTGTCTCTCCCTGCATGCAGTGTCATTAGCTGACAGTTTCATACACTGAACAGCTCTGGCAATTCTCACCATCTGCTGAATGTGAAACTCCTCCTCTCCCCTATCTGTGCCACCCAATGCTGCCAATCAGTGCCAACCAATGCTGCCTATCAGTGCCAACCAATGCTGCCAATCAGTGCCAACCAATGCTGCCAATCAGTGCCAACCAATCCTGCCTATCAGTGCCAAACAGTACTGCCTATCAGTGCCGCCTATCAGTGCCAACCACTGTTGCCTATCAGTGCCACTGCTGCTTATCAGTGCCAACCAATGCTGCCTATCTGTGCCAGTGCTGCTTATCAGTGCAAACCAATGTTGCCTATCAATGCCAACCAGTTCTGCCTATCTGTGCCAGTGCTGCTTATCAGTGCCAACCAATTCTGCCTATCAGTGCCAACCAGTGCTGCCTATCAGTGCAAACCAGTGCTGCCTATCAGTGCCAACCGATACTGTAAATCAGTGCCAACCAATGCTGTCAATCAGTGCCAACCAATGCTGCCTATCAGTGCTGCCAATCAGTGCCCATCAGTGCTGCATATCAGTGCCCATCAGTGCTGCCTATCAGTGCCAATCAGTGCTGACAATTAGTGCCCATCAGTGCTGCCAATCAGTGCCAACCAATGCTGCCTATCAGTGCCAACGAATGCTGCCAATCAGTGCCAACAAATGCTGACAATCAGTGCCAACAAATGCTGCCAATCAGTGCAAACCAATGCTGCCTATCAGTGCCAACCAGTACTGCCTATCCGTGCCAGTGCTGCTTATCAGTGCCAACCAATTCTGCCTATCAGTGCCAACCAATTCAAACCAGTGCTGCCTATCAGTGCAAACCAGTGCTGCTTATCAATGCCAACCAATGCTGCCTATCAGTGCCAGTGCTGCCTATCAGTGCCAACCAGTACTGCCGATCTGTGCCAGTGCTACTTATCAGTGCCAACCAATTCTGCCTATCAGTGCAAACCAGTGCTGCCTATCAGTGCCAACCAATGCTGCCTATCAGTGCCAGTGCTGCCTATCAGTGCCAACCAGTACTGCCGATCTGTGCCAGTGCTACTTATCAGTGCCAACCAATTCTGCCTATCAGTGCAAACCAGTGCTGCCTATCAGTGCCAACCAATGCTGCCTATCAGTGCCAACCAATGCTGTAAATCAGTGCCAACCAATGCTGCCTATCAGTGCTGCATATCAGTGCCCATCTGTGCTGCCTATCAGTGCCCATAAGTGCTGCCCATCAGTGCTGCCAATCAGTGCACATCAGTGCTGTATATCAGTGCCCATCAGTGCTGCATATCAGTGCCCATCAGTGCTGCCTATCAGTACCAATCAGTGCTGACAATTAGTGCCCATCAGTGCTGCCTATCAGTGCCACCTACCAGTGTCCATCAGTGCTGCCAGTCAGTGCCCATCAGTGCTGCCTATCAGTGCAGCCTATCAGTGCCCATCAGTGCTTCCAATCAGTGCTGCCTATCAGTGCCAATCAGTGTAGATCAGTGCTGCCAATCAGTGCTGCGAATCAGAGCCTATCAGTGCCCATAAGTGCTACCAATAAGAGCCCATCAGTGATGCATATAAGTGCCCATCAGTGCCACCTATCAGTGCCAATCAGTGCCCATTAGTGCCAATCAGTGCTGCCTATCAGTGCCACCTATCAGTGCACATCAGTGCTACCAATTAGTGCCCATCAACGCTGCCAATCAGTGCAGCCTATTAGTGCCCATCAGTGCTGCCTTAGCAGGGATGGTGGAAACCCCTCTACAGATAATTGCAATACAAATTACCTTCGAGTGCAACAACTTTTTAGTTGGGAGGTTCACACCATTATAGCACTTTGGATTTTTTATTTTTTAGAGTGTTACACTTAATTGTATATGTTTTAGTTACAGTTATAATATGAATTATTGCACTTGAAGTTAATTTCCCACCACCTCTGCTAAGTCCATGTCATTATGGACCTTGCTTTGTGCACTGGGGAGCAGTCATGTTGGAAGGGGTCATCCCCAAACTGTTCCCTCAAAGTTGGGAGCATGAAATTGTCCAAAATGTCTTGGTATGCTGACGCCTTAAGAGCTCCCTTTACTGGAACTAAGGGGCCGAGCCCAACCCCTGAAAAACAACTCCACACCATAATCCCCCCTCCACCAAATGATTTGGACCAGTGCACAAAGCAAGGTCTATAAAGACATGGATGAGCGAGTTTGGGGTGGAGGAACTTGACTGACCTGCACAGAGTCCTGACCTCAACCCGATAGAACACCTTTGGGATGAATTCGAGTGGAGACTGCGAGCCAGGCCTTCTCATCCAACATCAGTGCCTGACCTCACAAATGCCCTTCTGGAAGAATGATCAAACATTCCCATATACACACTCCTAAACCTTGTGGACAGCCTTTCTAGAAGAGTTGAAGTTTTTATAGCTGCAAAGGGCGGAGCCAACTCAATATTGAACCCTACGGACTAAGACGGCATTAAAGTTCATGTGCGTGTAAAGGCAGGCGTCCCAATACTTTTGACAATATATATATATGTATGTGTGCTTGAGCTTTTGGGTGCACACCCTAATGCAATAGGCTGCGCACGCCTATGCCCGCAGGTATGGGCCAGATACGAGATCCGGACAATACGTCATATTTTTAAAGATGATCGCCTTATGTCGTTTGCAGAATTAAAAAGTAAATATCATCTTCCCTCGTGGATGTTCTTTAGATTTGTACAACTCAGTCACGCAGCCAGGGCTCAGTTCCCTAACGGGATAGTTATTGCCACACACTCAGTTGAGTCCATACTTACAGCAACGGATATTGACCGCATACTGTCTTCTATATATATCAGGCTTACCTGTAAATACACCTCCAAATTGACCCCACTATTCACTAAATGGCAGCTAGATATCCCTGAACTGACTGAAGAGGACTGGTCTGAAGGCTTGCAGCAGTGCATTCCACTCATGATCTCAGCAAGAGACAGATTTGTCCAGCTGAAATTTCTACATAGAGCGTACTATACCCCGCACAGGCTATCCAACATTTACCCAGGAGTAGAAGATGTTTGTCCCAAATGCAGGCAGTCGGTGGGAACTTTCTTCCATGTTGTATGGTCATGCCCAATCCCTCAGACTTATTGGCGGGAGGTGGTGTCAGATATAAATGGAGTGGCAGGGTTACACCTGGTGGTAGACCCGCTTGTGTTTCTACTAGGAATTACAGACAACCTGGCAACTACTAAGCACACAAAGCTATTCGTGTTCTATGCAGCCTACTATGCCAGGAAAGAAATCCTGCTCAGATGGAAACTGCCTGACCCTCCTACTGCAAGGGCATGGCGGGCGCAGGTGAATGCGATACTGCCAATGTATAAACTCACATACATGGGTAGGAATTGTCCCCATAAGTTTGAGAAGATATGGGCGGCATGGGTGGAGGCCAAACATCTGACGGTTTAATTCTACCCCGAAACAATTGCTAGGTAACAGTTATGCTGTGCTAATAGAGGGTCGGGGATACTGGAGTCAGTGGGTGGATATTGGGCCCACCTCTTCTCATTCCCTTGGTTTTTTTTTTTTTTAGTGGGAGCCTCTCTCCCCCCCCCCCCTATATAGGGAAAGTAAAGGCTTCTTATACGTGCTGAAACTGAACGGTGAGATTGTGCTTTAACATGTATGGTGCATTCTTGCATGGATTATGCCGATTCCCTTGAAGATTGTTAATACCGTTTGTCCACGGTGTTAGAAGTTTACATACCAAATGATATAAGCCTTTATAAACGTACCAGTATAATTTGTAGACCCTGTTTTACTATATTCCTGTCTAAAATGTATGACTTGCATTTTCAAGTGTAATGTATAATACATTTAATAAACATTACCTGTGTTAAAAAAAAAAAAAGCATGATCCAATTTGCTACAGCAGGGGAAAAAATTCCTTCCTGACCCCCCAAGAGGCAATCGGATTTTCCCTGGGTCAACTTTACCAATAAATGTCAGTACCCAGTTATATTCTGTATATTTCGATAATAATGCAGGACTTTTTTAAAGCAATCTACTGAGCTGGCCAGAACCACCTCTGGAGGGAGTCTATTCCACATTTTCACAGCTCTTACTGTGAAGAAACCTTTCCGTATTTGGAGATGAAATCTCTTTTCCTCTAGACATAAAGAGTGCCCCCCCCCCCCCCCGTGTCCTCAGTGTTGACTGTAAAGTGAATAACTCAACACAATGTTCACTATATGGACCCCTTATATATTTATACATGGTGATCATATCCCCCCCTTAATCTCCTCTTCTCAAGAGGGAATAAATTCAGTTCCTCTAATCTTTCCTCATAGCTGAGCTCCTCCATGCCTCTTATCAGTCTGGTTGCCCTTCTCTGCACTTTCTCCAGTTCCCCGATATCCTTTTTAAAAACTGGTGCCCAAAACTGAACTGCATATTCCAGATGAGGTCTTACTAATGATTTGTACAGGGGCAAAATGATATCTCTCCCTCTAGAGTCCATACGTCTTCTAATACAAGAAAGGACTTTGCTCGCTTTGGAAACCCCAGCTTGGCACTGCATGCTATTATTGAGCCTATGATCTACCAAAACCCACCATGATCCTTCTCCACCATGGATTCCCCCAGTTGTACTCCCCCTAGTATGTATGATGCATGAATATTCTTAGCCCCCCAAGTGTATAACTTTACATTTATCAACATTAAACCTCATCTGCCACATATTCACCTAATTAGACAGTGCATTGAATGATGAGGCACAATTCCTCCCAATGATGCCAACAGTGGGGCGCAATTCCTCCCAATGGTAGCAACCATGGGACGCAATTCCTCCCAATGGTACCACCCATGGGGCGCAATTCCTCCCAATGGTACCAACCATGTGGCGCAATTCCTCCCAATGGTACCAACCATGTGGCGCAATTCCTCCCAATGGTAGCAACCATGGGACGCAATTCCTCCCAATGGTACCAACCATGGGGCACAATTCCTACCAATGACACCAACTATGGGGCACAGTTCCTTCCAATGACACCAACAATGGGGCACAATTCCTACCAATGACACCAACTATGGGGCCCAATGATGGGGCACAATTCCACTTCATGACAAACGTTGGGGCACAGTTCCTCTCACTGACACCAAAGACAGGGCATGGTTTACTCTAGCTGATGCTGGAACATTTTCTACTCCCGGTGACCACAATCCGGCCCCCCTATAGTCCGAAGGAACTGGCCCTTTGTTTAGAAAGTTTGGAAACCCCTGACCTAGTGAATGCAACAGGTTCTCTTTAAGGAGACCTCAGGGGTCTATTGGATGTCACCTCTCCACTGTAGCACAGACTGTGCTCATTCAGCTTTTTCCTGGCCAGAACCGACAGTTCTGTACCCTGAAGTGCTCAGAGCAGAGTCCATCCTGGTTCACACTACCCAGGGAAAACTGGTAAATTCATGATTGGTGATCTCCCACCTCTTTCCACCCTGACACTCACCATGATGGTCTGGGGCAAGGGGGAGGTAAGCCTTGAACACATGGCAGGGGGTGGGAGAAGCAGCCTCATTACTAGTATATAGAAGTGATTGGGTGGCCTTACAACCGCCCAACAAACTTGTATTCGAAAGCCGGCATCTAAAACAAACTCCTGGCTGCTATAGCTTCCGGGTCCCATGCCGAGTGGCTGCCCACTGAACCCATGAGGTTACTCGCTTGGCACAGGCGCCATTCACAGAACACTTTGCATCTTCTCAAAGAATACGAAGCATTCTCTGATTGGAAAAGATGGAGATCATGATGTCACTACCCTTCCTCATCACCTTATCCAATCGGAACGTTTTGTATTTATTGAGAAGATGCAAAGTGTTCCGTGAATGGTGATTATGCCAAGTGAGCAACCTTATGAGCAGAAGGATATCCAGCATCTAGAAGATAACCAGCTTCCATGGCGATCCCACGGGTATGGCACATACAAGCTGGGCCAATGCAACTATAGAAATTGCCATACCTAAGCTTGAGTGTCAAAGTAGTTGTAAACTCTTCCATATATAAGTGACTGGCCCCAGGAGATACAAAGAGATAAAACAAATCCTCCTATATAAGTTGTGCCTGTTTATCTGCAGTCTTCTCTACATCCCTCAGTCCAGCTTGTCTGAGTTGTCACGAAAAAGGGGGTGGAGAGCTGAAATTACACTCTGTAAAAGAGAGCTCTGACAGCTGATTGAAGGGAAGGGACCTTCCCCCCCATCACACAGGAACAGAGCTGAGGCTGTCAACCACAGTCTGTGTGCTGGAGGTCTCTGCCCTGTCAAATTTTTCTCTTGGTATCAAGAAAACTTGTCAGAAGTGATTCATACTGGTAGCAGAGGAATGAGGCAGCAGACAAAAATGGCACTTAGTGCTCAGGATTGAGACTAGTACACACCAGATGGAAATGCTTTATTCACATTTCATTTCTGAGGTTTACTACCCCTTCAAGTCAGTTTAAATGCCGATAAGAGGCTTCTCGATCACATGATTGGCTGTCATGTGGATCAGGAACCTGTCGGATCACAAAGAGCGACTGGGAGGTTTTGTGATAATATTGACTGGTATTTGGAACTGGTCATAATTCCCTCTACCTTGACTAAGGCCCCTGTTCCAGCTGAAGAAAAACAGCCCCAAAGCACGATGTTTCCACCACCATGCTTCACGGTGGGTATGGTGTTCTTTTGGTGATGTGCAGTGTTGTTTTTGCACCAAACATATCTTTTGGAACTATGGCCAAAAAGTTCAGCCTTGTTTTTTATCAGACCAGAACACATTTTCCCACATACTTTTGGGAGACTTCAGATGTGTTTTTGCAAAATTTAGCCGGGCTTGGATGTTTTTCTGGGTAAGGAAAGGCTTCCCATTCTACCCCATAGCCCAGATATATGAAGAATACGGGAGATTGTTGTCACATGTACCACACAGCCAGTACTTGCCACATATTCCTGAAGCTCCTTTAACGTTGCTGTAGGCCCCTGGGCCGCCTCCCTGACCAGTTTTCTTCTCGTCTTTTCATCAATTTTGGAGGGACGTCCAGTTCTTGGTAATGTCACTGTTGTGCCATATTTTCTCCACTTGATGATGACTGTCTTCACTGTGTTCCATGGTATATCTACCCTTCTCCTGACTAATACCTTTTAACAATGAGATCCCTCTGATGCTTTGGAAGCTCTCTGCGGACCATGCCTTTTGCTGTGTGATGCGACTAAGAAAATGTAAGGAAAGACCTACTAGAACAGCTGAACTTTATTTGAGGTTAATTAGAGGCACTTTAAATGATGGCAGGTGTGTACTGACTGGTGATTGCTTAATTCTGAACACAGCTACATCCCCAATTATAAGAGGGTGCGCACACTTATGCAAACACATTATTTTAGTTTTTTATTTTTACTTTCCCTCCCTAAAAGATTTCAGATTGTTTTTTAACTGAGTTGTACAGTTTATAGGTCGTATTAAAGGTGGAAAAAGTTTGGAAATGATTGATCTCTGTCTCGTTTTTTTTTTTTACATCACAGAAACCTGACATTTTAACAGGGCTGTGTAGACTTTTTATATCCACTGTATCCCTTACCATAGGTGCTTAACCTGTGGCCCTCCAGCTGTTGTGGAACTACAAGTTCCATCATGTCTCTGACTTTTGGAGTCATGCTTATAACTGTCACCCTTGCAATGCCTCATGGGACTTGTAGTTCTGCAACAGCTGGAGGGCCACAGGTTGAGCACCCATGCCTTGGGCCTTGTTCACACGAGCATACAAAAGCATATACCTGTGTATATAGGCCATGTTTACACACATGGGGGCACATAGGTGTTCTGTGCACCCCAATGCAGGCAGTCCCATTCATGTCAGTTGAGATGCCTCCCCCCCCCACCCCCCATTCAACAACTGTGTGTGTGCACGGCCCCAAATGCACACAGTCTCTGATTAGGGCCATGCATGCGCACCAATGTCAAATTAGGAGCGGCAGCCAAGTCCTAATTGACATGAATGGTTCTGCCTGCAGGGGAATGCATGAAACACCTGTGCGCCCCCATGTGGGTAAACGCAGCTCTCACATGGGGGTACCCTGTAATACACCTGTATGAACGAGGCCCATACATGGTTGGTAAGGGGTTAATAACAGACTACGGGTTCAATTAAGCGATCGACTTTAGGAACAGCCCTTTGCGGATCAATGGAAACAAGGTAATCTTGACACATTTGGTCTCCCTGTCAATAAGCAGCTCCCCGTCCATGTGAGCGGAATATGCCGGCGTGATTTATTGAATTTACCCCTGAGAATTGTTCTTCTGTTCTGCAAGGGAAAAAATAAATTTAATTTAAAAACAAATCTGGTAAATAGATAGACAGGAAGAAGGGATACAAGGAGAATAGAGTGGAGAAGCCTCAGGACGATGGAAAATAAAATGAGGGGAACACCAGAGATTATTTCTAGAAATCAGAGCTTTGGGAAACGATCGCAAGAAAAATGCGTTCATCTGAAAGCTGGCCTGGAAAGCTGGAAAACTCCACCTTACTTCTCTGTATTTGTCAAAAATAAACCCCGGTGTCCAGATTTATTTAAAGTGTAAGCTCAGCCTTACATAAAAAGCACAGCGCTGTCCCATATGGGTATAGAAGTAGGGTGGGCTAAACCTACCTACCAGCCCGGGGCTCCCTTACTGTTTAACCACTTGCCATCCAGTGCACGGTTTCAATTTTTCACATGCATATTAAAATTACTTTAGTAATATAGATTTAGTAGTATAGATTTTCAGAAGTTTACAGTACAGATTTTCTGAGAGCAGAGGCCCAGCAGAAAAAAATGGTGGTGGTTGCATTTTTTGCAGTCAGCAGTGATCAATGGATGAGATATAGCCGGAAACGAGCAATGGGCTAGCAACAGGCAGCAAAGAGCAACAGCCGGCAGGTAACAATGGGCGAGCAACGGCCGGCAGGTAACAATGGGCGAGCAGCGGCCGGCAGGTATCAATGGGCGAGCAGCGGCCGGCAGGTATCAATGGGCGAGCAACGGCCGGCAGGTATCAATGGGCGAGCAACGGCCGGCAGGTATCAATGGGCGAGCAACGGCCGGCAGGTATCAATGGGCGAGCAACGGCCGGCAGGTATCAATGGGAGAGCAAAGGCCGGCAGGTATCAATGGGAGAGCAACGGCCGGCATCAATGGGCGAGCAACGGCCGGCAGGTATCAATGAGCGAGCAACGGCCGGCATCAATGGGCGAGCAACGGCCGGCAGGTATCAATGGGCGAGCAACGGCCGGCAGGTATCAATGGGCGAGCAACAGTCGGAAGGTATCAATGGGAGAGCAACGGCCGGCATCAATGGGCGAGCAACGGCCGTCAGGTATCAATGGGCGAGCAACGGTTGGCAGGTATGAATGGGCGAGCAACGGCCGGCAGGTATGAATGGGCGAGCAACGGCCGGCAGGTATCAATGGGCGAGCAGCGGCCAGCAGGTATCAATGGGCGAGCAACGGCCGGCAGGTATCAATGGGCGAGCAACGGCCGGCAGGTATCAATGGGCGAGCAACGGCCGGCAGGTATCAATGGGCGAGCAACGGCCGGCAGGTATCAATGGGAGAGCAACGGCCGGCAGGTATCAATGGGAGAGCAACGGCCGGCAGGTATCAATGGGAGAGCAACGGCCGGCATCAATGGGCGAGCAACGGCCGGCAGGTATCAATGGGAGAGCAACGGCCGGCATCAATGGGCGAGCAACGGCCGGCAGGTATCAATGAGCGAGCAACGGCCGGCATCAATGGGCGAGCAACGGCCGGCAGGTATCAATGGGCGAGCAACGGCCGGCAGATATCAATGGGAGAGCAACGGCTGGCATCAATGGGCGAGCAACGGCCGGCAGGTATCAATGGGCGAGCAACGGCCGGCATCAATGGGTGAGCAACGGCCGGCAGGTATCAATGGGCGAGCAACGGCCGGCAGGTATCAATGGGCGAGCAACGGCCGGCAGGTATCAATGGGCGAGCAACGGCCGGCAGGTATCAATGGGCGAGCAACGGTCAGCAGGTATCAATGGGCGAGCAACAGGCAGCAGGTATCAATGGACGAGCAACTGACGGCTGGTATCAATGGGCGAGCAACTGACGGCAGGTATCAATGGGCGAGCAACTGACGGCAGGTATCAATGGGCGAGCAACTGACGGCAGGTATCAATGGGCAGCACAGTGGTTAATGGGTTAGCACTTCCACCTAGCAGCACCAGGGTCGCTGGTTCGAATCCCAACTCTGACACTACCTGTCTAGAGTTTGCATGTTCTCCTGTGCCCGCTTGGGTTTCTTCCCACACTCTGGGATGCTGGTAAGTTAATTGGCTCCTGTCTAAATTGGCCATAGTATTTGAATGAATGTGAGTTAGGGACCTTAGATTGTAAGCTCCTTGGGGGCAGGGACTGATGTGAATGTATAATATATTGTATATGTAAAGCACCATGTAAATTGACAGCGCTATAGACAATGGATATAAAAAGTCTACAAGCCTCTTTTAAAATGTCAGGTTTCTGTGATGTAAAAAAAAAAAAAAAAAAAAAAAAAAAGACAAAGATCAATCATTTCAGAGCTTTTTTTAAAGTAAAAAATAAAATAATGTGGTTACATAAGTATGCACACCCTTATAATTGGAGATGTAGCTGTGTTCAGAATTAAGCAATCACATTCAAACTCATGTTACATAGGAGTCAGTACACACCTGCCATCATTTAAAGTTTCTCTGATTAACCCCAAATAAAGTTCAGCTGTTCTAGTAGGTCTTTCCTGACATTTTCTTAGTCGCATCCTACAGCAAAAGCCATGTTCCGTAGAGAGCTTCCAAAGCATCAGAGGGATCTCATTGTTAAAAGGTGTCAGTCAGGAGAAGGTTACAAAAGAATTTCCAAGACATTAGATATACCATGGAACACAGTGAAGACAGTCATCATCAAGTGGAGAAAATATGGTACATCAGTGACATTACCAAGAACTGGACGTTCCTCCAAAAATTGATGAAAAGACGAGAAGAAAACTGGTCAGGGAGGCGGCCAAGAGGCCTACAGCAATATTAAAGGAGCTGCAGGAATATCTGGCAAGTACTGGCTGTGTGGTACATGTGACAACAATCTCCCGTATTCTTCATATGTCTGGTCTATGGGGTAGAGTGGGGAGACAGAAGCCTTTTCTTATGAAGAAAAACATCCAAACCCGGCTAAATTTTGCAAAAACACATCTAAAGTCTCCCAAAAGTATGTGGGAAAATGTGTTCTGGTCTTATGAAAACAAGGTTTTTGGCCATGATTCCAAAAGAAATGTTTGGCGCAAAAACACTACTGCACATCACCAAAAGAACACCATACCCACCGTGAAGCATGGTGGTGGCAGAATCATGCTTTGGGGCTGTTTTTCTTCAGTTGGAACAGGGGGCCTTAGTCAAGGTAGAGGGGAATTATGAACAGTTCCAAATACCAGTCAATATTGGCACAAAACTTTCAGGCTTCTGCTAGAAAGCTGAACATGAAGAGGAACTTCAACTTTCAGCATGACAACGACCCAAAGCATATATCCAAATCAACAAAGGAATGGCATCACCAGAAGAAGATTCAAGTTTTGGAATGGCCCAGCCAGAGTCCAGACCTGAATCCCTTTGAAAATCTGTGGGGTGATCTGAAGAGGGCTGTGCACAGGAGATGCTCTCGCAATCTGACAGATTTGGAGTGTTTTTGGTAAGAAGAGTGGGCAAATATTGGCAAGTCAGGATGTGCCATGCTGATAGACTCATACCCCAAAAAAAATGAGTGCTGTAATGAAATCAAAAGGTGCTTCAACAAAGTATTAGTTTAGGGTGTGCACACTTATGCAACCATATTATTTTATTTTTACTTCCCTCCACCTAAAAGATTTCAGTTTGTTGTTCAATGGAATTGTACAGTTTATAGGTCACATTAAGAGGTGGAAAAAGTTCAGAAATTATTTATCTAATTTTTTTTTATATCACAGAAACCTGACATTTTTACAGGGGTGTGTAGACTTTATATATCCACTGTAGATACCTGTGATCAATAAATAATAAATGGGTGAGCAACGGCCGGCAACGGTCATCAATAGAATTCTCCCAACAAATTTGCATTTTAACTACTCACTCATTGGCTGGAATTTGTATTTCTAAGATCAGTTTTCTGGGGCTCGCATTGCTGGTCTTCTCACGAAAATGCTAATTCCCTGGCTGCACCTGACTTCAATACTTCCCAGTTGCATAACAAGCATAGAGATCAGAAAAGTCACAATTTCTTGCCCGCATACTTGTTTTGGGGGGGGGGGGGGGCAGCGACTGAAAAAGTACTGGAGAAAGGATATTAGCATGACAGCCAGGCAACTAGCAACTTCAATTGACTCCAATTACCGAAGGCGTAAATCAAATGGTCATATACTTGAGGCAGTTAAAATGCAGGGGGTACAGGCCAAATAAAAAAAAAAAAAAAAAAAGGTGTAGTATTCGACATGTACATGCAGCTCCCCTGATTGGCCCCTAGGAATGCCTCTCCCTCTCCCAGTCTGAGTTCCGCTATATAGAAGATAAGAAAAAAGTACAAAACACTCGCAGAATTCGAAATTAAAATTTAATGAATACACTATTACATTTTTTCAAATCTGCCCAGAGCTCACAAACCAATGACATGTCACATAAAAAGTGAACCCAAACTTTTTTGTTGTTGTTTTGGATAAAGTGTGTGTGTGTGTGTGTGGGGGGGGGGGTTAGAACCCCTGTCAGGCTTTTGTTGCCAAACAAGGAAGATCTGCCCACCTTCTGTGTTACCGGAACAGAAAGCGAGGGGAGATCTGAAGGTTTAGAGTTGTCCCAGGAGCAAGAGGTGAGGGGAAATCTTCCAGAAGGAACGATCTTAGGCCTTATTTACACATGGTGCCCTCTGAGGAACGATCTTCATTGCGTTCGCTCTTCAGAAGGCATTTGACAGGCAGTGAGGAGATGTTCTATCTCCTAACCACCTGTTTTAACCCTGCACATGTTTGCAGGGCACCCCCTCATGAATGGGTCATGTTCGGCGGGCAAGGCCGTTTACAGAACGCAATAGCGCGCGGGGGGGGGGGGTTGGTTTTTGCCACATCACATGTAAATTATGTACACACCCCCCTCTGCTGCCTTTGCGGCTTAAAGGGGAGCAGTACAAATACGTCTCAACCACATGTTTTACCTGCCACCCAACAAGAAGGGTAAAAACGAGGCCCAAGAGGGCAATTTCCCTCACTTTGTTATGCTTTCCTTTCACTTCCTGTTGTGTCTCTGGGACAGGAAGTGCATAGAAAGAAACCAGCAAAAGCTTGGCAGGGTTTTACCCCATCGTGGCTCTTTCCAAAGTAAAAACAAAACTTGAGTTGTCACCAGAACAGGAATAGTGAAATCTTCCAATGGGACACTAGTTTTGGTGACAACTGTCTACTAAGGGATTCCCCTCACTTTGGGAGACAACTCTCTGTTGTGGCCGTGAGAAAGGAAGTAAAAGGAAAATTGCAGCAGATAAACAATACCCAAGCTCAACTGCAAGTTCAGCTTCTGATGGTTGGAGACTGGTGCTCTGGCTATAGTGCCCCGCACTACAACAAATCAGATCCGTAGTATATTGAAGCCGGCAACTGTGTGTAGTCTGTAAAATCCAAATTTTTATTGGCTACATGCTGAAACACACTGGTAACAAGCTAACGCGTTTTGGCTGTAATAGACGAAACACGTTAGTTGTTGCCAGTGTTTTTCAGCATGTAGCCAATAAAGATTCAGATTTTGCAGACTACACAGAGTTGCCTGATTCAGTTTACTACACAAGTAAAGGGAAATCTCTTGAAAGGGACACAAAACCGACAGTTTTAAAGCTCCCCAACTCAAACTTAAAAAAAAAAACAAAAAAAAAAACAACATTTTGGAGGAGTACTTCCAATTCCTTAAGAACTTCCATGTAGCTTTATTGTCACAATGTTGCATGTTTGGAGCTGTCCTGCCATTAACAAAGAGAAGACCACATGTCCAGACTATTGTAACGTGTTATCTAAGTGGTCACATGACAATACAAAACGCTGACCTGCAGGTGGCACTGCAGGATACCGCACTTTACAGTCCCAGCGGTCCGGGTCTATACTGGAAATGAATTGCAAATTGGTCAAGATGGATCCTAAAACCACAGACATTGTAGATGCTGTAACTCTTTAGAAATGTGAAGGTCTCCGGGAACTTGTAGGTCCACAGATTACCCAATCTCTGAATCCAAGACTAGGCAGGCCAAGAAGCGTCCTATGACATCTACACGGGCGAGGAAGGGAAAGCGGTAATCTACTCCTTGAACTTCCACTCCTGGCGGCACATCGGGCAGTGCTGCTGTACTTGCTGGGAGTTCAGCCACTTGAGGATGCAGTGCATGTGGAAGCAGTGTGAACAGTGACCCCACACCAACGGGCAATCGTCTCCTGGAACCTTACCTGTAAAGGGTTAAAGAAAATGAAAAAAGCATTAAACATAAAAAAGCCTGTAATATACACCACATGGATTTTTAGCAAATGCCAATTCTTACCTGCTTTTGTACTGCTGGTATAGAGAGAGACCACTACAGCAAGAGATTGCAGGTTCTGTCTGCTATATACACACACGATCAACCCCTTCCTATATCCCTTCTCCACTTCTACCCCACCTCCACCCCTACCCCACTTATATCGCTGCTCAACCCCTACCCTACCTATATACCTCCTACACCTCTACCCCACCTCTCCTCACACCATCTCAATCCCTCCTTTACCCCTATCTCTAGCTTTCCTCTACCCCTACCCCACTTCTACCCCACCTCCGCCCCATCTCTCCTTCACACCTACCCCACCTTCGCCCCCATCTCTCCTTCACACCTACCCCACCTCTAACCATCTCTCCTTCACACCTACCCCACCTCCACCCCTAACTCCTTCACACCTACCCCACCTCCACCCCTAACTCCTTCACACCTACCCCACCTCCACCCCTAACTCCTTCACACCTACCCCACCTCCACCCCTAACTCCTTCACACCTACCCCACCTCCACCCCTAACTCCTTCACACCTACCCCACCTCCACCCCTAACTCCTTCACACCTACCCCACCTCCACCCCTAACTCCTTCACACCTACCCCACCTCCACCCCTAACTCCTTCACACCTACCCCACCTCCACCCCTAACTCCTTCACACCTACCCCATCCCCACCCCTATCTCTTTCACACCTACCCCACCTCCACCTCTTTCACACCTACCCCACCCCTATCTCTCCTTCACACCTACCCCACCTCCACACCTATCTCTTTCACACCTACCCCACCTCAAACCCTCCTCCACTCCATCTCTATCTTGCCTCTACCTACCCCTACCCCACCTCTATCCCTTCTCCACTTCTACCCCACCTCCACCCCTATCTCTCCTTCACACCTACCCCACCTCTATCCCTTCTCCACCCCTCTCTCTCTCCTTCACACTTATCCCACCTCCAACCCTCCCGCACCTCTACCCCACCTCCATCCCTCCTGCACCCCTACCCCACCTCCAACCCTCCCGCACCTCTACCCCACCTCCATCCCTCCTGCACCTCTACCCCACCTCCATCCCTCCTGCACCCCTACCCCACCTCCATCCCTCCTGCACCCCTACCCCACCTCCATCCCTCCTGCACCCCTACCCCACCTCCATCCCTCCTGCACCCCTACCCCACCTCCATCCCTCCTGCACCCCTACCCCCACCTCCATCCCTACCCCATTTCTACCTCTCCATTACCCAATGTCTACACCTTTTCTACCACTACACTCACCCAACATCTACCCCACCTCTGTCCTGCTCTACTCTTTCCCTACCCCATCTCCACACCTATCCTACCCACACCTTTATCCCTACTCTGCCGCTACCCCACCTTTAGTAGCTAATCTACACATCTCTACATAGATATGTTGTACAATAACAAATATGGAAGAGGAGATAAAAATTACACAAAGTATGGAAGATCAAGCATGTACCAATGTTGTCACATGAATAATTTAATGTAAAGCATGCAATAACTAAAATACACGTTCAATAAAAATACATGAATACACAACATCCATTGCGTTACAATTTGTTGTTGCTCCTCCTGGCATAACTACAACCCGACAGAACGTATGAAAACTTATTAGGTGCGGGAGGAGAAATTCCCTTTATGGATGCCGAAGCCGAGAGATAATAAGTCAGAGGGGACGGGGAAATATAAAACAAATTATTTAACGCATATTACCATGTGCCGGTATTATAGGAACAGCTGTGTGCGGAGATCATGGGACGTAAATCTACATCAATGGCGGCAGTGGCATGCATGGAATTCCCTGCGGCCATAACCGTTTAACAGAATTGTGTAATAAGAAATGTCTTTACATGTAATTAGGCTGAATACGGCGCTCTGTACACACACTTTGATACAGAGATCACCTATGGCAACCAGTGAAATGTGAACAATTAACGGTTACAGTTACAGAGGAGGTCTTTTGCTAGAATTATTGCTCTCGCTCTAACAATTGCGGCGATACCTCACATGTGGGATTTGAACACCATTTACATATGCGGGCGCCAGTTACGCATGCGTTTTCTTTGGTGAAAAAAAAAGTTTTTTTTCAAATTTATTAATTTTTTACATTGTCACTTACCTGGCTGATCCTGCCCTCCCCCCGTAAACTGACCATGGTTTATCATGGCTGCTGAGCCCTGACACCGTGGTCAGTTTATGTGCCTCCGTCATCTTCAGCTCTCCTCTTCGCTCTCCCCCCTCGCGTTAAATAATGTGTCCCAGTGTATGTGGTTTTGTAAAAATTTGCTGTTCTATACCTTTTTTTGTTATAGCGCCACTCATGTGACTGGCCACCTCTCTCCTCCCCTCCCCCTGGCTGACATCAGTGGGGCTGTAGCTGTCAGACTGGGAAAGGACAGAGGCGGCCGGTCACGTGAGCGCCAAGCGGCGCTATAAACTAAGGCAGTGGTTCTCGACCTCAGTCCTCAAGTACCCCCAACAGGCCATGTTTGTAGGTTTACCCTTTATCAGAGTCAATGGCTTGGTATTTTGGACAGCTATTTTATCTAAGAGAAATTCCCAAAACATGGCCTGTTGGGGGGGTACTTGAGGACTGATCTTGAGAATCACTGAACTAAGGTATAGAACGGCTTATTTTTACAAAAACACATACACTAGATATTACAGATGCCTGAATGGAAATCTTGGCGCTGAAACCGAAAATGTAGGATGCACTTGGCCGAAAACCAAAAATTACAGTTTTTCAAAAAGATTATAAAAATAATATATATATATATATATATATATATATATATATTCGACTTTTTAATATCAATATAAATGAATATGAATTTATTGTTGGCTATTATTGGCACCTTTAGGGCCGGTTCACATTGGTGCGATGCCAGATATTGCATGTGATTCTCACTGTATTGCTGTGCAGATCACATGTGGTGTCCGTGCGATGCCAATTCAACCATACAAACTGCAGGGCTGAATTCACATCGCAGTCGGACCAAACTGGTGCAGGACCCTTTTTTTTTTTTGTCCGCACCAGAATCGGATCGCATTGGGTGTTCACACTGTTAAGTTGGTCTTTCAAGGAAGGACAGCACCGCCAATCAGCTTTCGTTATCTGTATCTGGTTTGTTTAAAATGCAATCCGATTCCGCAAACTGATTTGCAGGGTGTTGTTAACTTAACATACACTCCGCGTATAGGGCTCTGTTGTTCCTGCATTCCCACTGGGATTATTCGGGGACTGGCTGCTGTTACAATGGCTGTATCTAGAGATGGATTGCTGGACTCATTACTTTGAGCATTGTACAGTTGCTATATTAATGTCTTTTTTTTTTAACATATTTATATGTCTTTAATGTGATGTTGCAGGCAAGTGCATGCCCATCGTGCTTTTACTTTGCAGGGGGAAAAAAAGAGGAAGTAAAACCCATTACTTCCTCTTTAAGCTGCAAAGGCAGTAAGACAAAAGGTGTACACAGGCCACAGCCGTTATGCTTTGCGACAAAAATAATCCATGGCCATCATTTGTGGTTAACTATAAACTGATGAGCTGTAGGGGGGCTTTTAAAAGTCACCTATGGAAGATTTAGGGTACGGAAAATGTCACAGGCGCACATACTTTTAAGGCTTGACATGTTGGGTATCTATTTACTCATATATATATATATATATATATATATATATATATATATATATATATATATATATACCATGAGAGCTGAGCGATCAAACACCGCTGATCACTCAGTTGGTGGGCCTGCTCTGAGCAGAGAGCAGTGACTGTCAAATTACCACTCTGTGCTGTGCCCCTCTGGCCCTCACTGGAGCGCCGGAGTCTGGAGGGGCAAGGTGGCCGGCTCAGGCTCTCAGGAGCGCACTGCTGAGCCCGGACTGTGACATCAGGTGACAGCAGGCTTTAGTTGGCCGAATATGGGTGACAGGAGTGCGCAACTAAGTGTACTCCTGTGACCCAGGAGGAGAAGTAAAAGAGCTTTGCCCATATTTTTCCTTTAATGTGCTTTTGGTTACAGTCGCATGCTCGCCCAATCCACATATAATGCAATGTCAATACCCCCTGCAGTACGATAAAGTACTTAAAATCCAGAATAATGAATGAGCATTTAACCCTTGCAGTGCCATGTTTATCTGTGCAGGTAGTCCCATCACTGTCATTTGGGAGGCAGTGGCTGTATGGACACACCTGCTGCTCCAAATGTGACATGTGTACGGGAGCACAGCTCTGGAGTGTAGGATGGGACTGGGAAAAGGGTTAACTGTCTGATCCGAGGACTATGACAACTTCAGCTCCCGGAAGGTTTTACCCCTCTTCTTGACGAGGCCAGGCTATTCGGCACTGCGCTACTTTTTTTTTTTTTTTGAAAATCTTTTTTATTGTATTTTTAGACAAACAAACAAAGAAAAATAAAGATAACAAAACCATACACAAAAATTAACAGTGCTCAACAGTTTTTCGTATGTTGAATAGATTTCAAGTCATTTATGGCTTCATGTATGTTTTTAGTCGGTGTGCAGCAAGGCATCTAGGATTATTAATGTCTCTTTCCCCTTTTTTAAAGTATGTTATATCATTGTCATGTATAGTATCCTCCACTCTCCCTCCTAGGCACAACTGGATATGTTTATTAGTATGATTATCTGTTTACCTTATTTATTGTTCCCTATCTTCAGCCTTCAAGCCGTAGTTGGTTCATCAAGCCAAGCACGCCAAATTTTGTCATATTTCTGGGGGCACCCTCTATTTATATATGTGTCTTTGTATAATGGAAGACTCTCATTGACGAGACGCCTCCATTGGGCCAAGGAGGGTACCGTAGGTTTTTTCCAGTGCATAGCAATGTTTTTCCGGGCATAAAAGAGTAGCAGCCCAATTAAGGTTCTTTTTGCCACTGTTGGCACCAATGTCTCCACCAGGCCCAGAAGACACACCTCCATCGTCGCCGGCGTCGCGACCGAGGCCACCAGATTAATCGTATCTAGCACCTCGGTCCAATACCGCCGCACGATAGGGCAGGTCCAAAAAATATGTGTAAAGTCTCCCGGTGAGGCGTGACACCTCCAGCACTCAGCCGAGTGTTCAGGTTTCATTTTATGAAGTCTATATGGTGTAAAGTATGCTCTATGCACTATTTTAAATTGCACTAATCTGTCTCTTAATGAAACCAGGGATCTAAAGGGGAAATCCCACACATCGTCCCAGTCATCGTTGTCCAGTGTTGGAATGTCCCTTTGCCAGCGGGACCACAGTTTGTCCATGGGTTGGAGAGACACAAATATCAGGTGTTCATAAAGGTGAGAGGTTGGTTTTTCGGCGCATCTAGTGCGGAGTGTCTTTTCCAACCCGGACTGGACAACCACGCAGGAGGACCGCGGGTATTGTGTGGTAAAAGCATGAGAAAGTTGTAGGTAGCGGAATATGTAATAATTTGGTATATTATACATCTGTGAAAGTTGGGACAGAGGGATCAACGTGTTGTTTGAAATTATCTGAGATATTAGTTTGACACCGTATTTGGTCCAAGCATATGGGTTAAGCATTTTATAGAAGTGGGGAATATTCGGGTTTAGCCAAATTGGAGCGTTGGGTGAGACTTCATTTTGCCCGTATTTTTCTATCGCCAGTCCTGTCCTCCATGCACGTATTGTGGTGCGCATAGAGGGCGTCAAGGAATATGGGGCCCTTGGTCCTCTGTAGACCAGAAATTTAAGTGCTTCCAATGACCCCACAACCGCCGCCTCTAGAGCCGTAGCTGAATTAGATTTGTCTGGATCCAACCACCATGTCACCGTTACCAACTGTGCAGCGAGGTAATACTTATGGCAGTCTGGGAATGCCATACCCCCCTGTGTTGTCGGTCTCATCAAGGTACTCAATTTATACCTTGGCGATGAGGGGCCCCATAGGAAGGAGGAGAAGATCTGGTTGAGCTTATTAAAGAAAGATTTGGGAATCCATTGCGGGGAGTGCCTAAAAAGATAAGTGAGCTTTGGGATAACTTTCATTTTGAGAAGGTTAACTCGGCCCCACAGTGACAACGGCAGCCTCCCCCATGCCTTAAGTTTAACCTTTATGTCCTGCACCAGTGGGTCTAGATTAAGATGGATGAACTCAGTGTCTCCGGTGGAAACAATAACACCCAGGTATTTGAAGGTGTCCACCCATTGTAGGGGAACATCCGGAGGGGAACCTATTCTTGCAGCTTGGGCTATTGGAAACAGTAAGGATTTGGACCAATTCACTTTTAGCCCAGTGACCCTAGCAAAGGTGTTCAGTATTGTTAGTGCTCCCTGCAGCGATGGACCCGCGTCACCGAGAAAAAGCAGCATGTCGTCAGCATACAGGGCCACCCTCTCCTCCAGTAGACCGACGCGCAGGCCCCTGATGTGTGGGGTAGTGGGCAACGCCTCCGCCACTGGCTCAATGGCAAGGGCAAAGAGTGCCGGAGAGAGAGGGCAGCCCTGCCTCGTTCCCCTGGAAAGGCTGAAGGGATCCGACAATCCATCTGCCAATCGCACCGAGGAGGTAGGACGTTTGTATATCACCTGAAGCCATTTAATAAAAAGCAAAGGGAACCCCATCCTGCGCAAAGTTTCCCATAAGAAGGGCCATTCGACAGTGTCGAAAGCCTTTTCAACATCTAATGAGGCAATCGTTCGGGAACCCCCATTGACGTGTTGGGCATGGATATTTGTAAAGAGTCTACGGAGGTTGACATCCGTGGCTCTGCGGGGCATGAACCCTGTCTGGTCTGGGTCCACCACTGAGGGCAGCATGGGATACAACCTAATAGCAAGAAGTTTTGTTAGGATTTTGAGGTCACTGTTTAGTAGCGCAATGGGTCTGTATGACGCACAGGAGGTAGGATCTTTCTGCGGCTTGTATATTAGGATCAGGTGGGCGTGATACATAGAATCAGGTAGGTTCCCCTCCGCAAGGCATTTCGTATAGAGTGATGCTAATTGCGGTGCCAGCAACTCCCCGTGCGTTTTGTAAAAATCTATTGGTAGCCCATCCGGGTCCGGTGCCTTTCCGGAGGGGAAGGATTTGATAGCGTTAAGTACCTCTAAAGCAGTAAAGGGTTGCACCAATGTCTCACGTTCGGCACTGCGCTACTTTAACTGACAATTGCGCGGTCATGCAATGCTCTACCTGAATGAAATTTATTTCCCCTACAAATATATGATAGATAGATAGATAGATAGATAGATAGATAGATAGATAGATAGATAGATAGATAGATAGATAGATAGATAGATAGGGGTTTCTAGTACTTTTCTAGCAAAAAAAAAAAAAAAAAAAATACTGATGATTTTACCTTGTAAGCACCAAGTGTCAAAAAAGGTTAAGGGCCCTTTCACACGTCACTGCTCCAATCAGGTCCGCCTTTCAGTTTTTCAGAACGGACCCGATCGGATGCTCTATTCAGCCCTATGGAGCCGCGGATGTCAGTGGTGACATCTCCGCTTGACACCCGCCGCTATCCGATCCGGTCCGTGACATCCAGATGGAGGGAAACCCTATTTTTTTATCCTTCTGGCGGATCAGATGAAGACGGACAGGCGGATCCGTTTCACCCGATCTCCCCATAGAGGAGAGGGCGGGGCTTTGACAGGTCCGTCTCAGCACAGTGAGCGGAGATGGACCTTTCATCCGCCTGCTCAGTGGGGGATCAGAGGATCGATTCCCTCCCCCCCACCCCGCTGAGCAAAACAGAGTCAGTTGGGCGGAAAACCCGTGTGAAAGACTTCTCACTGGGAGGAGAGATAAAACACAGAGAAACTGGCGCTCTGAGTAACCGATGCAAAGTCCCAAAAGTCAGATAAATGACTGAAAAACATAAGTATATGGGATGATAAATATATGTATATGAGCATACAAACACAAAGAAAGGCCATGATTCCCGGAAGTGTCCAATCAATAGGAGTAATGGATGGAGAGGAGAGGAGAGGAGAGGACGCTGTTCCTGATCAGTAGGAACAGCAGATCTCTCTCCTCCCCTGTCAGAATGAGAATCTGTTTGTTTACATGGACAGATCTCCATTCTGGCTCACTTTCTCGTGATTACGGGTGGCCGGCGGACATCGTGGGGGGGGGGTCTGGGGTGGCGACAGATACAAATATTCATCAACACACCGCCCCCCCCCAGAATAAAACATAGAACAGATTAGTGAATCCCCCCCCCCTGTACTCACAGTCTGGACAGCAGCCATTGAAGGCCATCCGACAGATGCCACAGTTGTCATCATTGGCCACCCACAGCCAGGAGGCTACCCCATTCCAGGACTTGATATGAACCTTCATAGCTCCTCTGCTGGAAGGAAGAAAAAAACAAACTATGAGAAATATTCACTATAAACACACTGCCAGGTCTGATTCCCCAACCCTGAGAACACAGACATTACCTTCCTCCTCATACATCCACCATCGATTACTACCGCCTTCGCCTTCCACCCCCCTCCTGGAGAAGCTCAGCACTCGGCTACTTGCGTCTAACTGATCGTGGGGACGCGACGTGCGGCCGCTGAGGAGAGCGTATGGGCAGCGAGAGTGTAAATTGTATAACAGACGCTACGGCGGCCATGTTTGTTATGGGCAGGGTGCGTAGACTACTGGCGTAATAGCGGTTCATGTTTAGCATGAGTGGCGTGTGTATGACTACTGGCGTAACAGAACCTGCAGCGGCCATGTTTGTTATGGGCAGAGTGTTTATGGCCATTGGCGTTGTTCTATCAGAATACAGCGGCGATTTTTTTGTTATGGGCGATGTGTATGGGTACTGGTGTGAAAGAACTGCTGAGGCCACGTTTGTTATGAGCACATTGTATGACTACTGCATGCCTCCCAACTTTCTGAGCTGGAAATGAGGGACACCTATCAGTATGCAGGCATAGGACACACCCCTTGTGACGCCACCTTAAAGGAGAATTGTACAAAAAAAACAAGATTGGTTATACCCACAAGTGCTTTTTTTTGTACCACTGCTATTCCTTTATATTGGCTTTTGGAATTTACAAATGCAGCAATTTAGAAAAAATGTTTTTGATAGATAAAAAGTGCATTTTATATACATCTATATGGATCAGACCAAAATGATGGACAAATGAGGGGTAAAGAGGGACAGAGGGACATTGCTCCAAATCAAGGACAGTCCCTCAAAATCAGGGACAACTGGGAGCTATGTTACTGGTGTAAAAGGACTGCTGAGGCCATGTTTGTTATGGGCAGAGTGCTTATGACTACTGGAGTAACAGTGTAGATTTTTGTTATGGGTGTTCCATCAGATTAGGCGATCCGTCAGAATTGGTAAAGGAAGTGACATTACATTGCCGCCATCTTTCTACACCCCGCACTCCTCCACAGTAACAATACACCGAGAAGGGGGCAAGCGGACATCTTTTTACACCCATTTGCATTTCACAGTTATTTTAAACAGGAAATGGAGCATATATATATGGTGAAATACAGTATTTGGAAATCCATCGGACTGTTTACATGTTGAGTTATAAAAGCAGAGGTGTTCTGTCACATTAGCAAACCTGTGAGTTCAGCAGGTTTGCCGCTGCTTTTAAAATTCAACATGTAAACAGTCCGATGGATTTACAAATACTTTATTTCAGCATATATGTTCCATTTCCTGTTAAAAATAACTGTGAAATAAAAACTCCGGGGGGTGTAACAAGATGTCCGCTTGCCCCCTTCTCGCTGTATCGTTACTGTGGAGGAGTGTGGGATGTAGCAAGATAGCGGCGAAGGAACGTCACTTCCGTTACCAATTCTGACAGGTCGCCATATCTGACGGAACATGGGAAATGTGTATGGGTACTGAAATATGTGCTGCAGCGGCCATGTTTGTTATGGGCTCAGTGTTCTATAGCTACAGGCGTAACAGGGGCTACAGCTGCCATGTTCGTTATGTCTATTGTGTATGACTACTGGTGTAAAAGAACTGCAGAGGCCATGTTTGTTATGAGCAATGTGTATGCCTACTGCTGTAACAGATGCTGCAGCGGCCATGTTTGTTAAGGACAATGTGTATGCCTACTGCTGTAACAGATGCTGCAACGGCCATGTTTGTTATGAGCAATGTGTATGCCTACTGCTGTAACAGATGCTGCAGCGGCCATGTTTGTTAAGGGCAATGTGTATGCCTACTGCTGTAACAGATGCTGCAGCGGCCATGTTTGTTAAGGGCAATGTGTATGCCTACTGCTGTATCAGATGCTGCAGCGGCCATGTTTGTTAAGGGCAATGTGTATGTAGCGTGTAAAGACTGCATAAAGACTGTGGATAACCGGCAAGTATGTTTACATGTGATCCGCTGTGATTGGACACAACTGATCACATGGTAAAAGGCCACTGTGATTGGCCCTTTACCCCGATCTGTGATAAGCTGTGTGTAAAGGACACAGTGGTCATAGAGCGCGCCCAATTCGCGACCCAGGGGGTGTGAAGGGGGCAGGGTTCTTGGGGGAGGTCCATGGACGCCCTACCAAAACTAGACAACTGCGCTGTAAACGTATTTTGGCTATAGCGTGGTACTAAAGTAGTTAAAGTTTATGGGGCCAAGAATGTGTGATTCTGTTTCAGAAAAGCGCATATACTTTCTCTAGTTCAGGCGACAAGCGATATCCCGCTCAGGTGTGAATGGACCCATTAAGAATAATAAGATTCATCATCTTCAGTGTTGTTGCACTCAGCTGTGTGAATGGGGGGTTACTGTGGGCACTGTTGCATAGCGGGTGTAGCTGAGCTATGACTGACCCTAGAGGTCATGTGATGGCGCAGTCTTCTTTGTAAAGAGAGAAGAGTCCTATAAGCCGCACATCACTACGAAACCCGGTGTATTGAAAATGAAGCCAGCCTCCATCTAGGCCAACCCCCCATCGTGTTTCGCCCCTCCCCCATGGGGCTTAATCATGGGAATTTTTGGAGCCTCGAGCAGCACCCGTAATTTGGCATTGGTTTGCAGTCTCCTTTGGATCGCACCTCCTAAACTGATTTATTAGATGTAATTTTGACATTTGCAAGCATTAGTCATCAGCCAATAAATCCTCAAACAATAAATAATTAAAATTGACATTAAAAAAAAACAGCCTTTTATTGGATAATTTGGCCAAACTGAAAAGCTGAATTAACTAAAGTCTCCAAAACCTAAGACCGACCCCAGGAAAAGGGAGAGGTTTTCAAATAAGTGTGGCCCTGGGTTGGCAGCCAGCAGATCCAAGTAACCATGGCATAAAAATGAATGCTGGTATTGACTTAGAACATCCTTTCTCAACCTTTGTACCCCAGTGGAACCCTTGAAATATTTTCCAAGCCTCAAGGAACCCATGCCAAAAACAATTCTTTTGGGGGCGAGTGGGAAAAATGTCTTACATTGGTGATCCTTTGGAAGAATGTCGCCGTAGCGGACAGCTAAAAAATAAATCTCATGCTGCTGGCTGTAATATGTGGCATAGGGCTCTGGAACTATGTAGGCAACTGCAGATGTGGGGTCAATCAGCCACAACTCAAGGAACACCAGCAACGTCTGGAGAAACCCTAGGGTTCCATGGAGCCCTGGGTGAGAATGGCTGACTCAGAATATAGGTTTATGTACTAAGCAGATTTTAGATTGTAAGCTCTAAGTAGCGGGGCCCTCTGATTCCTTCTGTATCGAATTGTATTGTAACTGTACTGTCTGCCCTCACGTTGTAAAGTGTTGCGCAGTCTGTTGGTGCTATTTAAATCCTGTATAATATAAATAATAATAAGCACTGTGGGGTAGCAGGTGGCAATTGGTCAGGAAAATTCCTCTAGGGCAGCCTTTCTCAACCTTTTTACCTAAGAGGAACCCTTTTCAGGTCTCATGGACCCGTGCTAATATCAGGTCATCAGGGGTCAGTGGGAAAAAGCCCTTTACGTTGGTGGCCAGTGGGAAAAACGCTCCCCTTATGCCCCGTACACACAATCGGACGTTCCAACAACAAAACCGTGGATTTTTTTCCGACGGATGTTGGCTCAAACTTGTCTTGCATACGCACGGTCACACAAATGTTGTCGGAAATTCCGAACGTCAAGAACGCGGTGACGTACAACACGTATGACGAGCCGAGAAAAATGAAGTTCAATAGCCAGGGCGGCTCTTCTGCTTGACTCCGAGCATGCGTGGACTTTTGTGCGTCGGACTTGTGTACACACGCTCGGAATTTCCGACAACAAGTTTTGTTGATGGAAAATTTGAGAACCTGCTCTCAAACATTTGTTGTCGGAAAGTCTGACAGCAAATGTTCGATGGAGCATACACACGGTCTGACTTTCCGACAACGAGCTCACATCGAACATTTGTTGTCGAAAGGTCTCACCGTGTGTACGCGGCATTAGAGTGGTGGTCAGAATGCCCCCCTTCCAGACAGCTAAAAAGATCACTGGTGTTCTGGGACTGCCAAGTGGCACTGAACCCAGAACTATGCAGCCACCATCAGATAGGAGGTCAATCAACCACAGCTCAAGAACCCCAAGCAACCTCTGGAGAAACCTTAGGGTTCCACATAATCTTTGTTGAGAATGGCTGCTTTAGGCAGGACTGGGCAGCTTGGGGATGTCCTCAAGAGACCCAGAACTTTGCAGGCACCATCAGAAGGGAGGTCAGTCAACCACAGCTCAAGAACCCCTAGCAACCTCTAGAGGAACTCTAGGGTTCTGCGGAATTTTGGTTGAGAACGGCTGCTTTAAGCAAGACTGGGCAGCTAGAGGGTGTCCTCAAGGGGGGAGCAAAATGCCCAGAGATATGCAATCCTTTCCTTTTGGCCAGGTTGGTGGATGTTCTCTCCCTTTCGCTCCTTCATAGATATAACCATGATCCAAGAATGTATTTTTACTCTAAGATCTCATCGAAAAAATATACCCGTAGGGATCCTACCATAAGCTGGAGTGTCCCTTATCTAAATTTAGTCTTTTCAGCTAGGCTGTAGCCAGCCTGAGCTCTATTTATGATAACCGAGTTTGTTGGGCTTTTCCTAAGCCCAAGAACAGAGTTTGCCTCTGCCTACTATTGGGAAATGCTCTCCAGTAAAAGAGTGAGAAGTTACAATGTATTGGGTTATGACTATTTATTTCACTCTGGCCAATCACTGAGGGGTTTATGCCAGTGATGTGGGCCAGAGAAGGGAATTTGGGGTTGGCCTTCAAGAAGAGTCTTTACCTAGTGTGGATGTGATTCCAGAGGTTCAGTCTTTGCCTCCCAGATTCTGCCTGGGGAAGGAGCTCATGTGAGAAAGCTTTTCTTGCCTCCCAGGCCTGCTGTCTGGGGAGGGTATGGTTCCAGAAAGGTCCAGTTCATGCTTCCTCAGGGAGGAAGCTGAAGCTGAAGAAGTCTTGCTTGGTCAATGGCCAGTCCCAACTTAAAGGTTCAGCAAGACAAACAGACAGTCTTGGCTTATAGATCCCCAACTAGCCCATGAGAGGGCTTGAAGGTACTGAAAGGTAGCTGTCCATCTAGCCTACCATATCTGCACTAGCTTATGGTAGAGGTTAAATATGCTCCAATAATCTACTGAGCAGATGGAATGTTTGCTGCTGGTTTGGGTATCCTGTACCCACAACCCTCTATTCCCTAGACCAGACTTTCTCAACTTTTTCAACACAGAGGAACCCTTGAAATAACTTTCTAGACTCAGGGAACCCCTACTAAAAATGACTCTACCTACAACTCATGATACATTAGTGTGTGGGTCACTGGGAAGAATGATCCTTACACGTGTGGTCATTGGGAAGAATTACCCCATTAGAGGTAGATAAAAAGATCAAGGGTGCCAGTTTGAATGTATCTGAGAGGCGAAAATTGCTCATTGCTCAAGAAACCCCTAGCAACTTCTGGAGGAACCCTAGGGTGCCATGGAACTCTGGTTGAGAAACCCTGCCCTAGACCATCTTTTCTCGGCATGTTTACCCCCAGGGAAACCATTGAAATAATTTTCAGGTGTCAAGGAACTCCTGTTAAGATTAGTCCATAAGGGTGGCCATTAGGAAAATGCCCTCTACACTGATGATCAGTGGTCAGAATGCCACCCTTACAGTCAGATAAAAAGATCATTGTCATGCTACTGGCTCTACCAAATAGGGATGGACCTGGAACTATGAAGGTATCATCAGTTGGGAGGTTAATAAGCCACAGCTCAAGGAACCCCTAGCAGCCTGTGGAGAGTTCCATAGAACCCTGGCTGAGAATGGCTGCCCCAGACATATGATTACTGAAGCAGAAGTCTGTTGGTCACGGTTGGTGGGTAAATACGTGTCTGGCTGCAGATAAAGGGCAAATCACTGGTAGAAAGACTAGGTGGGCCCATCAAATCCCGCAGCTCATAAGGGGTCGTTGTTATGTACCAATTGGTATTTAGACTGGATGCTCAATTCACACCTCTGGCCACCCAATTGTGTTGCAAAAACTGCTTGTTGTAAGTATTGTTTTTGCACAGCTTAGTACATACATTGTCTGCACAACTGCAACACTTGCAATTCAATGAAGGAATAACAACACAATGATCTGCCTCTCACTCTCACTATTTGACACATTCGTCCTTGCAGATAGGCCCTGACCTTGTCCTCGACCTCCAAACACTACATAATATACACTTACAATGACTGCTTACAAGGGGTACTGTACACATAGCACCTTGTTAAAAGAAAGCATCAGGTAGTGGGAAAAAAGCCATCAATTTTTTTTTTAATCTGGGGCTCCACTTTATTCTCAGTCGTTGAGTTACATAGGCAAAAAATTGACTTCTTTAAAAATCGACTTCTTTTTCTCTATTGCCCTGTACACACGGTCGGACTTTCCGACGGAATATGTGCGATCGGAGCTTGTTGTCGGAAATCCCGACCTTGTGTGGGCTCCATTGGACTTTTTTCATCGGAATTTCCGACACACAAAGTTTGAGGGCAGGCTGTAAAATTTTCCGACAACAAAATCTGATCCTTTAAATTCCGATCTTGTGTAGACAAATCTGACGGACAGAGTGCCACACATGCTCACAATAAATTAAGAGAAGAAAGCTATTGGCTATTGCTATAGTCCTGACGTACGTGTTTTACGTCACCGCGTTCGGAACAAATGTATTTTACGACAACTTTGTGCGACTGTGTATATGCAAGACAAGTTTGAGCCAACATCCGTCAGAAAAAAACGATGGATTTTGTTGTCGGAATGTCCGATCAATGTCCGACCGTGTGTACAGGGCATATTTAGAGGGGTTTTTATTTTTTTGTGTGTATTTAGCGTAGTTTAGTTTATTTTATATAATAAGTAATCTTTGATTCTTTTTTCCTTTTTTTTTAATATTTTTATTTTTTTTGTATATTGCGTTAATTGTTTTATTTGACCTTTTAACATCCTTTCTTTCTGTAAAAAACAAAAACATAAAATAATTAAGCTAACAAGGGGACGTTATGGACACTAGAACATGCCCAGGATAGTTGGAAGGAGCTTCTGTAATCCTCAGGAGCCATTAAAGCCCATTGCACCTTTAAGAACCACCGTAATTTTGCCAAAATGGTGACATTCCACCTAAATCTGATTTTTACAAAGATAATGAAAAATTCCCACCCCTGCTCGGTAATTCTTGTCCTCAGAAATTTGCTAGGTTGGTGATTTCAAAAGTATTGCAGTCTGATAATAAGTATTTTCAGAAGAAGAGGTCATCAGCCCCCATCTTTCCCTCAATATAGGTTTTGGGTGGACTCAGACTTAGTAAAAACGTTTGGGCGTTGGCATCTAGTTTACACAATACAGCGACTGACAATGGCTCTGGCTGTATGGTATTGTTATGTCTACATTTCTGATTAGTGTATATTGTCTCGGTGGGGTGATCATTCCATCTCTTTAGTCCCTGGGAGAGAATAATAACACTCTATACAATACAGCTGGGCTTTCAATTCCGCCCAAACCTTCCAGAGTGATAGGATTATCCTGCAGTTTTATTGTACTGATTTATGCAAAGTGTCCCAATGTTTGTCTTGTCACTCCAAGGGGAAGTATGGGGACTTCATCTTTTCATTCCAAAGGGTGGTATAGGATCCCCCATTTTGTTATTCTAATGGGAGGCAGGGGGACCCTATCTTGTCATATCAAAGGGAGGTAAGGGGATCCCCATCATGTCATTCCAAAGAAGGTATACAGACCCACATCTTGTCCTTACAATGGGAGGTAAGGGCGCCCCATCCTGTCATTTCAAGAAGTAGTATGGAGACCTCCATATTGTCATTCCAAGGGAAGGTATGGGGACAGCTGTCTTTTAGTTCCTGTGGGAGATAAAGGGACTCCCCTCTTGTCATTCCAAGGAGAAGTAAGGGGACCACCATTTTGTCATTTCAACGGAAGGTATAGGGACCCTCATCTTGTCATTGAAAAGGGTGGTATAGGATCCAACATTTTGTCACTCCAACAGGAGGTATAGGATCCCCCATCTTGTTATTCTAGTGGGAGGTAAAGGGACCCCATCTTATCATTTCAAGGGAAGGTAAGGGAAATGAATCCCTATTATGTCATTAAAAGTAAGGTATATGGCCTCCCATATGGTCCTTCTAAGGGGAGTTAAGGGCACCCCCAACTTGTCATTTCAAGGGGAGGTATGGGGACCTCCATATTGTCATCACAAGGGGAGGTATGGGGACCCCAATCTTTTCATTCCAATGGGAGATAAGGGGACTCCCCTCTGGTCATTCCAAGAAGAAGTAAGGAGACCCCCATCTTGTCATTTCAATGGAAGGTATGGGGACCCTCATCGTCTCATTCCAAGGGTAGGTAAAGGATCCTCCATCTTAACACTCCAGCGGGAGGTATAGGATCCCCCATCTTGTCATTTTAGTGGGAGGTGAGGGGACTCAATCTTGTCATTACAAGAGAAGGTATGGGGGGTCCTCATTATGTCATTGCAAAAAAAGGTATACGGACCCCCATATTGTTCTTCCAAGGGGATGTGAGGGCACCCTCATCTTGTCATTTCAAAGGGAGGTATGGGGACATCCATATTGTCATTCCAAGGGGAGGTATGGGGACCCCTATCTTTTCATTCCAATGAGAGATAAGGGGACTCCCCTTTGGTCATGCCAAGAAGAAGTAAGGGAAATTAATCCCTAATATGTCATTAAAAGTAACTTATATGAACTCCCATATGGTCCTTCTAAGGGGAGTTAAGGGCACCCCCAACTTGTCATTTCAAGGGGAGGTATGGGGACCTCCATATTGTCATCCCAAGGGGAGGTATGGGGACCCCTATATTTTCACTCCAGTGGGAGATAAGGGGACCCCCCTCTTGTCTTTCCAAGGGGAAGTAAGGGGACCCCATGTTGTAATTTTAATGGAAGGTAAGGGAACCCTATTTTGTCATTCCAAGGGGAGGTATGGGGACCCCCATCTTTTCATTCCAATGGGAGATAAGGGGACTCCCCTCTGGTCATTCCAAAAAGTAGTAAGGAGACCCCTATCTTGTCATTTTAATGGAAGGTATGGGGTCCCTCATCATCTCATTCAAAGGGTAGGTAAAAGATCTGCCATCTCATCACTCTATCAGGAGGTATAGGATTCCCCATCTTGTCATTCTAATGGGAGGTAAAGGGACCCCATCTTATCATTTCAAGGGAAGGTAAGGAAATCAGTATTATGTCATTAAAAGTAAGGTATATGGACTCCCATATGGTCCTTCTAAGGGGAGTTAAGGGCACCCTCAACTTGTCATTTCAAGGGGAGGTATGGGGACCTCCATATTGTCATCCCAAGGGGAGGTATGGGGACCCCTATATTTTCATTCCAGTTTGAGATAAGGGGACCCCCCTCTTGTCTTTCCAAGGGGAATTAAGGGGACCCCGTCTTGTAATTTTAACAGAAGGTAAGGGGACCCTATTTCGTCATTCCAACGGGAGGTATGGGAACCCCTATTTTGCTATTCCAAGAGGAGTGAAAGGGACTCTCATCTTGTCCTTCCAAGGAGTGGCATAAGGACCACCATCTTGTCATTCCAATGGGAGGTAAGAGAGATAAGCTCGATAAAAACTGACATTTCAATGTCTGTGCCTGCTAGATGTTGTATTATTGGTGGAACACAGCAATGTGATTGCTGCACTGATTTGGTTCAAAGACTCTTTTAGCACCAGCGGATGTGAAGTGCATGGCTGACGTGGGAATGCCTCTCCTCTCCAACAGCATAAACATTTCTTACATTCCCCCGCCACGCCATTCAGCCAGCTGACAGTAAAGAGGGAAAGACCTGCATAAGCTCTGGGTCACTCTAGTTGGAGCTTACATGGGGCAAAGGATTCTTTCCACCCCCCCAATGTGACGGTCATGGGCCAATCACCAAGCACCAATTCTGTTACATGGAGTGAGTCACATGCTGCTTTTCACCAAAATGGTGAATTTCGCCTAAATTAGATTTTTTTGCTTCAGCTGTTCTAAAAGTATTGCAACCTGATAGTTAGCATCTTCAGAAGATGGAGTCACCAGCGCCCATCTTTCCCTCAATTCAGGTTTTGGATGGACTGAAACTCATTAAACTCGACATTGACATCTTGTTTACACAAAACAGTGACTGACCATGGCTCCGGGCTGTATGGTATTGTTATTTCTACGTTTCTGATTAGCACACCGCCCAACTTTTTGAGATGAGAATGAGGGACACCTATCAACAAACGTATGTAGGCATAGGACACATCCCCTGCCACACCCCTTGAAAGGAGACTTAAACAAAAACATTCTTAGTTAAACCCACAAGTCTTTATTTTTCCCCACCACTATTCCTTTGTATTGTCTTTTGATATTTACAAATGCAGCCATTTAGAAATCGGTTGACAGGTTTAGCGCTGGGAAACACTTTTTAAAAGATAAAAAGTGTGTTTTATATACATCTATATAGATCCGACCAAAATGAGGGACAAATGAGGAGGAAAGAGGGACTTTGTTCCAAATCAGGGAAAGTCCCTCGAAATCAGGGACAGTTGGGAGCTATGGATTAGTGTATGATGTGTCTCGGTGGGGGGATCATTTCCATCTCTTTAGTCCCTGGGAGAGAATAATAACACTCTATACAATACAGCTGGGCTTTCTGTATCCGCCCGAACCTTCCAGATGACCCTGCAGTTTTATTGTACTGATTTGGGCACAGACGTCGTGCCCCAATTTTTTTTTTGTCACCAGAATTTGTGTCCCCATTGGAAATGTTCCCCTCTATTGTCTGGGGACAACCCAAAATGTGGGATTTTCTGAAAACGGTAAAATAGAGAATGCAAATCTCCCTAATGTGGGGGGGGGGGGGGCATAGACAGCAATAAAAGCCTAATAGAAATATAGAAAAGTGATGGCAAAGAAAGACCGAGTAGTCCAACGAGACCTGCTCTTCTTTTATGTTTTTTTTTTCTTTGTTTTTTTTTTCCATTAACTTTTTTTGTCTGAGTATTATTTTTTTTTTTTTAACAGTAGAGTCTGAGTATTATTATTATACAGGATTTATACAGCCCCAACAGTTTACGCACAGCGCTTTGCAATATAAAAGGGAGACAATACAGTTATAATGCAATAAAATACGAGAGGATTAGGAGGGCCCTGCTCAGAAGAGCTTACAATCTAATAGGGTGCGGTATAGATCTATGTTTGTCCCAAGCATAGGTGTCCTAATCCCTCTCCACTTTATCCAAAACAAAAAAAAAAAGTTTTGCCCTTAGGCTACTTTCACACTGGAGCGTCGAGGGCGTTGGCAGTAAAGCGGGCGCTATATTTAGCAGCGCTTTACCGTCGTTTTAGCGGCGCTAAAACCGCTAGCGGCCGAAAAAGGGTTAAAAATGCCCGCAAAGTGCCGCTGTAGTGGCGCTTTGCCGGCGGGTTTGCAGCGCTGCCCCATTGTTTTCAATGGGAAGGGGCACTTTAGGAGCGGTAAATACACCGCTCCTACTGCGCTCCAAAGATGCGGCTTGCAGGACTTTTTTTTGACCGTCCTGCAAGCGCACCGCTCCAGTGTGAAAGCTCTCGGGGCTTTCACACTGAAGTGCATTGAGCGGCTCTTTCAGGGCGCTTTGCAGGCGCTATTTTTAGCGCTGTAGCACCTGAAAGGGGCTTAATGCCGCGTACACACACAATCAGAATTTCGGCCCGCAAAAGACCGATGAGAGTTTTTCGTCAGGAAAATGCGACCGTGTGTATGCTCCATCGGACTTTTGCTGGCTGGAATTGCAGCCAGCAAAAGATTGAGAGCAGGTTCTTAATTTTTCGGTCGGGAAAAGTTCCTATCCGAAAAAATGCGATCGTCTGTGGCAATTCCGACGTGCAAAATTCCTACGCATGCTCGGAAACAATTCGACGCATGCTCGGAAGCATTGAACTTCATTTTCTCGGCTTGTCGTAGTGTTGTACGTCACCGCGTCCTTGGCGGTCGTAAGTTCAACGAACTTTTGGGCGACCGTGTGTATGCAAGGCGAACTTGAGCGGAATCCTGTCGGAAAAAGCCGTCATATCTTTTTGAGAGGAGAAGTCTGATCGTGTGTATACGGCATTAGTTATGCCCTGTACATGCGGTCGGATTTTCCAACGGAAAAAGTGCGATCGGATTGTGTTGTCGGAAATTACGATCGTGTGTAGGCTCCATCAGACTTTTTCCGTTGGAATTTCCGACACACAAAGTTTGAGAGCAGGATATAAAATTTTCCGACAACAAAATCCGATCGGTTAAATTCCGACACAAATCCGACGCACAAAGTGCCACGCATGCTCGGAATAAATTATGAGGCGAAAGCTATTGGCTACTGCTCCGATGTACGTGTTTTACGTCACTTGCGTTCAGAACGATCGGATTTTTCCGACAACTTTGTGCGACCGTGTGTATGCAAGACAAGTTTGAGCCAACATCCGTCGGAAAAAAAATCCATGGATTTTGTTGTCGGAATGTCCGATCGTGTGTACAGGGCATTATACTTTTGATAGCTTGATGGCTGGTGCAAGTCTCCAGTGGTGGATACTGTTTCTTTCCAGCAGATGGCGCTGTGGGGAAGCTCCAACCTTGACGCGCACTGTCTCCTCCAGCAGGTGGCGCTCGAGCCCGGAGGCCTGGGTCCCCTGGCGCGCGCGCGAAGGCCTGCGTAAAACGCACGCCTTTCTTCTTCTTCCCCTCCCCGCCGGAAGTGACGTCGTGCCCGCGGCTTGCTCTGAGGGCGGGGCTATATAAGCGCGGCTGTGTCTGGTCGTTGTATTGTTAGAGCGGAAGCCGCGCCCGGACACGTGATTCCCGGACTCCCGACGCCGTCATGGGGGACAAAATGGACATGTCCCTGGACGATATTATCAAGATGAACCGGAGCCAAAGGCCGGCGAGCCGAGGGGGCCGGGGAGGACGAGGCGCCCGCGGGGGAGCCGGAGTAGGCCGCGTGCTCGGAGGCGGCCGGGGAGGTGGTGGAGGAGGCGGTGGCGGAGGAGGACCTGGCCCGCTCAGGACGAGGCCTATCCTGAGCCGAGGAGCGAGGAACCGACCGGCCCCATACAACAGGGTGAGGCCTTCGTGGGGTTGCCATGAGCAACGGCGGGTCACGTGGTGTGGCGGGCTGTGATTGGCTGTGGGCGCTCAGTGGTAGAGAGGTGCTGATCACTGGGGGGAGGGGGAATGGATTGTCTTTTTGTTTTTATCTCATGTCTATGGGTTGGGGTCCCCCATTAGTTCTGATGATGGAGCCCCCCAACAATTTAGGACTGTTCAGGAGCTGTTGGTGGCATCTGAGCTCCAACTGCCACCCCTGACCTATAGAGCCTGTTATCCTGGTGGTGGCGCTGTAATAAGCGATGTTCTTTATGGCACTACATGGGCAGCCAATCGGCACGGGGGTCTATAGCCCCCCGTATAGGCCACAACTCTGACCATTGGTGGATCTGTCCTCTCTGCTTTTTTATTGTATCTCATCTCCTAAGGTGATCCCTGTGATCTGGGTTGGGGACCCCCATTAGTTCTGATGGTGACCCCCCCCCCCCTCCCAGGACTGTTGATGGCATCTGAGTTCCCACTGCCACCCCTGGCATATAGAGCCCAATATCCTGGTGGTGGCGCTGTAATAAGCGCGGTTCTTTATGGCACTACATGGGCAGCCAATCGGCACGGGGGTCTATAGCCCCCCCCCCCCCCCGTATAAGCCACGACTCTGACCATTGGTAGATCTGTCCTCTGCTTCATTTTTATTGTCTGATCTCCTAAGGTGATCCCTGTGATCTGGGATGGGGACCCCCATTAGTTGATGCAGATCTCCCCCCCAAAACCCAGGACTGTTCAGGAGCTGTTGGTGGCATCTGAGCTCCCCCCTGCTATCCCTGGCCTATGGAGCCCACTGTCCTGGTGGTGGCGCTGTAGTGTCATGGAGGACATTGCTTTAGTCCATGGTCAGCCAATCATCACAGGGAGTCTATAGTGCCGGGTAAAGTTGGATACACACTAACTATACAACTTTTTTTGTTTGTTTTTTTTTTTTTTTTTTTTTTTTCCCTTCAGCTTTACCTTCAACTATGTAGTGTGAGAGTCTGCCTGATTGCATACAATTAGGGCTGGGGAAAATCGATTTAAATCTCGAGTTGAGAGGTCAAATCGATTCGAAATTGTTTTTTTTCGCCGGTCCTGAGGATCTGTGGGCAGGAGTTTTTATGAGGCCGCGATTTTGGCCATCTTCCGCGAGGCAGGACACCACGGACTAGGCCGAAGCTTAAAAACTCCTGCCCGCAGCTCCTCAGGACCGGCACGGTGTCCGGAAAAGATTTGAATAGTTAAGAAAATTGCGTTTTGTTTTTTTCCCCAGAAAATCTCCCAGCCCTACATACAATTAGAAAGTGTTTTGGTGTGACCTCATATTATATGGTTTTGGGGAATCTAAAGGGGGGGGGGGGATCTAAAACATTGTAGTGTGTCCGATGTTTCAAGTACCCCCAACAGGTCATGTTTTCAGGTGACTTGGATCAGTTTTACTGCCTTAGGCCGGCCATACTTTATTCAATTTTTTTTTTTTCTTTCTTTAGCTTTATCAAAACCATACGAGGTAAGACCTAAATACTTTCCATGTGTATACTGGGGGCCCTTGTACTACATAGTTGAAGGTAAATCTAAAGAGAATTTGTATAGTGTATGGCCAGCCCCTAGTAATTACCGCAGCCGTTTCATCTAAGGTAAAATGTTACCTGTTTGTGGGGGGGGGGACTTGAGGACTAGAGTTGAGAAACATCAGTGTAAGCCACGACTGTCATGTCCCCCCCCCCCCCCCCCCCCAGTGGATCCATTCTCCCATTCTCTACCTGGAGCTCAGCTTCCCAATACAGCACAGCGTCTGTGGTGGGATCAGGCGGTAGGGAGCTGATTATTGTCTGCCCCATCTTGGAGACTAATTGGAGATGAAACGTTCTCCTCCAATCAGGTTGAGTCTTTCAGTAAAGTCTTTGCATTGGTTCTCATTCACACTGTTCATATATAGGAAATTTTTCCAAGCTTTTAGGGGTCAGTTGCATGCAGACGTAGTAAGGTTACTAATGTTTATACTCAAGATATTGTTGGCAGGAAGTTCCTGAGTTGGATGTTCCTCAGCGGTAGTAAACCACCGAGTGATTTTATTTTATTTGACCTGCAAGGTAAAGGCATAATGTGCTAGTATGTGGCGCATGATGTAAAACTTGCCTGAAAAAGCCTTCCAGTGATGCTGTCACGTCTTCATTCTGAGCCCACAGATTCCGGCTTTGTGACTGGCCAGAGCCACAACGATGTCACTCCCACGCACGCGTTTACGGCACAGGATTCTGAAGGAAAGGCTCAGGTATCTGTTCCTTCGGAGCGCCTGCACTGATGACGACATCGTTTGAATTTACAGTAAATGTCTCCTAAATGAAGCGTGTTTAGGAGATATTTACACTTTAGGTAAGCCTTATTGGCTTGCCTAATAGGAACAAGTCAGATGGAAGTTTACGTCCCTTATGTAAAATTCTTCTTCTGGTGCTGGAATATGTGTAATCCTGTGCATGGATGCATGTAAATGACCGCTCTCAAATGTAAAACTTTTTTTGTTATGGTTCTGTGCTCATCTCTGTATTGCTCATATGTACACAGCTGTGTGCACAGTTCCATAGACTACAATGCGTCTATATTCAGATCAGAAAAGTCACTTTTTTACTCCCATGTGCAAAAGTCCAGAAGGCCATTTGCACATGGGGAATAAAGTCACTTTTCTGATTTATTTTTTTAATGCCTTTTGCATGTTTGGCAGTTGCCGTTGTCATGCAAGAGGAATCCTGCAAAAAATAGTCTGAAATCGCATCATACAGGAATGTGCTGTGCAATGTCTGGTGGGAACGGACCCTTAAACGATGTGGGTTGATAGGGGAGAAAGCCTTCAAAAGTTGGTTTATAGTTGTTGCTGGTGAACACCTTGTACCCTTTACGTTACCCCTTCCTCCAGGCGCCGCTGTACTTGGGTCCATGGTGGGTGGTGAGCTGTCAATGCCCACCCAGCTGGTCCAACAGTCCAGGAATTTTAAAATCCCTTCTCTGTGCAATCCTGGCTCATCTCCCTTTTCTCAACACTTCGGGGAGGATCAGAGTAATGCTGATTGGTTGGCTTGATCACAGTATTGCTCTGTTCCATCCTAGAAGTGCTGCACCGAGAACAGAGGATTTCACATCCCCCAACCATTGGAGCAGCTGGGTGGGCACTAAGCTTGGGGATCGGGCAGGGTGTACAATGTTCTCCTCATGCTATTAGGTGAACTAACACTTAAGGTGGCCGGTACTAACAGTTCTTGCGGCGGCCACGTTTGTGTAGCCGGCTGCTGTTTTTGCAAACACTTTCCAGATTTTCCCAGGACAAAAGCAAAATCCTGGGATTTTAATCGGGATGAGCTCTGATCAGGACGAGGGTCCCAAAATCGGGATTGTCCTGGTTAAATCAGGACTGTTGGCAAGTATGGATTACTATTGGTGATTAAGTACAGAGCATACACTGTTGGTGATACCCCGGGACAGGTTTTAGAACCCGAACCTCTTGCTAACCATGTAACTTGTGTGTAAGCAGGGTGGGTAGGCATTAATACCCAGATGCTGGCCGTGTATCCATGGCGGCTGAGGTTTCTGTGTGGAGTACGCTCAAAGCGCACTGACCGAGCGGTCACTGACAGATCCTGGTCTCTAGTTGTGATGGAGAGCTGATAGGACGACTGCCAATCATGATGCCACATGATCAGGGAGCCCTTACAAAGCCCCTGCTAACTTTAAGACCCGATTAAAAGGCTGCAGAGGACAGGAAGGGGTTAAAGGTGATCCAGCAGTGACTTTGAAAATAAAATGGCGGCATGAATAAAACACGGATGTAAAACCGGCCTGGGGGCCCCTCTGGGCTTCATGACTGCACTCCGCAGGTGAGATGAAGTAGAATTGCCAAAGGCTAACCTTTTATCTGTAATATTAGATGTCAGGTGACTTTTGTGCACCTGCTGCAAAATCACTTCTACATTTAGATAGAGAATGGGAAGCATTTTTCACCCTCTACAAATGCATTTAACACAAATTCTGACCCAGGCCTGCCCCCCCCCCCTTTTTTTTTTTTCTTCTCCAGTCAGCGCTAGAAGATTCAACATCTGCCCATTTTCACCAAGACTGAAAATATCAACCTTTTAATTTGTCAGTGAATAATGGGGGGTGTGTAGGGGTTTGCCCTCTGTGCCAGTTTCCCTGTTGATTGTAGTTACAGCAGGCAGAGTTTAGCTAGAGTTGCATCCCATGAGGTTTTGCAGTACATGGCTGGCCTTGCTATGTGTGGGGTTTTTTTTTTTTTTTTTTTATAATAGTATCACAGGAGAAAACTTGGCATATGGATCTTTTTTTCAAAGGAGTCCTCAATAGACCGCTGGCTTTCTTATAAACAGCTCCTTGTATTTCTATAGCAACAAGTCAACATTGGTGAGACGAGTTTTAACTATGTGCAGAACATGCTGACAAAGACTCAGGTGGGCCTCCACTCAGTAATGTGTTGCTGTGGGATGATGAATGTGGTTCCTTGCACAAAGAATTAAGTTTTGACAAACTGAGGGGCCAAATGTGTGCTGATCGGAAAGGGGGAGGGAGCGAGATGGTATGTTGTATCTGTGCCAGAACGGTGTTGGTACCAGCTGGCACACTCATGGGTTGTAGGTGGTGCAGTATTGGTGGTCAGACATGTATGAACAGTCTATTGTGTGGCTGGACACAAATGATACATCAGGGAACTGTGTTCTTTGTCTTCAGTGTATAGAATCCATCCTAATTTTACTTTCTTTTTCAGCCCAAGCAGCTTCCAGACAAGTGGCAGCATGACCTGTTTGACAGCGGTTTTGGTGGTGGCGGTGGAGTGGAGACTGGAGGAAAACTGCTTGTATCCAATCTGGACTTTGGGGTTTCAGATGCAGATATCCAGGTAAATGCCCTTTTTGTTTAATGTGACAAATGCAAGCAGTAACGACGCAGCACTTGTGTATACTTGGAACACAGACACTTGCTTAACTCTGAAGTTTACAAGAGTTCCTTTTAGGGGGTGCTCTGAATTCAATCATGAGTTTCTAGGTCAGGTACCCCACTATAAAGACGGTGAGTCCATCTCTCAGGTGTGCTTTTATATTGAGAGAGGGGGAGCACAATAATTCAGTGTAATATCAGTTTCCTCTTGCATTGGTTTGTCTGGAATCCCTTACCTGACCAACAGATGCATGTGTTGTGTTCCTCTAACAGGGGTAGGCAAACTTTAGCACTCCAGCTGTTGCAGAACTACAAGTCCCATGAGGTTTTGCAGACTGTCACAAGCCTGACTCCTAGAGACAGGTGCATGATGGAACATAGTTTGGCAACAGCTGGACAGCCAGCTAACCCTGCATGATCTAGTTATTTCTTTGGAAGTTTGAGCACATGGCTCCTAATGCAGTTTGTTCCCTCCTTTGTCTGCCCAGGTAGGGGTCTGTCTATCTTTCTGTGCTATGCCTTTTTTTTTTTTTTTTCTACCAATTAATGTATTTGTCACCTGCCACTGTTGCCACCCTGGAAGTGCATTAATTCTTCTGTAGGCACCCTTTTGTATAACTTTCATGTAGCGCATTTCTTGCATTTTTGAAGAGGTGCTCCAGTTGCCCCCCCAAAAAAGTCAGCAGCTACAAATACTGTATCTGCTGACCTAATATAAGGACACTTGGCTGTCCAGGGATCCAGCGATGTCCTCACCAGAGCCTATCCTTAAATTGTCTTTGGGTACAGGTGCCAGCGACTTAACTAGGGGTTACTGGCAGTGCAGCTAATAAACCCCCCCCCCCCCCTTCACTTTCTGTGAGCTGAAGATACTATGTCTTGTATCTACTACCTACCAGTCCCATCTATCAAATAATGGAGATGAACAAAGACCCGTGGAATGTCCAGCCTTGACTTATCATGGCACCCTTCATAGATGCAATGAAGTGAGACAGGGAATGTTCACAGGGTTACCAGGTGAAAATGAAAGGGGGGTGGGGACCTGAGAATAGTCTAGATGCAATATTTGTGTTTTGAGCTTTAAACAGTTGGCACAGCTGATGGCATCTGTCCACATTCATTGTTGTGTTGTCCAGGTTCTCTGTCTTTTTTTTTTTTTTTTTTTTTTTTTTTTTTATAGTAAAGGTGTACTCATTTTTTTGTCTTCCAGGAACTGTTTGCAGAATTCGGTACACTGAAGAAAGCAGCTGTACATTACGACAGGTCCGGCAGGAGCTTGGGGACAGCTGATGTGCACTTTGAAAGAAAAGCCGATGCACTAAAAGCAATGAAGCAGTATAATGGGGTACCACTTGACGGTCGCCCCATGAACATCCAGTTGGTCACATCACAGATCGAATCACAGAGGAGACCTATACAAACGTAAATAGGATCTTGTGATCTGTTTATAAGCAGTTTCTCCTTTATTCATAACCACAAGTCACTCACTCCTCTGCATACTGATCTTTACAGGTCTCCTAGGGGTGCATTGACTAGGCCACGAGGTGCTATTAGCTTTAGCGCTGGTGGTGGAAACAGGAGAGGTGGCAGAGGAAACCGGGGTCGTGGGCGGGGTGCAGGAAGAAACACAAAGCAGCAGTTATCGGCAGAGGAGCTGGATGCACAGCTTGATGCCTACAATGCTCGGGTAAGTACCAGTTGGCTCATGTAAATCAGTTCACCTACTTGCAGTGTTCATTGCCATGGGAGCTGCCTTTTCAAAGGGAGACTTTTTTAAAATCCTGATTTGAGTAGCTTTAAAAACGGCCCAAGTTTGGATACCTGCATAGGAAACGATTAGTATAACTTGGTCATGCAGTCAAGACTTTAGCAGTGACTTGAGTCCAGTAAAACATGAGATCCCATGTGTATAGCTATATCAATCTCTCAATATATATCAATGCATTGCAGTTTTAGTTGTGCTGAAATGTAGATACTACTTAGAACTTGCTGTACAGGACCTCTGATGTTTGATCCTCCTGTTGTCATAGTACGGTGTGCCTCAGGGTGTTAACTAGAATTCTGAAGATGACTGTTTTGGCAAGTGCAGTTAACCACTTCAATACCGGGCCTATTCTGGCACTTCTCTCCATGTATAATTTTTTTTTTTTTTTTTTTTTTTTTTTTTTCCCCAAATATATGTGAATGATGTTACAGAGTAAATGGATACCTAACATGTCATGCTTTAAAATTGCACACAATCATGGAATGGTGCCAAACTTCATTACTTAATCTCCATAGGCGACACTAACATTTTTTTTACAGGTTACCAGTTTAGAGTTAGAGAAGGTCTAGTGCTAGAATTGTTGCACACGCTCTATCGCACGCGGTGATGCCTTACATGTGTGGTTTGAGTGGTGTTTACATATGTGGGCGGGACTTACATGTGCGTTTGCTTCTAAGCGTTTGCTACCGGGGACAGGGGTGTTAATTTTTTTATTTTTTTTATTACTTTTATTCCTATTACAAGGAATGTAAACCTCTCTTGTAATAGGAATCTATGTGACAGGTCCTGTTTATGGAGAGAGAGATATGGGGTCAATAAGGCCCTACATCTCTCCTCCAGGCTGGAAAGCGTGAGATCGGGGGGGGGGAGGGGATATTCACTGATCTCATGCTGACAGCCGCGATCGTGGCTTCGTTTATTTCCGGGTACCTGGGCGTGACGTCATAGGGTCACGCCCGGGTCTCCGACTGTTGTGGAGATGACTGGTGACCATCTTGTCACCAGTCATCTCTATCGCCGATCGTCTTCATCCGGCGCTGGCCAATTCTTTCTGATGGCACGGGAGAGCCCGGAGAAGCACCGGATGGTGGGGGGAACGTCCCCTCCCGTCGCGTATAAGAATGATCAAGCGGCGGAACTGCCGCTATAATTGTTATGGTGCACAATCGCCGGCTGCAAAGAATATCTGAATGATGCACCTAGCTGCAGGCATCATTCAGATATCACCCCACAAAGTAGAGGCTGTCAGACTATAGCCGGGTATTGAAGTGGTCAAAAAGCCCGCATGCTGCTTTACTACATACAAATCTACAATGCCTGTGAATATAAAGAATAGTTACATTGGTGCATTTTAAAGGCAAAACTGATTGCTGTACAGTCCCAGCAGAACCCTAGTTTTAGCCTTTCTGGTGCTGCAGTGCCAAGGAGCATGCTGACAGAAGCTCATCAATTTCTTCTTTTTTTTTTTTTTTTTTTTAAACTGTCCAATCACAGGCTGGGGCCAGGGACAAGACCTTTAAGTGTTAGTGGAACTAAAGGATATTGTGACCAGGCAGTCTTTATTGCAGAAGTGACACTTGCATGGCAATAATTCTTACCTGGCTAACAGCAGCCCCTTGTAGAATATACACTGCACAGCTTCTGTGTGCCAGGATGACTGCACTGCCCCAACCACCAGGTGGATATTTACTAAAACTGGTTCAGCTCCTGATTGCACCAGTTTTATTAAATCTGTCAAAGGGCAATTTGTTTAAAGCGCCCATCACCTTCCCTTGTGGAATCTGATATGACTAAAATAATTTGACTAACTTTAGAAAATTTTGAAAGGGTCGTGTGATCATTCAGTACTCGCTGCTCCAATTTTTGTTGGTATAAGCCAAACCTGCCCAACCCCCAAGCTGTGTAAGTTGACAATTGTGTAGCTGCAGCTGTTCTATTGCCTGTTGGCATGTGATGTATATAACAGCTGTGTAAAGTGACTGCAGCCTTTCCTAACATGTATTTTTGTTTTTTCCTTTTACAGATGGATACAAGTTAATCCAGTCCCCTTTTTTTGTGTTTTCCTGTGATGTTACGGCTCCGGAAGTCCTTTCTATACAAATCGTTTTTTGCTTTTATTTCTAATAAATTTTAAACTCATGTAAAGTCTTTTTTTTTTTTTTTTTTTTTTTTCTTTTTTGCGCAGACCTATATCTTTTTTTTTTTTTTTTTTTTTTTTTTTTTTTTTTTTTTTTCCTGGGTCAATTTTACTGGTTGAGTGTCATGGGATGGGTGAAGTTAAAACATGCGCCTAAAACAAAAAAAAATACAAGTGTTTGTTATATTTGTTCCTCTTCTTTGGACATTGCACACCATGTGCTTTCAGCTGGACAGGTGGGAGATTTCTCCTGGGTTTTTTCTCTATGCCAATGTAAAATGCTCTTTTTATGAACTATGTCTGCTACAAGGCGGCTACAAGTATTGTAACTATTCTATTAAACACCTGTTCGGTCTGCATATTCTGATCTCTGTACTCATTATTTATGGTGATATAAATATGGAGATGGAATAGAGGCCACCAAGTCAAACATTCACACTTGTATTTTATGGGGATATATATGTAATGATTGTATATCGTGCTTGCTGAATATTTGTGGTTTCATCTAAATGCACATTATAGGGGTTTGATAACGCCTCTAAAAACTGTAAACTGGGCTGAAGGGCCACAAACCCTTTTTTGAGTGAAAGGCCTCATGCAAATGGGCTGCTTTCCAAGATGAAAAGTCCCTCCCTAGTGAGAAATTCCAGCACTTTCCCAAGGTGCCGCTTACAGCCACAATACAAGAGAATAGCTGTGCCAGTAAGTTTGCTGTATGTGTGGGTAACACTGATGCAGAAGCAATCTGCATTAGGAGTGTGGCTGCAATGCAGTTCACTTGGTAGCTGTTAGAGCTGCACAATTCTAGATTAAAATAAGAATTGTAATTTTTATGCTTAGAATAAAGATCATGATTCTGAACTATAAATTATCAAACCAGATGGCAAAATAAGACCTAATATGCTTTGCCTCAAAATTTAAAGAAATGTAATATGTAAAAGTACTTTTTTTTTTTTTTTTTTTTTTTTTTTTTTCTCGCTGATTCCTACCGCAACTCCCCCCCCAACTTCAGCTGTTGGCAATGGTATAAAGTAGAGATGTGCCAAAAATGGTCTTATCGGCATTTGACAAGAGAAAAAGGTGCCGATAATGGCACCGAAAAGGCATGTGATTTTTGCCACGATTTTACCAGTGCTTATGGTGTAGGGCTGCAACTAATTTTATAATCTATTGACTGATTATTGTAATTGGTTAATAACCTTAAGTGTGGTATATGAGTTAATATGTAAAGTTTAAAATAAAAGGGCAATTTAATCTCTATGCAGTGGCAAATCTAAACTAACTATATGGTTGGAACAAAATCTCTAATCCACTGAGAATAAGGGATATACTGTGTCAACTATTGAAGGTTGAATCAGGTAAATATCACTCGGATAAAAAAAAATATTAAAGACTGTCTTGTGGATTTTCAGACAACTGTAATTATGTATCAGACTACCTTGCCATAGGCAGGTGGCTTGGTAAAAAGCTACATGCACCTGCTGCCTCTAATGCTGGCCATACAAAAACCATGTCTTTCAAAAAATGATTTTTCTAATCATTAGTGGGGTCAAATCGACCAGTGATGGGAAAATTCGAAGGAGTAGAATAGAAAACTTGCTTTTTTTTTTTTTTTTTTTCTTTTAATGCGTTTCAGACAATTTGGGCAGATTAAAAAACGCAAATCGTAACAATGCATTACTTTTCTGCAGCTTCTCCCTTTAAGTCTATTAAACCAAAAAAGCCCTTGAGCTCTTTCCAAATATGCAGCGGCTGGGAAAAAAAGCCTAAATGTGAGCAATAGGAAACTATGTTAAATGAACTGTAGAGCGTTTCTGCAAAAAACAGGTGTGAACCAGGCTTGGGACATTTAGCACAAGCATGTGTTTTTTCTTTTATCTGTCATAATGGGGTTAAAATGAAAATTGGCTTTTTTTTTTGTACAAATTTTAGACTGAAACAGTGACAGTAATATTTCCAGAAGTAGGATATATGGGCATAGGAGTCAGACATGAATCTATATGGAGGGTGGAAGGGAGATGGAAATCTTTTTTAATAAAGTGTGTTTTTTTTTTTTTTTTTTTTTTTTTTTTCCCCTCCCGTGAGGATTTTAAATATAATGCACAATACTGGTAGTAAATTACTTAGACTGGAATATAAGGAATTACATTTAATCAGCCTCCACCTTCTCTGGGTTCAGATGCTGATCTTCCCTGCACAGTCTTTAAAGTTTGTGGGAAAAAGTTACCTGCTTTGTAATAATGGGTTTTGCACAGAGCAGCTCTGATTTCTTTTCTGGCTCCTCCCGCCTTCAGTATGTCCCCAATAGCAAGCTGTATAGAGTGCCCCTATAGCAAGGTAAAAAAAAAGTTTGCTTTTAGAACCACTCACTTCCTGCCCGGGACTACATGTCCCATGAGGCATTGCTTCTTAAACATTCACTTACTGACATGTATGGATGGTGTACTGAGCTGTATGTGTGCTACACTATTTCCTGATATGTAAACAAATAATGCATGCTGGCCAATTAATCGACTATGAAAATAGTTGACAACCATTTTCATAAGTTGCCTAATTGATTAGTTTCAGCCCTATTGTGGTGTGTTTTCATAGGTCTTGACTCAAACTGCATCAAAAACATAATGGGTGCACTAATGATGTGTTCTTGCTGCATTTGAACTGGGAGGTGCTCCTTCCCCCCCCCAATCGTCTTTCAGGACAGCCACCTGAGACCTTGGCTCCTCCCCTCTGTTGGAAACACTGCGCCAGCTTCTATAAATTTCTTTCTCCCCTGCTCGCTCCTCAGTTATTTGTGTTTCCTCCAGAGGGGAGACACCACAGGAACCGAGCCAGAGGAGGCTCAGGTGGCATGTCCTGAAAGAGTAGAGACTCCTAGGGCAGACCTACAGCGGTTATGCCACTAACCTGGTCAGAAACTTTTCTTCATGTTGCCACCCCCGCATCCCTGAGCGCAGGTTGAGGGGGGGGGGGGGGTTGCCTTTTTAACACAGTGCGGTGAAACTGAGCGCAGCTCCTGCAGCCTCATGCCCCCAGCAGCGTGTGTAACAGCAAACCGGGTACTGGGACTGCACAGCCTGTGGCGGGTGATGTCATATTTGGCCAAAGGGGCGTGCGCTTCTGGGTTCTGGCCGCGAATATTGAAAAGGGGCCAGGCATAGGCTGGAGAGGAGCCGTTCATGCTGTAGAGACAGCAGAGGCTCCGGAGGTGACACAAAGATGGCGTATGCAGAGGAATCAGACCGCACTGCTCCAGCAGAGACCAGCTCCAGCCATGTAAGGGGAACCTAGGGTGGAGCTCCCCTGGCCTGCACCCCCCCCCCCCCTTCTACCTTTAGTGTGGGACATATGTAAAGGGGGGGGGGGGGAGAGTAGGTAAAGGACCCTCTGGTGTCAGAGGGTGGATTCATAGGGCCCCTGGTGAGGCAAGCCCAAATGAAAATGTTGCATTCCTGCAATTATGCAGGGGAGGGTACTGTATATTAATTATTGTAGGTTTTTTATCTTCTGTCTTTTCAGAAAACAAAAAAACAGGGCCCCTCATGTTTCAAAAAAGAGGTAACCTTCCTGTAAAGTTACCCTTAGAGAATCCTGGGAAAAGGCATTATGTAAAGATTGTATTAGCAAACTAGTAAAAGAACATTCTTCAGAGCAGGGTGAGCTGTCAAATACTTTTAAAACCTTTTTTTGAAGGGTTTCAAATGCCACAGCTTCAGACTGCTCCTCCGACACAGACAACGTTACCAAAAACACAGGCAATACCCTCCACTAGCGCAGGTCCTTCAGGAGCCCCTAGAGAGGAGGCGGAAGAGGAACCTGACAGTGCAACATCCGGCTCCCAAGAGTCTGAGGGGGAAGCTCTGGATGGGGATTCCAGAAGGCCATACAGATACAAACTCTCATTAGAAGAGGTAGATCATCTTTTAGGGGCCATTTATACCACACTAGGTATATTAACAGAAAAGAAACCGTTATCCTTGCATGATCAGACGTATGAGGGCTTAGGGGAACAGGAAAAGAGGAATTTACCTGTTCATGAGGTCCTAATAGAGGCTATTAAGAGAGTGGCAGGAACCTGAAAGAACCATTTTTTTTTTTTTTTTCTAAGGCCTTAAAAAGACTGTTTCCCTTCACAGAGGATCCAGCATCAGTATGGAACAAAACTCCAAAATTAGATGCAGGTATCAAGGCACACTGACTTGGGGGTTCTATCCGAGCCGATGGATAAAAGGATGGACTCGTTATTAAAAAAAAAAAAAAAAAAAATCATGGGACTCGACAGTGGATTGCCTGAAGCCAGCTACGGCGGTCACAGTGGTGGCCAGGAACCTAGAATTCTGGTTAAACCAATTACAGGCTCATATTGAAGGAGGAGCAGATCCTAGCTTCATTTCCCACACTGCTGCGAGGTATTGCGTATATCGCAGACGCTTCTGCAGAACTGGTTCGGATGGCAGCCAGATCCGCCGCACTAGCCAATTCCACAAGAAGGGCCCTATGGCTAAAGACATGGCAGGGAGACTGCGCGTCCAAAGCCAAACTCTGCAGGATTCCCTTTACAGGGGAACTGCTGTTCGGACCAGGGTTAGAGAAGATCCTGGACCGAACCGCAGATAGAAAGAAGGCGTTCCCATTGAAGCGTAAAGCAAATTGGAATCAGCCACAACAGGATAAGAAGAGGCAAAGAGGGAATACAAGATCCCGCTTTACAACTCCCAAAATGGAGACCCGAGGGAAAGGCAAAGGAGTAGCGATTTTTCGTCCTGAGCAAACCCACAAAAAAATGGCAGAGTAGTCACAGTGGGAGGAAGACTGGGGGCCTTTCTCCCGCAATGGGAAGAAATATCTTCCAACCGATTTATTCTGAGAACAATAAAGGAAGGATATCATCTAGAGTTCTCAAGATCACCCCCCAAACAGGTTATACACCACCAAACTGCCAAAAGACAAGAGGAAAGCCAGAGGGTTAATGAGATCCCTAAAGGAACTCAACAAAGGGTGATCATCAAGGTACCAAAGGAAGAGAGAGGGCAGGGCTTCTACTCCCACATATTCGGTGTGCAGAAAACTTCAGGAAAGGTCAGACCAATCCTCAAACCTCTAAATTTGTCTATAACCTACAAGAGGTTCAGAATGGATTCCATATATTCAGTAAGGGCGCTATTGACCCCAAACTGTTATATGGTTTCCCTAGACCTAAAGGACGTGTACCTCCACATCCCGATACACCAGGAGTGTCAGAAATTCCTAAGATTAGCATTAGAGACAGAAGAGGGAATTGTGCACCTTCAATTTCAGGCTCTACCCTTTGGCCTCTCCTCATCGGCCAGAATTTTTACAAAAATTCTGGCCGAAGCTCTGGCACCATTACGGGTCAAAGGCATATCCATCATTGCCTATTTGGATGACCTTCTCCTGTTTGCAGGGTCGCCCAGGAAGTTACTAGAAAACCTCAAATATACGCAAACGTTCTTAGAGAGTCTAGGTTGGCTGGTAAATTTGGTAAAAATCCAACCTACAACCCATTTAGCAAATAATACTGTACTACAAGCCAGCTTACCATGTGCCATAAGGCAGATAATGCCAACACTGGGACTGTTAACATCTGCAATCCCAGCGGTACAGTGGGCAGGCCTACATTTCTGGCCACTGCTGATGTTCCTGTTAAAGATATGGGATCACAGGCAGTAATCCTTAGACACCAAGGTTCTATTGCCAGCAAGGGTAAAAAGAACCTTATGGTGGTGGAGGAGAACAGAGAACATAAACCAAGGACGGCTATGGAGCCTACCCATTTCCCGAATCTTAACCACAGATGCGAGCGGCGTAGGGTGGGGAGCACATCTAGGCTCTCGGATAACACAAGGGACTTGGAAAAAGAAGGAGAGGATGAGATCATCCAACTGGAAGGAATTGAGAGCAGTATGGTATGCACTTCAAGCCTTCCAGAAAGAGTTGAGGGGTCATCATTTACAGGTCAGGTCCGACAATTCGTCAGTGATCGCCTATGTAAACAAACAGGGGGGAACAAGAAGCGGAACCCTGTGGTCCTTAGCAGAGGAAATCTTGGAATGGGGAGAAGAAAACATACTCTCATTGTCAGCAGTCCACTTGAAGGGGGATTTAAACAAAGTGGTGGATTTCCTTAGCAGGAAAAAAGTGAGAGAAGGCGATTGGGTGCTAAAGCAGGAGGTATTTGAGCAGATTGCTCAGAAATGGGGAATACCTCAGGTGGACTTGTTTGCCTCAAAGGAAAGTCAGAGCGTTCTTCTCCCTGGAAAGAGAGGACAGAGTGCTCGGGGTAGATGCGTTAGCACAAAGGTGGGCATTCAACAGATGCTATGCCTTTCCCCCACCAGTACTACTACCAGCGGTAATAAGGAAATTGCGTATGGAGAATACAACACTAATTCTCATAGCGCCTTACTGGCCCAGGAGACCGTGGTTCTCTATGCTCGGAGAACTCGCGGTAGAACCCCCCTGGTTATTACCGATCCAGGAAGATCTACTCTCCCAGGGTCCAGTACACTGCTGCCAGGTGGAAAGATGGAACTTGGCCGCATGGTGTCTGAGGAGCAGTTGCTGGAAGCAAAAGGGTTCTCAGACCGTTTAATAGACACACTGCTGAAAAGCAGAAAGATAGAGACACGTAACATCTACCAGAAGGTATGGAGGTGTTTTAACTGCTCAGTAGCAGTCCTAGAATTTCTACAGAGCGGGATAGACAAAGGACTAATGCCGCGTACACACGGTCGGACTTTTCGTCTACAAAAGTCAGACAGCCTGTCCGACAGACTTCCGGCAGACTTTCGGCGGACTTGCGGCATACTTTCTAACGAACGGACTTGCCTACACACGACCACACAAAAGTCCGACGGATTCGTACGTGATGACGTACACCGGACTAAAATAAGGAAGTTCATAGCCAGTAGCCAATTGGTGCCCTAGCGTGGCTTTTTGTCCGTCGGACTAGCACACAGACGAGCGGATTTCGGGGTCCGTAGTTACGACGTAAAGATTTGAAGCATGTTTCAAATCTAAAGTACGTCGGATTTGAGGCTAAAAAAGTACGTTGAAAGTCCGGAGAAGCCCACACACGATCGGATTACCAGCCAGCTTTAGTCCGTCAGCGTCCGTTGGACTTTTGTAGACGAAAAGTCCGACCGTGTGTACGCGGCATAAGTCTTAGCACGCTTAAGAGTCAAGTGTCAGCACTTTCGGTTTACCAGGAAAAGAGATTAGCATCTGATCCGTGCATTTAGATTGCTGAGCAGACAAAGACCGATACAAAGTACAGTCTTTCCAAAGTGGGATCTGTCATTGGTGCTGCAAACTATGACAGCAGACCCATTGGAACCATTGGATAGTTGCAACCTGAAGATGCTAACGCTTAAAGCAGTCTTCTTGGTGGCAATTACTACAGCCAAAAGGGTCTGTGAGATAGAGGCCCTATCAATCAGGCCCCCCTTTTTTCAGATTTATCCGGATCGCATAATCTTTAAGATGGATCCGGGATTTCTGCCTAAGGTGGCATCGAAATTCCACAGAAGCCAGGAGATTGTGTTACCATCATTTTGCCCAAATCCCTCTAAGGAACAAGAAGTAAGGTTCCATAGTCTAGACGTGAGGAGATGCGTCTTACATTATTTAGAAGCAACAAAAGATTTTAGGAAGACGGATTCCTTATTTATTTTGATTTCTGGAGCAAGAAAAGGGCACAAGGCCTCAAGACGCACCATAGCCAGATTTAGAGGGCAATTACTTTTTCTCAGCACTATACTTCATGATGATATTTTAAACTTTTTCTATGTTTGAAATCAATTCAAATAACTTAAATTTGTTTCCTGAATCTCGGGCTGCCAATACGTTATCATTCTGATCAGAGTCAGGGCCTGGTCTTGTGTCGGTGACATCAGTCTGAGGACAATCTGATCTATTTTAAGTGGGTTTTGTTTTCCCGTAGACTTGTATGAGAATGCAAATCTGATGCGAACAAAAGCCTGTCGAAACGGGCCCTAAGGACTTTTGTGCAAAGGCCGCTAGGGAAGGAGGTTACCTCCGAAGAGGCTTACCTTGGGGAGAAAACACTCCATCACGTGAGAGTACTCAACCATGGTTACTCAGGACACACTGGGAAAGTTTGTGATAGAAAAAATGGTCAGATTGTTCTCATTGCTTGCGTTTTAGGCAATCGTCCCATGGCGCATACTGACCTTAAAGTGGTTGTAAAGGTAGAAGTTTTTTTATCTTAATGCATTCATATACTAGGGGCAATTAATCTAATCAGTATCTTTAGGGCGTAAGAAAAAAACTGGAGAACCCAGAGGAAACCCATAGAAGCAAAGGAAGAATATGCAAACTCCATGCAGATGGTTTGCAGCCATTGTGGGCCCTTTAAGAATACAATTTGTCTATGGCCTTAACACCTTCTGGGTCACTGGCCTGAAACAAACAGGAAGATTAGAAACTCTTGGTCTATATATTTATTGAACCCAATGCCTCAGAAAGTACAGAAGCCAGTGGATCGGTATGAAAGCCATGCAACTAGAATTTCCAGGACTCAGTAATTGCAGACCCTACATTATTCCAGTATAGGTTACCTTTAACTGCTTCAGATCCGCACTATAGCCGAATGACGGCTACAGCGCAGACCTACTTTGTCGGGAGTGCGTCAACAGATGTCCCCCTGTGCCCGAGCGGCCTGCGCGCCCCCTGCAGGGCGCGCACGGCGCGTCTGTGATCAGTGAGTCTATGAGACTCGGCTGATCGCAGATCGGAGTAAGGGGTCGGTCCCGACCCCTTACCACGTGATCAGCTGTCAGCCAATGACAGCTGATCATGTGATGTAAACAGAGCCGGTAATCGGCTATTTTTTCTCCTTGCGCTGATAGCGATCACTGGCAGCTCTCAGAGGAACATCAGTCCCGATCAAGGAGAGCTCCCACCAGCTCACCTGTGCCATCTACCAGTGCACAACAGTGCCACCTACCAGTGCCCACCAGCGCCACCCATCAGTGCCTCATAAACAGTGCTGCCCATCAGTGTCACCTACCAGTGCCCATCAGTGCCATCTTATCAGTGGTCATCAGTACCGCCTTATCTGTGCCTATCAGTGCTCATCAGTGCAGTCTATCAGTGCCGCCTCATCAGCGCATATCAACGAAGGAGAAAAACTACCTGTTTGCAAAATGTTATAACAAACTATGAAACATGATTTTTTTTTCAAAATTTTCTATCTTTTTTTGTTTGTTTAGCAAAAAATAAAAACCCCAGCTGTAAATAAATACCACCAAAAGAAAGCTCTATTTGTGTGAAAAAAATGATAAAAATTTCATTTAGGTACAGTGTTGGATGACCGCGCAATTGTCATTCAAAGTGCATCAGAGCTGAAAATTGGTCTGGGCAGGAGGGGGATTTAAGTGCCCAGTAAGCAAGTGGTTAAAGCCTTCCAATTTAAAGCGGAGTTCCACACAAAAATGGAACTTCCGCTTTTCGGAACCCTCCCCCCTTCCGGTGTCACATTTGGCACCTTTCAGGGGGGGGGGGGGGGGTGCAGATACCTGTCTAAGACAGGTATTTGCACCCACTTCCGGCATAGACTCCCATGGGAGTCTATGCCTCTTCCTGTCCCTCCGCGCTGTCTCCTGGGAAACACACAGCTCCCAGGAGAGAGCGGGGACCAGTTACGATGCACAGCGCGACTCGCGCATGCGCAGTAGGGAACCGGGAAGTGAAGCCGCAACGCTTCACTTCCTGATACCCTCACCCAGGATGGCGGCGGCAGCTGCCGAGAACAAAGCGGGTTCTCGGTGTCGCCTGCCGACATTGCTGGACCCTGGGACAGGTAAGTGGCCATGTATTAAAAGTCAGCAGCTGCAGTATTTGTAGCTGCTGGCTTTTAATTTTTTTTTTTTTTTGGCGGTTTAGGTGGACCCCCGCTTTAAATCGGCTGTGGTCTCTCTGCAAAGCTAGAGCTCACAATCAGCAGGGAGAATGCGATTGGCGGATTGCCGAGCCATTTACCTTTCACACCACCTTGTCTGTCGTGTTCCAGTGAGCTCACCCCTAACTGAAGGCTTGTATTCACAGTAAAGCCTCGTACACACCATCAGATTTTCGGATGAACATTTGTGGGGACCCTTCATAATAATCACAGGAGGTATGCAGATCTGATAACTCAATACAGGGATGGTGGGAACACCTCATATTGAGCATAGCAGGTGTTCAGATCTGAGAACTTAGTACAGGGATTATAGGAACCCTTCATAATGACCACAGCATGTGTGCAGACCTGGAAGCTCAGGTCAGGGATGATGTAAACCCCTCATATTGAGCATAGCAGGTATACAGATCTGAGAGCTCGATACAGAGACGGTAGGTTTGCAGACCTAGGTATTTAGTGCAGGGGTGGTGGGAACCCTTCATAATGGGCACAGCCGGTGTACAGACCTCACTACTCAGCACAGGGATGGAAACCTCTCATAATGGGCACTAGGGGTGCAACGGATCTTCAGCGATCCATGATCTGAACGGTTCACCCTGTTCGGATCGGTACACATGCGCTCTGCGGAGCGCGCCGCTGCCTCAGGCTTAGGAAAGGAGGCCGCGGCTTCGGAGCGGCGGCCATCTTGGTACACCCGGCGGCGGCGCGCGCTGACGTCATCACCCCTTAACCCCTCATCCTGGATCTGATCTGTCTGGCTTGGCGGACGGCTTCTATTATGAGATGTGGATATTATTACAGTGGGGAGATGTGGATATTATTACAGTGGGGAGATGATGTGGATATTACAGTGGGGGAGATGACGTGGATATTACAGCAGTGGGGGAGATGACGTGGATATTACAGTGGGGGAGATGACGTGGATATTACAGTGGGGGAGATGACGTGGATATTACAGTGGGGGAGATGACGTGGATATTACAGTGGGGGAGATGACGTGGATATTACAGTGGGGGAGATGACGTGGATATTACAGCAGTGGGGGAGATGACGTGGATATTACAGCAGTGGGGGAGATGACGTGGATATTACAGCAGTGGGGAGATGACGTGGATATTACAGCAGTGGGGGAGATGACGTGGATATTACAGTGGGGGAGATGACGTGGATATTACAGCAGTGGGGGAGATGACGTGGATATTACAGCAGTGGGGGAGATGACGTGGATATTACAGTGGGGGAGATTTTTTTTTTGTTGATCCGAACCGTGACTCCTGATCCGAGGAACGATCCGAACCGTGAGTTTTTTGATCCGTTGCACCCCTAATGGGCACAGCAGGCATATAGACCTAGGAGCTTAGTGCAGGTAGTTGACACTTTTATTAATTTCCTGTGATGCAGTAAACAATGAATCCAGTCAGATTTGAGTTTTTTTTTGTTAAGATGCCTCTCTGCTTCCACGATGGGATTTTGGCTAGGACCCTGGACTGTACCGGTGAGGTTTTGAGCGAACGTTCTGCTCAGTAAACATTTGCTTTTAACACTAGAAAGACGACACTTGGAATCTAGTTTTAAAGCAGACCTTTTAACCCCTTCCACAAAACTCACCTCAGCATGCACCTCTGCAAAATCTTCCTATAGTGATACTAAAAAAAATAAAATATTATTTCTATGACTTGTGGTTCCCACTTTCTGGTCTTTTGAGGCACTGGTGACATAGCTAGGGGGCTCATAGGTGCCCCCTGGGAAGGCTGCGTCACCATACCAACAAGATCTCGAGGGATAAAAGTATTTTTTTTTTTTTTTCTGGTTATTGTACTGTACGGTGCAATGCGTGAGAAGAGGCGCATGACATCATGCATCTCACTTCTTTATGCATCGTACAACATTGCAATGAAAAAGACTTTTCCTTGAGATTTTTTTTTTGGGGGGGGGGACCTTCCCCCCCCCCCCCCCCTCTCAGCAGGATGAGGTGGTGTGATGTATGAGCGTGTGACATCATTGGCATTTGGATTCTTCCTCAGCTGGTCTACTGATGACATCATGCACCTCTTCTTGCACTATACCCGACTTTTCTTTCGAATGACAGTGCGGGTTTTCAAGTGGTGGGGAAATGAGTGATGAGCCTGGGAATCGGTGCGAGGAGGAGGCAGGTAGGTACTGGTAACTGGTTTTAATTTACACAGCGAGTTCACTGTGTGGGGGGACCTTTTAAGACACAAGTAGAGTTTTAACCACTTGACCTCTGGAAGATTTACCCCCCCCTTCATGACCAGGCCATTTTTTGCAATACAGCACTGCGTCACTTTAACTGACAATTGCGCAGTCGTATGATGCTGTACCCAAATAAAATCATTTTTCCCCACAAATAGAGGAGCTTTCTTTTGGTGGTATTTGATCACCTCTGCATTTTCTTTTTTTGTGCTATAAATTTTGCAAAAAAAAAAAAAAAAAAATATATAAAAAAAAAAAATTTTAAAAATCAAATTTCTTCATAAATTTAGGCCAATATGTATTCTGCTACATGTTTTTGGTAAAAAAAATCCCAATAAGCGTTTATTGATTTCTTTGCACAAAAGTTATAGCATCTACAAACTATGGGATATATACTGGAATTTTTATTTATTTTTTCATACTAGTAATGGCGGCGATCAGCGACTTATAGCGGGACTGCCATATTGCAGCAGACAATTGGATACTAACTGACACTTTGTGGGAACCAGTGACACTAATACAGTGATCAGTGCTAAAAATATGCACTGTCACTGTACTAATGACACAGGCTGGGAAGGGGTTGAACAGCTAGGGTGATCAAAGGGTTAACTGTGTGCCTAGCCAGTGTTTTTGTGCACTATGTGTGCTGCTTTTACTAAGAGAAGTGATACATTTTATTCCCTGCTTGGCAGGGGACACAAAATCTATTACTTTCCCTCCTGTCAGACGGAGCCCTGCCTTGTTTACATAGGCAGAGTTCCTTTCTGTATCTCTGCCCGGCGATCGGCAGATGCCAGCATACATCCAGTGCCCATACATTGGCTTCTTCTGTGAGTAATCACAGCAGAAGGGGCCCACCGGTGGTGTGCGCGCACGTGCCACCCCTAGGCAGAAGTGCAGAATCATGTATATATACGTGATTCTGCACAGGAGCCCCGCCCTGTAGCAGTATATCTGCTATGGAGCGGTCTGGAAATTTAAAGTGGTTGTAAAGACAGAAGGTTGCATTAAGGTAAAAAACTTTCTGTGATCCCCTCCCCTCAAATACTTACCTGAATCCGATTTCGATCCAGCATTGTGCCCGGCAGCAGCGGCGCTGCTCTTTCTCTCCCCACTGGAGATGGTGGCAGCAACAGGAACCATTGGCTCTTGCTGCTGCATAGCTCCCAACTGTCCCTGATTTTGACGGACTGTCCCTGATTTGGAGCAATGTCCCTCTGTCCCTCATTCCTCCTCATTTGTGCCTCATTTTGGTTTGATCTATATAATTGTATATAAGATGCAATTTTTATCTTTCAAAAAGTGTTTCCCAGCGCTAAACCTTTCATCCAAATTCCAAATTCTAAATGGCTGCATTTGTACATTTTAAAAGCCAATACAAAGGAATAGTAGTGGTAAAAAAAAAAAGTCCCTTGTGCATTTATTAACCTTTTTTTTGGTTAATTCTCCTTACAGGGGGTGTGGCAGGGGGCGTGTCCTATGCCTACATACATTTGTTAGTAGGTGTCCCTCATTCCCATCTCAAAATGTTGGGAACTATGCTGCTGTCAATTAAATCTAGTGAGAAAGGAGCGGCAGGGCCGAGCCGCGCTGTGTGTGTCAATGGATGCAAACAACCCAGCTTGGGATCGAGCCTGCACAAGTGCCTCCATAGCAAAACAGCTTACTATGAGGGTACATGAAGGGGGGAGAAACCAGGAGCGCCGGGGGAGGACCGCATAACAGGAGAATTAGGCCAGCTCTGTGCAAAACTATTGCACAGAGCAGGTAGGCATGACATGTTTGTGATTTAAAGAAAAAAAAAATTAAGCTTAAGGCTGCTTTCACAATGGTCAGGCGGGTCCGTTAGCGGCACTCTGCCGCTGTTTAAGCGGCGCTTTACGGCTGCTAGCGGGGCGCTTTTAACCCCCAAGAAGGGGCTAGGAAGGGGTTAAAGCGCCCGTGTTGTGGCGCTCCTGAAGCGCTGTCCATTCATTCCAATGGGCAGGGGCAGTGCCCCAAAGATGGTGCTTGCAAGACTCTTTTTCTCGTCCCGCAAGCGCACCGCCCCAGTGTGAAAGAACTCGGGCTTTCACCTTGGGAAGGCATGAGAGGCGCTTTTCAGGCGCTTTAAAATGCCTGAGAACTGCCTCAGTGTGAAAGTACCCTAATGCCCCGTACACACGATCGGACTTTTCGACAACAAAACCGTGGATTTTTGTTCGAAGGTTGTTGGCTCCAACTTGTCTTGCATACACACGGTCACACAATTGTTGGCCAACAATTACGTGGGAACGTACAAGACGTACGACGGGCCGAGAAAAAGAAAGATCAATAGCCAGTGCGGCTCCTTCTGCTTGATTCCGAGCATGTGTGAAATTTTGTGCGTCGGACTTGTGTACACACGATCGTAAATTCTGACAACAACGTTTTGTTGGCGGAAAATTTGAGAACCTGCTAGCCAACATCTGTTGGCGGAAAGTCCCTCAACAAATGTTCGATGGAGCGTACACACGGTCGGACTTTCAGCCAACAAGCTCACATCCAACATTTGTGGTCGGAAAATCTGATCGTGTGTACGGGGCATTAGAATCATTTTAAAGGGCAAGCTGTCTTTGCATTGTTCTGTCTCCCTTCATACCTGCCTCTGATGGTGCATGCCGGGAAGGAACAAATATCACACACAAGACATTTAATATTAGCAGCTGTTAGTGGACAGTCAGAGGCAGCTGCCACATTTGTTAACAAGTCTTGTCAATTCATGAAAGGTTTGGGAGCTGCCTCATCCGCAGCAAAGTCTTCCTGATACCTTGGGGTGGCTGTGCCAAGCTGCATCATGTAACAACGGGAAACAAAAAAATCCTCATCACTTCTGCACATTTAGATTATATCTAAAGTCAAAGTTTTTTCAAGCTGGATAGAGTAGGGGAGGGATAAAATTAGGGATGCACCGATACCATTTTTTATCGGCGAGTACCGATACTTTCGGTCAAGTAATCGCCGATACCTAGTTCTGATACTTTGCCGTGCGATTTGTGCCAATACAAAAAAAATTGCCACAAATCGCACTTCACACTCAAAATTGAGCTCAGGTGCCTCCTGTTTCCATTGATCATCCATGAGTGGTAAATTCAGTTGATTGGACATGATTTGGAAAAGTCACACCCCTGTCTATACCTTGAAAAAGTATTCATAACCCTTGAAATTTTCCAAAGGGGTAGGGTCTCTTCCTAGAGCGGGCCGCCCAGCCAAACTGAGCGATTGGTTGAGAAGGGCCTTAGTCAGGGAGGTGACCAAGAACCCGGTGACAAAGCTCCAAGGTTTCTCTGTGGAGAGGGAAGAACCTTCCAGAGGAACAACCATCTCTGCAGCACTCCACCAATCAAGCCTGTATGGTAGAGTGGTCAGACAGAAGCCACTCCTCGGTAAAAGGCACACGACAGCCTTCCTGGGCCTGGAGGCTCTTCTCCCCCCCGATCGCTCAGTTTGGCGGGGCGGCCCACTCTAGAAAGAGTCCCGGTGGTTCCAAACTTCTTCCATTTACAGCTGATGGAGGCCATTGTGCTCATTGGGACCTTCAATGCCGCAGACATTTTTCTGTACCCTTTCCCCAGATCTGTGCCTCCATACAATCCTGTCTCTGAGGTCTACAGACAACTCCTTGGACTTCATGGCTTGGTTTGTGCTCTGACATGCACTGTTAACTGTGGGCCCTTATATAGACAGGTGTGTGCCTTTCTAAATCATATCCAATCAACTGAATTTGCCACAGGTGGACTCCAATCAAGTAGTAGAAACATCTCAAAGATGATCAGTGGAAACAGGAGGCACCTGAGCTCAATTTTGAGTGTCATGGCAAAGGATGTGAATACGTATGTACAGAAGTATTTGATCCCCTGCTGATTTTGTATGTTTGCCCACTGACAAAGAAATGATCAGTCTATAATTTTAATGGTTGGTTTATTTTAACAGTGAGAGACAGAATAACAAAAATATCCAGAAAAACTTTATAAATTGATTTGCATTTTAATGAGTGAAATAAGTATTTGATCCCCTATTAATCAGCAAGATTTCTGGCTCCCAGGTGTCTTCTATACAGGTAACGAGCTGAGATTAGGAGCACTCCCTTAAGCCTCAGTTCACACTGGGACGACTTGTCAGGCGACCTAGTCGCCTGACAAGTAGCCTCCCGTTCTCTGCAATGGAACCGTTCTAACCGGAGTGACGCAAGTCGCTCCGACTTAGAAAAAGGCTCCTGTACGACTTTGGGGGCGACTTGCATTGACTTCTATACAGAAGTTGTTTTGCAAGTCGCCGCTGAGTCGTGTCCTGGGTCGCCTGAGGCAGTCGCGCTGTAAGTCGTGCTGCCTCAGTGTGGACCGACCCTAAAGGGAGTGCTCCTAATCGCAGCTCGTTACCTGTATAAAAGACACCTGTCCACAGAATCAGTCAGATTCCAGTCTCTCCACCACTGCCAAGATCAAAGAGCTGTCCAAGGATGTCAGGGAGAAGATTGTAGACCTACACAAGTCTGGAATGGGCTTCAAGACCATCGCCAAGAAGCTTGGTGAGAGGGTGACAACAGTTGGTGCAATTATTCATAAACAGAAGAAACACAAAATAACTGTCGATCTCCCTCAGTCTGGGGGCTCCATGCAAAATCTCACCTCGTGGAGTTTCAATGATCATGAGAACGGTGAGGAATCAGCCCAGAACTACACGGGAGAATCTTGTCAATGATCTCAAGGCAGCTGGGACCATAGTCACCAAGAAAACAATTGGCAACACACTACGACATGAAGGACTGAAATACTGCAGTGCCCGCAAGGTCCCCCTACTCAAGAAAGCACATGTACAGGCCTGTCTGAAGTTTGCTGAGGAACATCTAAATGATTCATAGGAGATCAGGGTGAAAGTGTTGTGGTCAGATGAGATCAAAATCGAGCTCTTTGGCATCAACTCAACTCGCCGTGTTTGGAGGAGGAGGAATGCTGCCTATGACCCCAAGAACACCATCCCCACCATCAACCATGGAGGTGGAAACATTATTCTTTGGGGGTGTTTTTCTAAGGGGACAGGAGACTTCACCGCATAAAAGGGACGATGGACGAGACCATGAACTGTCAAATCTTAGGTGAGAACCTCCTTCCCTCAGCCAGGGCATTGATAATGGGTCATGGAGGACAATGACCTAAAACACACGGCCAAAGGCAACAAAGGAGTGGCTTAACGAGAAGCACGTTATGGTCCTGGAGTGGCCTAGCCAGTCTCCAGACCTTAATCCCATAGAAAATACATGGAGGGAGCTGAAGGTTCGAGTTACCAAACGTCAACCTCAAAACCTTAATGACTTGGAGAGGATCTGCAAAGAGAAGCGAGACAAAATCCATCCTGAGATGTTTTGCAAACCTGGTGGCCAACTACAAGAAATGTCTGACCTCTGTAAATGCCAACAAGTACTAAGTGATGTTTTGCGAAGGGGTCAAATAATTATTTCACTCATTAAAATGCAAATCAATTTATAACTTTTTTGAAATGCGTTTTTATGGATATTTTGTTATTCTGTCTCTCACTGTTACAATAAACCAACCATTAAAATTATAGACTGATCATTTCTTTGTCAGTGGGGCAAACGTACAAAATCGGCAGGGGGTCAAATACTTTTTTCCCTCGCTGTACATGTGTTTTTTTGTTTTTGTTTTTTATTTTTAATAAATCTCCAAAGATTTCAAACAAACTTCTTTCACATTGCCATTATGGGGTATTGTTTGTAGAATTTTGAGGGAAATAATTAATTGAATCCATTTTGGAATAAGGCTGTAACATAACAAAATGTGGAAAAAGTGAAGCACTGTGAATACTTTCCAGATGTACTGTACAGGGCATTAGATGTCATTCACAAAGAAAGGCAATGTACTGTACATAGAACCGTGCACTGGGATAATGTGTGTGGTTTACTGCCTGAATGGGCTCTGAATTCTGCAGTCTTCTGGAAGCAGCGGGTGGCTGGCTCCCCCCCAGGAGGTGCATCACTGACTGTGACTCAGGAGGACCAACAGACAACTGTAGGCATGGACATGGAGGGCATCACTGGAGTTATGCTTTCAGACTTTTTTTTTTTTTTTTTATTAAATACAGGGGGTGAGCAAGTGTTTACACAAAATAAAGGTGGAGCTTTTTTTATTTAAATAAATACACTGTTTTTTTTTTTTTTTATATATAGTATAGCCTTTTTTTTTATGCGTCCATCTTACAAGTACTAGTGCGTTACCCAGAGGCACACTGCCATCTTCAGGTCGCAGGGGGTTATTCCTGAATTCACCAGATTGGCTTTTAGGTGATCATGACTTTCATTACTTGTAACTGCGCAAAGCAAAATGGGGGGGGGGGGGGGGGGGCGCAGTTCTGACAAAAGTCTATAAATGATGGGTGGGAAAAGCACAGGACAACCAAAATTCACCTTATATTATTTCATCTGTAAAGAACTTTGCAATGCTTTGTACCAAAATATTTATTTTTCAATACGAAAAATATTGAATAAAATTTATATGTAATAAATACATTTTAAAAAATATACTTTTTATCTACAGTAACAATACAAATATAGTGAAAACAATGTAGCGCATCATAATAGATAAATGTGCGATCGAAGTACAAAAAATTGTCCCCAATTGTACCTCAACCCAACGAAATATTGTTAAATAATCCACCAAATCATATAGTGAACATAAAGTCAATGAATATATGAGTGGGTGAAAAGTGGAATGTCCCACTAAATAAATTGTGGATATAATCCATATGGGGATGGTGTTCAAACAGTTGGCTCCCCCCTTTTTTGTTTATGGTGTCAGCGCAGTGTTCTTTTCCCTACACCTTTCTACAGTAACAAACTGAGTAAACAGAAAAAAAATATCTATTTTTACTTATCTATATATATATGTTTTTTTTTTTTTTTTATTGGTTGCAAAAAAAATAAAAAAATAACAAAAACTTAATGAAGAAGCAAAAGTAGAAATGATATAAACTTTACGAACAAGAAAAAAAATTAAATCATATTTGCAAAACTACCCCCCCCCCCCCAAAAAAAAACAACATATGTATTCCTTTGTTTTCTTAGGGCTCATTCACACGTCTAAAATGCTCGTTTAGATGCAAGCAGCGTATAGTATTGTATGAATTCAGATGCAGCACCATAGGAATCAATAGGGTCATACACACAGCTGTGCCTATAATGAAATATGTGTGTTCTGTTTAGTGGAGTAAAAAAAGTAGGACATACCTGTGACTGGGGCAGTACATATCTAGAGATTTTATCCATGTAAACGCATACACACATAAAGCGATTGTAATGGGAAAGCATATATATATATATATATATTTTTTTTTTAAAGAATGTTATACTTACCTGCTCTCTGCAATGGTTTCGCAAAGAGTGGTCCCGATCCTCCTCTAATTGGGTCTCCTACTGGCTCCTTCCCCCTGCTGAGTGCCCTTATAGCAAGCCACTTTCAGAGTATCCCCTTACATCAGAGTGCCCCCATCACAGTGGCCCCTTACATCAGGTGATACCTGATGTAAGGGAACAATCCGATTGGGGACACCTGATGTAAGGTGACACTCTGATGGGAACACCTGATGTAAGGGGACACTCTGATGGGGACACCTGATGTAAGGGGACACTCTGATGGGGGACACCTGATGTAAGGGGACACTCTGATGGGGGACACCTGATGTAAGGGGACACTCTGATGGGGGACACCTGATGTAAGGGGACACTCTGATGGGGACACCTGATGTAAGGGGACACTCTGATGGGGGACACCTGATGTAAGGGGACACTCTGATGGGGGACACCTGATGTAAGGGGACACTCTGATGGGGGACACCTGATGTAAGGCGACACTCTGATGGGGGCCACTCTGATGTAAGGGGACACTCTGATGGGGGACACCTGATGTAGGGGGACACCTGATGTAAAGGGACACTCTGATGGGGGACACCTGATATAAGGGGACACCTGATATAAGGGGACACTCTGATGGGGGACACCTGATGTAAGGGGACACTCTGATGGGGGACGCCTGATGTAAGGGGACACTCTGATGGGGGATGCCTGATGTAAGGGGACACTCTGATGGGAACACCTGATGTAAGGGGACACTCTGATGGGAACACCTGATGTAAGGGGACACTCTGATGGGAACACCTGATGTAAGGGGACACTCTGATGGGGGACACCTGATGTAAGGTGACACTCTGATTGGAACACCTGATGTAAGGGGACACTCTGATGGGGGACGCCTGATGTAAGGGGACACTCTGATGGGGGACACCTGATGTAAGGTGACACTCTGATGGGAACACCTGATGTAAGGTGACACTCTGATGGGAACACCTGATGTAAGGGGACACTCTGATGGGAACACCTGATGTAAGGTGACACTCTGATGGGGACACCTGATGTAAGGGGACACTCTGATGGGGGACGCCTGATGTAAGGTGACACTCTGATGGGAACACCTGATGTAAGGTGACACTCTGATGGGAACACCTGATGTAAGGGGACACTCTGATGGGAACACCTGATGTAAGGTGACACTCTGATGGGAACACCTGATGTAAGGTGGCACTCTGATGGGAACACCTGATGTAAGGGGACACTCTGATGGGAACACCTGATGTAAGGGGACACTCTGATGGGAACACCTGATGTAAGGTGACACTCTGATGGGAACACCTGATGTAAGGTGGCACTCTGATGGGGACACCTGATGTAAGGGGACACTCTGATGGGGGACACCTGATGTAAGGTGACACTCTGATGGGAACACCTGATGTAAGGTGACACTCTGATGGGAACACCTGATGTAAGGGGACACTCTGATGGGAACACCTGATGTAAGGTGACACTCTGATGGGGACACCTGATGTAAGGGGACACTCTGATGGGGGACGCCTGATGTAAGGGGACACTCTGATGGGGGACGCCTGATGTAAGGGGACACTCTGATGGGAACACCTGATGTAAGGTGGCACTCTGATGGGGACACCTAATGTAAGGGGACACTCTGATGGGGGACGCCTGATGTAAGGGGACACTCTGATGGGGACACCTGATGTAAGGGGACACTCTGATGGGGACACCTGATGTAAGGGAGCACTCTGATGGGAGCACCTGATGTAAGGGGACACTCTGATGGGGGATGCCTGATGTAAGGGGACACTCTGATGGGAACACCTGATGTAAGGGGACACTCTGATGGGGGACGCTGATGTAAGGGGACACTCTGATGGGAACACCTGATGTAAGGGGACACTCTGATGGGGAACACCTGATGTAAGGTGACACTCTGATGGGAACACCTGATGTAAGGGGACACTCTGATGGGAACACCTGATGTAAGGTGGCACTCTGATGGGGACACCTAATGTAAGGGGACACTCTGATGGGGGGCGCCTGATGTAAGGGGACACTCTGATGGGAACACCTGATGTAAGGTGGCACTCTGATGGGGACACCTGATGTAAGGTGACACTCTGATGGGGGACGCCTGATGTAAGGGGACACTCTGATGGGAACACATGATGTAAGGGGACACTCTGATGGGAACACCTGATGTAAGGGGACACTCTGATGGGGGACACCTGATGTAAGGGGACACTCTGATTGGAACACCTGATGTAAGGGGACACTCTGATGGGAACACCTGATGTAAGGGGACACTCTGATGGGGGACACCTGATGTAAGGGGACACTCTGATGGGAACACCTGATGTAAGGGGACACTCTGATGGGGGACACCTGATGTAAGGGGACACTCTGATGGGGGACACCTGATGTAAGGGGACACTCTGATGGGAACACCTGATGTAAGGGGACACTCTGATGGGAACACCTGATGTAAGGGGACACTCTGATGGGGGACGCCTGATGTAAGGGGACACTCTGATGGGAACACCTGATGTAAGGTGGCACTCTGATGGGGACACCTAATGTAAGGGGACACTCTGATGGGGGGCGCCTGATGTAAGGGGACACTCTGATGGGAACACCTGATGTAAGGTGGCACTCTGATGGGGACACCTGATGTAAGGTGACACTCTGATGGGGGACGCCTGATGTAAGGGGACACTCTGATGGGAACACATGATGTAAGGGGACACTCTGATGGGAACACCTGATGTAAGGGGACACTCTGATGGGGGACACCTGATGTAAGGGGACACTCTGATTGGAACACCTGATGTAAGGGGACACTCTGATGGGAACACCTGATGTAAGGGGACACTCTGATGGGGGACACCTGATGTAAGGGGACACTCTGATGGGAACACCTGATGTAAGGGGACACTCTGATGGGGGACACCTGATGTAAGGGGACACTCTGATGGGGGACACCTGATGTAAGGGGACACTCTGATGGGAACACCTGATGTAAGGGGACACTCTGATGGGAACACCTGATGTAAGGGGACACTCTGATGGGGGACGCCTGATGTAAGGGGACACTCTGATGGGAACACCTGATGTAAGGGGACACTCTGATGGGAACACCTGATGTAAGGTGACACTCTGATGGGAACACCTGATGTAAGGTGACACTCTGATGGGGGACGCCTGATGTAAGGGGACTGTCACGGACCTGGCCGGAGCAGAGGCTGTTGGAGAGGACTGTGTGCGGGCCTGTTGCCCACCGATTATGGGCCCTAGCATTTGAGGTGAATGAGAAATCCAGTCTGAACTGTATTAATCGGACTCAGTCATGTATATATTGTATGGGGACTCCTTGCTGTAGATTTGTGTCCCTGAAGAGGGAGGGGGGAACCCTCCAGCAGCCCCCTGCTAAGACTGATTTATTCTGTTGGGACACATCATGTGAGGAGATGCTGGTGTCAACTTGTGCTTATGTTAATTGAATGAGCTAATGACATTGTCCTCCATACAATGTAGGAGACGGGACGACTCCTATTGGAGCTCATGTTAATTAGGTTAGCTTTGAGTCATCCTGGTGTATAAATGTGTGTGAGATCTCAAATAAAGGGTAGTTCTGATGTACTCCAAGACTGGTGTTGTCTAGTTCTTGGGGTTCCTATAGCCAGATCCATTGGACTCGTGTTCCAGAACTTAGGAAGCGGTATATGACGGAAGCACTCAAGCGGAGTGTGGGACGTTCCGTGACATTGGTGGCAAGCAGCGGGAAAGCTTCCTGAAGTCTGAAGTCTGGGACATCCAAACCTCCAACTGGATCCAAGATCAGCATAGCAGACTTCAGTCACCCCAGCGGAGATATGGACCTGGCATCAGAATTCCCGGGGCTGCTGCGGATCATCCTTTCAACATACACCAGGACTGTGTCTGAGGATGAATACCTGGAGCTCAGGCAGCAAATTCGGGTGGAGCTCTGGATTGCAGCCCTCCGTCTCGCTGGTATAAAACAGGGCAAGTGCTTTCCAACCCAAGAGCAATGGGCCAGTGACCAACGGGCATTGCGGATGGCACTCCTGGGAGAGCAGCCCCAGGAGCAATGGGTGACTGAGTTGGACAGGTTGGTCCAGCAGGAGATAGAGCTGGACAATCATTATCGGGCTCTGCAATGGCACGCAGAGGAGGGATATTTAGGGGAGACAACAGAATGCTCTCCGGAGGGATATGACTTTGGCGGCCCTGGATTGCTGTGGGAGAGCCTTACAGATCTTTTTATGTTTGGCGATGAAGGGGAACCTGACCTTGAGGACATGAGAGACTATAGAGAGTCTATGCTCGGTCTTGCAGGGGTCTCAGAGCTCAAACCTGATCTGGACCATTTGCTAAGGAAGGAACAGCATCTGGAAAGGGCATACAGGAAACTGCTAGAACAAGTTCAGCAGCATGCCAGAGAATCGGCAGTGGAAAATCCGGAGATTGCCATCCCCAAACCTGAAGTGCTGACAACAGGGCAGAGATCTGCTAACCTCTGCCCAGAAATGATAGCATCTTCTGGGTTCCATGGACAGGAGATGGTGAACCTATATCCCCAGACATCAGTTGCAGAGACATGGGACTTGATAGACTTTTCTGCTGAGGAAGAACAACCTGATGAGCCTCCAGCAGAAGAGCTGCTATCAGGGCCAAACTTCTCTGTGCTCTGCCCAGCACCAACAGTGGCTTCGGCCTTCTTGAGAGAAGAGGTAGTCGGCCTTTCTCCCACAACACTGACAGGGACATGTGATTTTCTGCCAGCAGCATCTATGGAGTTAAAACAAACTTCTCCAGCTGAAGATCTGGTAACTGAACAGAGGGTCCAAGACCTCTGCCCCACACCTGCAGCAATTGTGGAGGCCCAAGGTGAGGAGGTGGCAGTCTATCGCGAGCTGCAGATCAGGATCCAAGGAGAGAATGCAGTCATCACCTCACAACTGCAGCTTGATCTGGTGTCGGTTGATGGGGCTTCAGTCCCCACCTGTATACCCCAGGGATGCTGGGCAGTCGGCCCAGATCCCCAACAGCAGGATGGAGTGAGCCCAGTCCCCCTGTCTTCTCTCCAGCGGCAGAAAGGATTCCAGGGAGAAGGGCCAGTCCGGGCCTCTCCCCAGCGGCAGATATGTTCCCTGAGAGAGGCAGAGGATGGCTGGGTGAGTAACACACTGTTTGGAATAATTTGTTTGGGGTACTGTGTAGGTACAGGCAGTAGAGGACTGGAACTACTGACTAACTTCGGAGTCAACCCGTCTGGGGTCTCCTCCTATGTTAGTCTCCTGCCGAAAAGGGGAGAAATGTCACGGACCTGGCCGGAGCAGAGGCTGTTGGAGAGGACTGTGTGCGGGCCTGTTGCCCACCGATTATGGGCCCTAGCATTTGTGGTGAATGAGAAATCCAGTCTGAACTGTATTAATCGGACTCAGTCATGTATATATTGTATGGGGACTCCTTGCTGTAGATTTGTGTCCCTGAAGAGGGAGGGGGGAACCCTCCAGCAGCCCCCTGCTGATAAGACTGATTTATTCTGTTGGGACACATCATGTGAGGAGATGCTGGTGTCAACTTGTGCTTATGTTAATTGAATGAGTTAATGACATTGTCCTCCATACAATGTAGGAGACGGGACGACTCCTATTGGAGCTCATGTTAATTAGGTTAGCTTTGAGTCATCCTGGTGTATAAATGTGTGTGAGATCTCAAATAAAGGGTAGTTCTGATGTACTCCAAGACTGGTGTTGTCTAGTTCTTGGGGTTCCTATAGCCAGATCCATTGGACTCGTGTTCCAGAACTTAGGAAGCGGTATATGACGGAAGCACTCAAGCGGAGTGTGGGACGTTCCGTGACAGGGACACTCTGATGGGGGACGCCTGATGTAAGGGGACACTCTGATGGGGGACGCCTGATGTAAGGGGACACTCTGATGGGAACACCTGATGTAAGGTGGCACTCAGATGGGGACACCTGATGTAAGGGAGCACTCTGATGGGAACACCTGATGTAAGGGGACACTCTGATGGGGGACACTCTGATGGGAACACCTGATGTAAGGGGACACTCTGATGGGGGAGGGGACACTCTGATGGGAACACCTGATGTAAGGGGAAACTCTGATGGGGAACACCTGATGTAAGGTGACACTCTGATGGGAACACCTGATGTAAGGTGGCACTCTGATGGGGACACCTGATGTAAGGGGACACTCTGATGGGGGACGCCTGATGTAAGGGGACACTCTGATGGGAACACCTGATGTAAGGTGGCACTCTGATGGGGACACCTGATGTAAGGGGACACTCTGATGGGGGACGCCTGATGTAAGGGGACACTCTGATGGGAACACCTGATGTAAGGGGACACTCTGATGGGAACACCTGATGTAAGGGGACACTCTGATGGGAACACCTGATGTAAGGGGACACTCTGATGGGAACACCTGATGTAAGGGGACACTCTGATGGGAACACCTGATGTAAGGTGGCACTCTGATGGAAACACCTGATGTAAGGGGACACTCTGATGGGAACACCTGATGTAAGGGGACACTCTGATGGGAACACCTGATGTAAGGGGACACTCTGATGGGAACACCTGATGTAAGGGGACACTCTGATGGGAACACCTGATGTAAGGGGACACTCTGATGGGGGACGCCTGATGTAAGGGGACACTCTGATGTAAGGTGGCACTCTGATGGGGACACCTGATGTAAGGGAGCACTCTGATGGGAACACCTGATGTAAGGGGACACTCTGATGGGAACACCTGATGTAAGGGGACACTCTGATGGGAACACCTGATGTAAGGGGACACTCTGATGGGAACACCTGATGTAAGGGGACACTCTGATGGGAACACCTGATGTAAGGGAACGCTCTGATGGGAACACCTGATGTAAGGGAGCGCTCTGATGGGGACACCTGATGTAAGGGAGCGCTCTGATGGGGACACCTGATGTAAGGGGACACTCTGATGGGAACACCTGATGTAAGGGAGCGCTCTAGTGTAAGGCGACACTCTTATGGAAACAATCTGATGTAAGGGGACACTCTGATGGGAACACCTGATGTAAGGGAGCACTCTAGTGTAAGGGGACACTCTGATGGGAACACCTAATGTAAGGTGGCACTCTGATGGGAACACCTGATGTAAGAGAGCACTCTAGTGTAAGGAGACACTCTTATGGAAACAATCTGATGTAAGGGGACACCTGATTTAAGGGGGCACTGATGAGGACACTTTATGTAAGGGGACACTCTGGGGGACACCTTATGTAAGAGTGCGTATACATATATATATATCATGTTGTTGTAAGGTATTTGTGGCTGAGTCCCTGACAGACCCCTCCCTCTGTCTATTCTATGTCTCTCTGAGGCCTAGTCAGGTCTGCCCCCCCCCCCTGCAGTCTCCAGCCTCAGGCCTGATTCTCTGTGAAGGCACCCAGAGCTCTGTGTATTGTCTGTCTCCTCGCTCACATCCTGTTTATAATCCCCCCCACCTACTGACTGTGACACGGCTTCCTCACCTCCGCTCCCTTCGCTGCTGAAGGGCCTCAGTCTTTGGGAGTACCAAGATGGCCGCCGCCGGAAATGACGCACATCCCGGAAAAGCAGAGGAGCGCGCACGGCGGGGCGTGTACGGCTTTCATTCGCCATTCCTGAGGGTGGGAGCTGTAAGAGCGGGGAACCGAACCGGCACCGGTAAGTGTGCTCGCCTGGCTGCACAGTGACGGCTGGAGGGAGTAGTGGGGGAAGGCTGGGGCTGTCACATGACAGGGGAGTCACCATAGCGACGGCTAAGTGGGGAGAGAAAAGGTGGAAGTCTGGCTGTTGCCCCTAGCAACCCATTAGGGTTAATGTCACCCGGGGTAAATGAGAGCTGGAAGCTGATTGGTTGATGTGGCCAGCACAGACTTGTTCTGGGCCCTGGAGAGAGAAATGACTGTCCTGAGTGTCACCTGTCAGTCAGACTCTGTGCTGGGACTTGTAGTTATTCAGCAGCTGGATTGTCCTCACCATGCTGAGCCAATGAGGAATGGCGCTGGGTTACGCCCCGGTCTGACCGCCATTGTAGACACAAGAAAGGAGTGGCACATGCCCCCGGTGACCCCAATGTTTGCTAGAATTCCTGCCATGGGAAGACCGGCTACAGCTGAAAGGACCGGCCAATTCTACAGTCATATTTCAGTTATGGGTGGAGACTGGAGGGCCGAGCCGTCCGTCTGCTTCTTATAGGTCTTAGAATTGGGGGGCCTACCCAAAATCGGGGTGTCCCTAATTTTGTTGCCCTTTTCATAAATCTTAATGGGGTGGAAGGGAGGGGCGTACAGGTGGTGGAAGAGGGGGGGGGGGAGTGCACTCAGGTGGTGGTCCAAAGTGGGATGGGGCACACTCTAAAGTGGGGGAGGGGGGGTGCACTCAGGTGGTAAGCAGAAGGGGAAAGGGACACACTCAGGTGGGGGGCAGAGGGGGAGGCACGCACTCAGGGGGAGGTGGGTGCGCTCAGGTGGTGGACAGAGGGTAGAAGGGGCGGCACACTCAGGTGGTGGGAAGAAAGAGGGCGCTCTCAGGTAATGGGCAGAGGGAAGAAGGGGGGCGCTCTCGGGTGGTGGGCGGAGCGAAGAAGGGGGGCCGCTCTCAGGTGGTGGGCGGAGGGAAGAAGGGGGGCCGCTCTCAGGTGGTGGGCGGAGGGAAGAAGGGGGGCCGCTCTCAGGTGGTGGGCGGAGGGAAGAAGGGGGGCCGCTCTCAGGTGGTGGGCGGAGGGAAGAAGGGGGGCCGCTCTCGGGTGGTGGGCGGAGAGAAGAAGGGGGGGCGCTCTCGGGTGGTGGGCGGAGAGAAGGGGGGGCGCTCTCGGGTGGTGGGCGGAGGGAATTAGGGGGGGCGCTCTCGGGTGGTGGGCGGAGGGAAGAAGGGGGGGCGCTCTCAGGTGGTGGGCCAAAGGGGAAGGAGCTCACTCAGGTAGTGGGCATAGTAAAGAAGGGGGGCGCTCTCAGGTGATGGGCGGAGGGGGGGGGGCGCTCTCAGGCGTAGGGAAGAAGGGGGGGCACTCTCAGGTTGTGGGCGGAGGGAAGAAGGGGGGGTGCGCTCAGCTGGTGGGCGGAGGGAAGAAGGGGGGCGCTCTCATGTGGTGGGCATAGGGAAGAAGGGGGCGCTCTCAGGTGATGGGCGGAGGGGGGGCGCACTCAGGTGGTGGGGGGAGGGGTTGCGCTCAGGTGGGGGGAAGAAGGGGGGCGCACTAAGGTGGTGGCCAGAAGGGGGCGCACTAAGGTGGAGGGCGGGAGGGTAGTGTACTCTGGTGGTGGATAGTGGGAAGAAGGCTGGGCGCACTCTGGCGGAGGGCATAAGGCTGGGCGCACTCTGGCGGAGGGCATAAGGCTGGGCGCACGCGGGCGGTGGGAGTATTGTTTCTATTTCCATAATGTTAACAAAAGGGGGGTGGGCATGCTTATGATATATGCAAATGGTGGGCAGACCTCATCAATACAAATGAATGCAGCCACCATATCTATTTCTCTTTATTTTCACCCAGTGACTTTGCCAGAGACCCACTCAGGGTGACAACACTCACTGTAATGTATTAGGGGTACAGGATAGGACTACAGAACCCCACCCCTCTCCTATTCTCCGTACTATAAATAGGCGTGGTCCTGTAGTCCACAGAGAACAATGGAATTGGTAAGTCAGCACAGGAAGGTATCGGATGAGAATTGGCAGGTTATTTAAATTTTTTTTTTTTACTTCTCATTGATATAAATCTATCTATCTATCGGATTTAAGGACCTTTGCCTTCACTTCCTGTCCCAAAGACATCAGGAAATAAGAAGAGATCTTTATAAATTGAAGGGTAATCCCCCTTTGAGGCATCACAAGAATAGGTGTCCCCCTTGGAAGATTTCCCAGTGCTTTTGCAAACCCCCAGCTATTGCCTTGTAAATTAGCGGTGACATCATCACTGTGCTGTATTTAGCCTGTGCAGAGAGCAGAGCTGTGGGAGGGATCCAGCAGGCTCCACCCACTACAGGCTGTCTGCAGAAAACTACAGGAGGGGGCGGAGACAAGACAAGTCACCCTGTGCAAGGAGAGCGGCCTGTGGGAGGGGCCCAACAGTCTCCACCTACTATAAGGCTGCCTGCAGATAAACTACAGGAGGGGGAGGTTACCAGACCAGTCACCCTGCACAAGGAGAGAGAGCAGAGCTGTGGGAGGGATCCAACAGGCTCCACCCACTACAGGCCGCCTGCAGAAAACTGCAGGAGGGGGAGAAGACAAGACCAGTCACCCTGCACAAGGGGAGAGAGCGCAGAGTTGTAGGAGGGACCCAGCAGGCTCCACCCACTACAGGCTGACTGCAGGAGGGGGAGGAGACAAGACCAGTCACCCTGCACAAGGAGAGAGAGCAGCAGTGAGTGGTCTTCATTACAGGAAGTCTGACTGCACAGATCTGGAAGAAATACACCGATATTCATGGAAGAATACACATGATGAATGGATTTAGACCATATTGGCTTATTCCTTTAGTTCATCTTTAACCTTGTGCAGGGCAGGATTAGTGCTGATGTCAGGCTGTGGGTGTACAGTACGCCCTCATTGGGGTCGTGTGGAGAGCGCTGCGCAGCGTTAGAAATCCAGAAATCCGATGTTCAAGGCAGGTAATAAACGTCAATGCTCCTAACCCAGCAGCCGCCACTCACACCTATTCTGACAGATATTGACGCAGGAGAACACACGCCTACGCACAGACTAACGTTCCCCCTGCAGAGCCTTGCTCCATTTTATTAAAACCGAACGCCGGGTGGTTTAAAAATCTCAACAATAGTCCTCGTTGTTTGCTGAATAAAAACCAGCGTGTTATTTCTCCACTCTTTTTTTTTATGAGCAACGTATATCCGCTGGTAGCATACCGATCACTAAATATACAGCAGTGAAATTACTGCAAGATCCAGACAAAATCCACAATCGTCCACATACAGTGGGGAAAATACTTATTTGATCCCCTCCAGATTTTGTAAGTTTGTCCACTTACAAAGAAATGAAGGGTCTATAATTTTTATCATAGGTTTATTTTAAATAATAGAAACAGAATATCTATCAAAAATCCAGAAAAAACACACAATAATGTTATAAATTGAGTTGCAGTTCAGTGAGTAAAATAAGTATTTGATCCCCTACCAACCAACAGTAATTCTGCCTCCCACAGACTGGCTACAGTAGGTGCTCATGTGGTACACAGATTAGTCCTGTCAATTTAAGAAGGTTCTCCTAACGACAACTCGTTATGTGTATAAAAGACACCTGTCCACAGAGTCTCTTTCTTCCATTCAAATTTCACCATCACGGGCAAGACCAAAGAGCTGTCCAAGGACGCCAGGGACAAGATTGTAGAGCTGCACAAGGCTGGAATGGGCTACAAGACCATCAGCAAGAAGCTTGGTGAAAAGGCGACAACTGATTGATTTTTCGCAAATTGAAAAAATATAAAATAACCATCAATCCTCCTCGGTCTGGAGCTCCATGCAAGATTTCACCTCATGGGGTGAGGATGATCATGAGAAAAGTGAGGGATCAGCCCAGAACTACACAGGAGGAGCTTGTGAATGATTTCAAGGCAGTTGGGACCACAGTCACCAAACAAACCATTGGTAACACAATACACTGCCATGGATTGAAATCCTGCAGCGCCCACAAGGTCCCCCTCCTCAAGAAGACACATGTACAGGACCATCTGAAGTTTGCCAATGAACATCTAAATGATTCAGAGAAGGATTGGGAGAAAGTTCTGGTCAGATAAAACCAAAATTTAGCTCTTTGGCATCAACTTAACTGTGTTTGGAGGAAGAAAAATTCTGACTATGACCCTAAGAACATCATCCCTACAGTCAGGCACAGAGGTGGAAACATGATGCTTTTGGCGCTGTCTATCTGCTAATAGTACAGGCCGACGTTGCTGCATTGAGGGGTCCATGGGCGGGGCCATGTATTGTAAAATCTTGGATGAGAACCTTCATCCCTCAGCCAGAACACTGAAGATGATCATGGATGGGTCTTCCAGCATGACAATGACCCAAAACATACCACCAAAGCAACAAAGGAGTGGCTCCAGAAGAAGCACATTAAGTTCATTGAATGACCTAGCCAGTCTTCTATAGAAAATGTATGGAAGGAGCTGAAACTTTGAGTTGCCAAGAGACAGCCAAGAAGCCTTAAGGATTTAGAGAAGATCTGTAAAGAAGAGTGGACCAAAATCCCCCCTGAGATGTGTGCAAACCTGGTCACCACCTACAAGAGACGTCTCACCTCTGTGCTCACCAACAAGGGTTTCTCCACCAAGTACTGAGTCATGTTTTGCTTGGGAATCAAATACTTATTTTACTCACTGAACTGCAACTCAATTTTATAACATTTGTATCGTGTTTTTTCTGGATTTATCATTTAAAATACACCTGAGATAAAAATAATAGACCCTTCATTGCTTTTGTAAGTGGGCAAACTTACAAAATGTGCAGGGGATCAAATTAATAATTTTCCCCACTGTATGTAGAGTAAGGGGCTCGTCTATAGGGGCGGGAAGAGCAGGCATTTGAGCCATGGTTTTATTACTCCTCTAAAGTAGGGCATGCTTTGCTTCACACATCTGACCCAGATCAGGCCCTGCTGCAGCCTCTCAGCTTGTGACTTGCTACAAAGATACAGTATGTTGTTGCAGTTTGATCACCTGGGGGAGAGGAGACTGAGGAAATGTGTTCTCCTGCTTGCAGAAGACTGATAATGTTCTCTGTGTTTGGCAGAGTTACAGCTCAGTGATGGTTTTTTAGTGATGAAAGGTGGAGCTTTTCTGAAAAATGATGATCCATGTATATTGTGAAGTGTTAGAATGTAATCATGGAGACTTTGTAAAACCTAGTGAAAGGTCCAATTTAACCACTTAAATACCGGGCACTTTCCCCCTTCCTGCCCAAGCAAATTTTCAGCTTTCAGCGCTGTCGGAGTTTGAATGACAATTGCGTGGTCATGCAACACTTGTACCCAAACTAAATTTTTATCATTTTGTTCCCACAAATAGAGCTTTTTTTTTTTGGTGGTATTTGATCACCTCCTGGGGTTTTTATTTTTTGCTAAAAAAAAAAAAGACCCAAAAATTTCGAAGAATTTTTTTTTTCTTTGTTATAAAATTTTGTAAAGAAGTGTTTTTCTCCTGCACTGATGGGCACTGATTGGCATCCCTGGTGGTCATGGTGGGCATACCTGGTAGTCCTGGGTGGGCATCCTCAGAGCAGACCACCCCCTGTCAGGAGAGCAGCCGATCGGCTCTCCTCTACACGCATCTGTCAGACATGAGTGAGGAAAAGCCGATACACGGCTCTTCCTGTTTACACCATGATCAGCTATGATTGGACACAGCTGATCACGTGGTAAAGAGTCTCCATCAGACTGACACGCCGCACCACCGATCGCCGCGTGCGCCTGCTGTTATCCTGAAAGAAGTCATATGATGTCCAGCCAGGGTTGAGGGTCATCTCTTGTCTGGGGAGGTCCATGGTGATTGATAATGGGTAATGTTGGCACATGTTGAATGTTAAGACTTTTTTTTTTTTTTTTTTTTTTCTCTTCCATTACAATGATCAGCATCACACCAGAGCTGCCTGCTGACAATGGGACAGGAAGAGTATGAATTGCCCGCCCATCCTCTCCATCCTTCAGCTTTTTCCAGCATGGGGTAGGACCAGGGAGAGTCCTTCTGTGACAGAAATGAATCACTATTATTCTTTCTTTACATTCTGGTATCCGAGGTTAAACTATTTCTGCTCAAGGTTCGGGCTTAAAGAGGTTGTAAACCTTTGAAAAACAAATAAAAAAAACCTGCAAGACAAAGGCATAATGGAGCTAGTCTGCATAGCATACTGGCTCATTATGAAATACTTACCTTAGAACGATGCCCTGCAGTGCCGCCCGCACTCCGACCCCAAGGCCGACATCTTTCACCGGAGTTACTTCCGGTTTCGCGGGCTCCGACGATGATGGCACGGGCCGTGAAAAAAAATGGCACCCGTTTCATCCTCTGGCTGGGTGAGAGATTATCGCGTCATTCAATCAGGGGAGGCTTTGTATTCATTCATAGAATACAGAGCTTCCCATGAATGGCTGAGCAGCCTGACTCTACTTTGTTCCAGAAGTGAGAGGGGGTGTTCCAGCCTCACTGCCAGGACACAGTGCTGTATACTGTAGGTAGCTGAGTCTACACTGGGGATCACACACAGGGAGACGGTGCCAGGCACACAATCCACTGGGGGATAGGCAGCTGGAATCGTGGTGGACGGCGTCTGAAAGGGACCTCTACCAAGGATCACCTAAACAGATCTGGAACCAGGCTAAGATTGGCAGAACATCGCCCCGAGTATTGTAATCAAAAGGTTTTATTTGATTACTCATTATGGTGAGAGTTCCGGGAGCACAGAGGTGGCACAAGGAGGTGAAAGTACACCATTTGTTAACACACATTCACACAAGAAGCACTTTATATGGAAGCAAGTGGTTTTATATTTGTCACATCACCGCTGGAAAATTACCGGTTACACACCCTAATATATTGATGTACTTTTGAAACGGTTTGCACTATTGTTCTGCACTTTATATGTGATTTATTTGTATTATGATATACAGTATATTGCAGGTTGTGGAATGATACTGATTTGCTGGTGTGTATGTGTGTGTGTGTGTGTATATATATATATATATATATATATATATATATATTATATAGCGCAAACTGTTTACGCAGCGCTTTACAATGTATAAAGGGGACAACACAATTACAGTACAGTTCAATACAAAAGGTACAGGAGGGCCCTGCTCATAGAGCTTACATTCTAAAGGGAGGGGGTGGTGGTACAAAAGGAAATAGCTGCAAAGAATGATTTGATGGGGGTGGCTCAGGGACAGTTATGTGGGTGTGGGGATAGGCTTCCCTGAATAAATGAGTTTTCAGGGATCTCCTAAAGGTGGACAGGGTAGGGGCTGATCGGACATACTGGGGCAGGGAATTCCAGATGATGAGAGAGGCTCTGGAGAAGTCTTGAAGGCGAGCATGGGAGGAGGTAACAAGTGAGCTAGAGAGCAGGAGGTCCTGGGAGGAGCGGAGGGGGCGATTTGGGCGATATCTGCAGATGAGGTTGGTGATGTAGATGGGGGCGATGTTGTGAATGGCCTTGTATGTTATGGTTAGCATTTTGAATTTTACACGGTGGGGTAGGGGAAGCCAGTGAAGGGATTGTCAGAGAGGGGCAGCAGTCACGGATCGATTAGTGAGGTGTATTAGTCTAGCAGCAGCATTCATAATAGACTGAAGGGGGGATAGCCTGCTTAAGGGTAGGCCATTAAGGAGAGAGTTGCAATAGTCGAGGCGGGAAATAATCAAGGAGTGAATAAGTTGCTTTGTGGTGTCATTAGTCAGGAAGGGTCGAATTCTGGAGATGTTGCGGAGGTTAAGGCGGCAGGATTTAGCCAGTGATTGGATATGGGGGTGAAGGAGAGGTCAGAGTCAAGGATTACACCCAGGACCCTGGCATGTGTGGAGGGACCAATGGTTGTGTTGTTGATATTAATGGTGAAGTCACAGGAGGGGGACCGTGAAGGAGGAAATATAACAAGCTCAGTTTTAGAAAGATTAAGTTTGAGGAAGTGGTGTGACATCCATACCGATATGTCATTCAGCAAGTTTGAGATCCGTGAGGAGATAGTGGGGGTGAGTTGGGGAGTGGAGAGATGCATCTGTGTGTCATCGGCATAGAGGTGGTATTGGAAGCCATGGGAGGTTATCAACTGGCCCAGGGAAGAGGTATAGAATGAGAAAAGGAGAGGCCCAAGGACGGAGCCTTGGGGTACCCCAACAGAAAGAATAAGGGGAGCGGAGGAGATGGAGTTGTAAGTGACACTGAAAGTGCGCTGAGATAGGTAGGAGGAGAACCAGGATAATGCAGAATCACGGAGGCCAAGGGAGTGTAATTTGCTGAGGAGCAGCAGGTGGTCAACTGTGTCAAAGGCAGCAGAGAGGTCTAAAAGTATGAGTATGGAGTAGTGGCCATTGGTTTTGGCAGTTATTAGGTCATTGAGATATATATATATATAGATATAGATATATATCACACTGAACTCCAATGCACAGCAAACACTTGATCCCATGAGTAAGTCACTGTTGTGACGAAACATGTCGGTGTGGCCGTGCGATGGTGGACACCAGAGACGAGTGACGCGTCGAGAGACAAGCGATGCGCTCTAGCCTACCAGGGAGGGGGATCTGTCGAAGCGGCTGGGTTAACGAGGAGTAGGTGAGACAAGCGAACAGACGCCTGCATATCTCGGGTCCGCCGTGACCGCAATCCCTAACGTTCATTATCCAAGTGTTTGCTGTGCTGTGCATTGGAGTTCAGTGTGCTGTGGAAGTTTTACTATGCGTTTTTGAATTTTAAAAGTGTGAGTTTAACCATTGAAGATTTGGTATGTGTGTGTTTTTCATTAAACTGGTTTTACGAATTACACTATTGGAGCACCTTTTTTTTTTTTTATTCACATGTGGAACGAGTCCTGCACTCTTATTTGGATGGTTGGTTTGTCGCTGTGATCCGTTTTGTTTGGATACAAAAAGCACTGCAGCCTTACACGCAAGTGTGGGCAATTGGAGCTGGTGAGTGAGTTTCCATAGGGAGTGGGTCCACTCAGCACCTGGGTGTGGTGGAAGTTGTAAAGAAGACACCACTTTTTGAAAGACTTTATCACAACAACCATAAGAACATTTTTTTGCTGTTAAAGGAACTTTTTTTGTCACGGAATAGGTTCTTGTAAATTAGTTGCAGTGTAATTTTTTTGTATAATTTTTTCTGTATAATTTGTAATACGATTTTCACTCATCACTTGGTGTTCACTACATATATTTACACTTTATCGGTGTATAATTAGGTAGTTAAGTAGTCACTGTGAGGGTGAAATTATTAATGTGTAAATAGCGCCATTGTTTTATTCCACGTGTTTGTCACATATAGCCTTACACGGTACAGAAGAAAACACTTTGTTCAATTTTATATATAAAGTGGCAGCTGTAGTTAGGTGTTTCGAGGAAAACTCCTCGAAAAACTATTTTCGTGTGTACTCCGAGGCGCAGTGGTGGTAAACAAGGTATAGGTGGGCAGATATATATATATATATATATATATATATATATATATATATATATATATATATATATATATATATATATATATATATATATATATATATATATATATATATATTATAATTTTTTTTTTTTTTTTTTTTTCTGAGTTTGTGCAACACCAGTCTCTATATACAGGTATATACAATGCGCCCAGCAAGTGCCCCTGTTAATGAAATAAATAGTTCATTTGGGCCAGCTTGGTCCAAACAAACTACTTAGAGGGTCATTAAACATGGAGTTGGACTTTAAAAATACATTACAGAATATCTCCCAGGTGTGCTGTTGTGTAAAATTGCCATAAGGCTCTATTCACATTAGTGTGTCTCCAAAGTCGCACAATTTCCAGTGTGACTTTGATCCGGCTTTACATTTTCTGGAAGTAGTGCAGGCACCTTTTCAAAGTTGCTGCAATTTGAACGGGTGCCATTGAAAAGAATGAGTTGCAACTTTGGACATCAAAAGTTGCATGACAAGTCGCACAAGTGTGAATGGAGCCCAACATCCAGTCAACTTCTCCGCTATCAAGGAATGGAAGAATCTGCTTGCCATAGGTAGTAAGTTATTCCACTCTAAGACCATCTGGGACAGTCCCGTATCTTGGACCGAAGTCCTGACTATACGGTGTCCTGGACGAGGTACCGGGATCACCGTGTCACCCTTATTTGAGATATTGCACGTTTAGTAACTCAATGAGACATTGATTACAGTTATTTGGGGGTTGGGGGAACGGTTGCAAGAGGGTGGCCCCTGCATAATGAAAGGCGTAATTTGGGTTTAAACTCCAATAAATGAACAAGGACTGGGCAGGCCTGAGGCAGACTCTGGGCAGGGTCAAAAAAAGAGAAGGTTGAGGTACTTAACCCCTTCATGCTGACTGACTCCTGGCTCTTTTAAGAGTTCTAAAGACCAGGAGGCGGGCATTTGGGTCAAGTGACCGCTGTGATTGGCTGTCACAGTGGTCATATGGTCGGAAAGCTCCCGATCGCAAGTATACATCAGGAGCTTACCGATCCCTGCTGGTAAATGTGCTGGGAGCGCACTCTCATCATGGTAAGTTGTTTACACAAGGCCGCATATATGTGTACGGCCGGCGTGAAGTGGTTCAAAAAATAAACATACATTCTTGTCTTCATGCTGCAGCATCAGTGCGATGCTGCAGCTGTCCCCCCGCCAGCTCTAAGACTGAGAACCGAGAGATCACATGATTGCTCCAGAAAGACAAGAGCAATGAGCAGAGAGTGGGGACTATCAGTCACCGCTCTCTGCTCTGCCCCTCCAGCACTCTCAGGAGCGTTGGGCCGGAGAAGGGGCGGGCGCAGCTGGATTGGGCTGTCAGCTGCATGCTGAGAGCCGGGGCAAGCTGTCAGCTAAGCAGCTTGGAGGATCCTGCCAATATGGTCGGTATCCTACCAGAGCCTGGAACGGCTCTGACATCAGCCGACATCAGGCTTTAGCTGACTATTGTGCTTCTCAGATGCTGTTTGCTCTATTCTTGCTGTCCACATAATTATGTCATGGTATACGGGTACATTCAGTCACTGTAGATAATAATGACAGCTCTAATGATTTATATGCTGTGAACGGCCCTGTCCCTGGACCTGCTTTGTGCAGTGTGTACACAGCGTCATAAAAATTGCTTTAGGAAGCCAAGTGCCAGCAGTCAGTGTTATGGGTGTATAGGCCTATGTATGTATTTTAATGTACATTTAATAACTGGTATTTGCACTCAGCCCTATACAGAGATGCTGACTCACAGCACAGATAAAGCTGAACTTTAAAGTGGTTGTAAAGGCTCAAGTTTTTTTGTTTTGTTTTTTACTTCATGCATTTGATGTATAAAGGTAAAAAACCTTGTGTAAAGCAACGTCCCAGGCCCCTGAATATTTACCTGAGCCCCCTCCCGAACCAGAGATGTCCACAAAGGCCTTGGCTCTCCGGGGACTCTTCCTCCTCATTGGCTGAGACAGCAGTGGGAGCTAATGAGAGAGGGGGCCGAGCTATGGCTCCGTATCTGAATGGACCCTCAGAGCAGCAGCTCGGTAGCCCCCCAGAGCAATTTGCTTGCTGTGGGGGCACTTGGCAGGACGATGGAGTCAGGAGTGCTGGCAGGGGACCTGAGAAGAGGAGGATCTGGGCTGCTCTGTACAAAACCATTACACAGAGCAGGTAAGTATAACATTATAACATGTTGGGGGGGAGTAAACGGTGTCAGGTGTGTTTTTTGTTTTTGTTTTTTTGTTTGTTTTTTTTTTTGTTTTTTTTTTTATATATTAGCCTTTTTGGTGTGGGGGGGTTTGGTGAGGGATCAGGGGTCGGGTCTAAACAGATCCCCTCTGAGATGGGGAAAGGGACTGAGGACAGATGAATAGAAAGGAGACAGCGACTCCTCTCTTCATAAATGGAAACATCATACACATAGTTTACAATGCTCAGTTATGAAAGGACAGAGGCAGTGATCATTGACTCTGTGCATTCAGAAAAGGAAGGAGTCGGTAAATGACGTATTAACCACCTTCTTCCTCCGCTGTCTATCCTGAGAGATCTGGGGTGGAGTGAGGACCGGAGGAGGACACCGGAAGCCAGAAAAAGAGCTGGGGAGGACACAGGGGACAGTCGGTGATCAGTGCGGGCAGTTACAAGCACAGATCCCCCTGTATAGCCTTTCAATAAAGCAGCTGACAGCCGCGGGAGGGAGAGGAGGAGAAGCGTCTGTCAGCTGCTTTATTGAAAGGCTATACAGGGGGATCTGTGCTAGTAACTGCCTGCACCGATCACCTGTGAGGCTGACGCCCCCCCCACTGAGGACGCCTGGCCCGATACAACAGGTATCGGATCAAGCATCAGAGCATTTGCACGAGTACTGATACTAGTGCAAATGTTTGGTATCTGCACCGATACTAGGATCGGTGCAACCCCAGCCAAAGCCATCGGTAATTGGTATCAGCGAGTACTTGAGCACAAGTATCAGTACTCCTACTCTCTCTTAAAGTGGTTGTAAACCCTGGGGGGAAAAAAACAACCTGTAAGACAAAGGCTTAATGAGCTAGTATGTGAGTGGCCGGAGCCACGATGATGTCACTCCCGCGCATGCGCTGGAGCTGCCGTTTATGGGACGGGCTCTGAAGGTCCGGCACAGTAAGCCAGACCTTCAGAGCCCATGCACCGATGAGGTCATAGGCTGCATGCACTCTGAATATCTCCTAAACTGCAGGTTTAGGAGATATTCACAGTACCTAGAGGTAACTCTTATTATAGGTTTACCTGTAGGTACAAGTGAAAAATAAGACTTTATTTCCACTTTAAAAAACAGATATCGGTGCATAGAGCTGGTGAAAAAATCAATTTAAATCTTGAATCGAGTTGAGAGGTCAAATTGATTCAAAATTTATGCAAATCGATTTTTTTTTTTTTTTTTTCACCGCGCCGGTCCTGAGGAGCTGCGGACAGGAGTTTTTAGGCGAGGCTGCAGCTTCGGCCTAGTCCGCGAGGCCAGACGCCGCAGACTAGGCTGACGCCGCGGCCTCGCCTAAAAACTCCTGTCCGCAGCTCCTCCAGGACCGGCGCGATGTCTAATTAAAAAAAAAAAACTCTTTGAATTGTGAATCAAGTTTTTTTTTTTTTTTTTTTTTTTAAACGCAGTTTTTTTTTTTTTTTGAGAAAATCGCCCAGCTCGAACGGTACATCCCTAGTTCCCAGTCTCCTCTGGATCCCATGTTGGCATATTCTTACGCTGGGTACAGAGTGCTTGGTTCATACTCTTTGGAAACTTCAGACACAGGGATACATGGCTCAGGAGGAGGTTACTGATATCGCATGTCACATGGCATGTAGAGCAGGAAGTCTGTGCTGGCTTATCAGTGCCAAGGTGTTTTTCATGGGGTGGGGACATGCTCCATTACACAAAACTTTTACACACATTACAAAGCTGAGCTAATGTTGAAGATTATATCATCAGAATATAATTTTGTTTCCTTGCCAGGTCCGCTGTGAGGGGTGACCTCCTAACTAGTGGTCTGAATGGCTAGTTTTGAATATTTCAGCCTATTAGGAAGCAGTGACATTTGCTGTGGAAACACTCGTGTCACTTTTTTCTAGAGGCTGGACAGTCTGACGACAGATCAGGGCTGGGCTGCTGTTGTAGAATTATATTATCTGGTGACGTAGATTGGCGGTACGTTATTAGATTCAGGAAAATGACGTGATTTGGGCATGGCTTGTGTGAGTTGCATCGTACAGCGCTTGCATTATGCCTGGTAGATCATAGAGCATTTCACAAGGGGTGGTAATCCAGAGCATCCAATCAGATTGATTTTTTTTTTTTCAATGCCCTCTGATTCCTCTTGTACCAAATTGTAATTTAAAGTGGAGTTCCACCCCAAAAAAAAAAAAAAAAAATTCGTAATGTGCTTAACCACTTGAGCCCCGGACCATTATGCTGCCTAAGGACCAGAGGTCTTTTTCCAATTTGGCACTGCGTCGCTTTAACTGCTAATTGCGCGGTCATGCAATGCTCTACCCAAACGAAATTTGCGTCCTTTTCTTCCCACAAATAGAGCTTTCTTTTGATGGTATTTGATCACCTCTGCGGTTTTTATTTTTTGCGCTATAAATGGAAAAAGACCGAAAATTTTGAAAAAAAATGATATTTTCTACTTTTTGTTATAAAAAAAATCCAATAAACTCAATTTTAGTCATACATTTAGGCCAAAATGTATTCGGCCACATGTCAATAAGCGTATATTTATTGGTTTGCGCAAAAGTTATAGCGTCTACAAACTAGGGTACATTTTCTGTAATTTACACAGCTTTTAGTTTATGACTGCCTATGTCATTTCTTGAGGTGCTAAAATGGCAGGGCAGTACAAAACCCCCCCAAATGACCCCATTGTGGAAAGTAGACACCCCAAGGAAATTGCTGAGAGGCATGTTGAACCCATTGAATATTTATTTTTTTTGTCCCAAGTGATTGAATAATGACAAAAAAAAAAATATTTACAAAAAGTTGTCACTAAATGATATATTGCTCACACAGGCCATGGGCCTATGTGGAATTGCACCCCAAAATACATTCTGCTGCTTCTCCTGAATATGGGGATACCACATGTGTGGGACTTTTTGGGAGCCTAGCCGCGTACGGGGCCCCGAAATCCAATCACCGCCTTCAGGATTTCTAAGGGCGTAAATTTATGATTTCACTCTTTACTGCCTATCACAGTTTCGGAGGCCATGGAATGCCCAGGTGGCACAAAACCCCCCCAAATGACCCCATTTTGGAAAGTAGACACCCCAAGCTATTTCCAGAGAGGCATATTGAGTCCATGGAATATTTTATATTTTGACACAAGTTGCGGGAAAGTGACACTTTTTTTTTTTTTTTTTTTTTTTGCACAAAGTTGTCACTAAATGATATATTGCTCACACAGGCCATGGGCATATGTGGAATTGCACCCCAAAATACATTTAGCTACTTCTCCTGAGTACGGGGATACCACATGTGTGGGGCTTTTTGGGAGCCTAGCCGTGTACGGGACCCCGAAAACCAATCACCGCCTTCAGGATTTCTAAGGGTGAAAATTTTTGATTTCACTCTTCAATGCCTATCACAGTTTCGGAGGCCATGGAATGCCCAGGTGGCACAAAACCCCCCCAAATGACCCCATTTTGGAAAGTAGACACCCCAAGCTATTTGCTGAGAGGCATGGTGAGTATTTTGCAGCTCTCATTTGTTTTTGAAAATGAAGAAAGACAAGAAAAAACTTTTTTTTTTTCTTTTTTCAATTTTCAAAACTTTGTGACAAAAAGTGAGGTCTGCAAAATACTCACTATACCTCTCATCAAATAGCTTGGGGTGTCTACTTTCCAAAATGGGGTCATTTGGGGGGGGTTTGTGCCACCTGGGCATTCCATGGTCTCCGAAACTGTGATAAGCAGTCAAGAGAGAAATCAAAAATTCACGCCCTTAGAAAGCCTGAAGGCGGTGCTTGGTTTTCGGGGTTCCGTACGCGGCTAGGCTCCCAAAAAGTCTCACACATGTGGTATCCCCGTACTCAGGAGAAGCAGCAGAATGTATTTTGGGGTATAATTTCACATATTCCCATGGCATGTTTGAGCAATATATCATTTAGTGACAATTTTGTGCAAAAAAAAAAAAAAATTGTCTCTTTCCCGCAACTTGTGTCGCAATATAAAATATTCCATGGACTCGACATGCCTCTCAGCAAATAGCTTGGGGTGTCTACTTTCCAAAATGGGGTCATTTGGGGGGGTTTTGAACTGTCCTGGCATTTTATGCACAACATTTAGAAGCTTATGTCACACATCACCCACTCTTCTAACCACTTGAAGACAAAGCCCTTTCTGACACTTATTGTTTACATGAAAAAGTTTTTTTTTTTTGCAAGAAAATTACTTTGAACCCCCAAACATTATATATTTTTTTAAAGCAAATGCCCTACAGATTAAAATGGTGGGTGTTTCATTTTTTTTTTTCACACAGTATTTGCGCAGCGATTTTTCAAACGCATTTTTTGGGGAAAAAACACACTTTTTTAAATTTTAATGCACTAAAACACACTATATTGCCCAAATGTTTGATGAAATAAAAAAGATGATCTTAGGCCGAGTACATGGATACCAAACATGACATGCTTTACAATTGCGCACAAACGTGCAGTGGCAACAAAATAAATACATTTTTAAAAGCCTTTAAAAGCCTTTACAGGTTACCACTTTAGATTTACAGAGGAGGTCTACTGCAAAAATTACTTCCCTCGATCTAACCTTCGCGGTGATACCTCACATGCATGGTGCAATTGCTGTTTACGTTTGACGACAGACCGCCGCTTGCGTTCGCCTTAGTGCGAGAGCAGGGGGCGACGGGTGCTTTTTTTTTTTTTTTTTTTTTTTTTTCTTTATTATTTTTTTGCTTTTTTATCTTATTTTTAAACTGTTCCTTTCATTTTTATTTTTTTTTAATCATTTTTATTGTTATCTCAGGGAATGTAAATATCCCCTATGATAGCAATAGGTAGTGACAGGTACTCTTTTTTTGAAAAAATTGGGGTCTATTAGACCCTAGATCTCTCCTCTGCCCTCAAAGCATCTGACCACACCAAGATCGGTGTGATAAAATGCTTCCCAAATTTCCCAATGGCGCTATTTACATCCAGCGGAATCTAAGTCATAAAATGCTCGTAGCTTCCGGTTTCTTAGGCCATAGAGATGTTTGGAGCCACTCTGGTCTCTGATCAGCTCTATGGTCAGCTGGAATCACCAGCTGCATTTTCAGGTTCCCTGTTGAGACAGGAGAGCCAGAGAAAAACACGGAAGACGGTGGGGGGGGGGGGGGGCATTCCCTCCCACGGCTTGTAAAAGCAGTCTAGAGGCTAATTAGCCGCTAGGATTGCTTTTACATGAAAGCCGACCGCTGGCTGAAAAGAATGATACCAAGATGATACCTAAACCTGCAGGCATCATTCTGGTATAACCACTCAAAGTTGTGAATGGCGTACCTGAAGACAAAAAAATGGTTAACAATAAAGCACAGTAAACGGTAAAGTATAAAAAATTGCATACCTGAAAAGCAAACATGATAAAACATAATAACAATAAAACATTGCAGAATAGAATACAGTAAAAAAAGAGCAGAACAATAGAGAGAATAGAGAGAGAGAGAGAGAACAATAAAACGACAACTATTTTTTTACACTTTTTTTGTAACTAACTTTTATAACTGTAACCGGTTCCAGGTTCGGGTCTCTCAAAATGCGATGGCATCTTGGGAGACCCTGTGAAAGTGTGCCTAGTCTGTGCAATGCTGTACCCTACGCTAATACTCAACTAGTGCATGGTAGCGTTCAAAACATTCACCAATGCAAAGACCAGGATTGTCAGGACAGGAGGGACAATAATAGCGGGTGTCACGCCTATATCCGCGCTAGCTGCAGACACAATATCTTTTTTGGGGGCGTTCGCTGGGTAGGGGTACTCGGGAGGACATAAAGAAAATGCCTCTCATGCAGCCGACTGCATTTGGTTGGGGATGTGAATGGGGGAAGTACGGGCGCTGCAGAAGTGGTGGGTTCCCAATTAGGATTGGCGAATGCAGTAGGAAGGGCACTATGGGCACGACGGGCCTGTGTTTGTCTTTTTGGTGGCAGCGGGACACTACTTGTGCTTGCCACCTCACCAGCTTGAACTGCACTTATGGGACTCGCCACGTCACCAAGTGTTACTGCAGTGCTGGTTTGACTACGACCGGGGTGTACTAGGCCGCTGGCGCTTGCCAGTTCACCAAAACGCTACCAAAAAATCTGTTGGCGATCGCAGGGATCAGGCCTGACTCTGCGAACGCTGCAGTTATGCGTTTTAGTCTTTTGTAAGTGACAGTGATCGATCGATACTGCACTTGGGTGGGCTGGGCTGGGCCGGGCGGAGGGGCAAAACGCAGGTGCTAGCAGGTATCTGGGCTGATCCCGCTAACACTGCGTTTGTGAGAACCCTAAACTGCTGGGGATGCTAGTATAGATCTGATCGGATCAGATATTGATCCGTTCAGATACTATACCACTAAGGGAGGTGTACGGTGCGTGCGTGGGTGTTAGCGGTACTGGCGCTAACCTGACGCTGCCGGGGGCTGGTGCTTGCCAGTTCACCAAAATACTACCAAAAAAACTGTTAGCGATCGCAGGGATCAGGCCTGACTCTGCGAACGCTGCAGTTATGCATTTAGTGTTTTGTAAGTGACAGTGATCGATCGATACTGCACTTGGGTGGGCTGGGCTGGGCCGGGCGGAGGGGCAAAACGCAGGTGCTAGCAGGTATCTGGGCTGATCCCGCTAACACTGCGTTTTTGGGAACCCTAAACTGCTGGGGACGCTAGTATAGATCTGATCGGATCAAATATTGATGCGTTCAGATACTATACCACTAAGGGAGGCGTATGCTGCGTGCGTGGGTGTTAGCGGTACTGGCGCTAATCTGACGCTGCCTGGGGCGACGCATATCACCGCCGGGCGATCAGGGGGCTAAACCTTTATTCGGTAATAAACGGCGGGTGCCCTGACACTATAAAAAATAAACAAACTAACCAGCGTCAACCGTAACGGTTATACGGTGATCAGTGGTGAAAGGGTTAACTAGGGGGCAATCAAGGGGTTAAAACATTTATTCGGTAGTATATGGGGGTCCCTGACGCTATAAAACGCTGACGGCGAACCTAAATATTTATGTCCCTAACTAGCGTCACCAGCAACACTAATACAGCGATCAGAAAAATGATCGCTTAGTGACACTGGTGACAGGGGGTGATCAAGGGGTTAAAACTTTATTAGGGGGGGTTAGGGGGGTACCCTAGACCTAAAGGGGGGTAACAGTATCTGTCCCAACACTGTAACTGTCACAAACTGACACTATGCAGTAATCAGGAAAAAAAAAAAAAAAAAAAAAACTGCTGGTGTCAGTTTGTGACAGGGGGGGGGGGGGGGGGTGATTGGGGGGCGATCGGGGGGGGGGGATCGGGGTGTTTTGTGTGCCTGGCATGTTCTACTGTGTGTGTGTGTGTTGGTGCACTCACATTGATGTCTTCTCTCCTCGGGCCGGAACGGAAATTACCGAGCCAAGGAGAGATGACATCATTTCCTTTGCTGCTGTTTAGCATACAGCAGCAAAGGAATGATTCGATTGGCCGGCGGCGATCGCGAGGGGGGGGCCACGAACGGATGGTCTCCCCCTCACCACCGATCGCCGCTGGACAAACGACGACCGCACCGGGGGGGGGGGGTCCGATCGGACCCCCCACCCGCGGAAGGCAAATCACGTACCCTGTACGTGATTTTGCCTGTCCGTGCCACTTTGCCGACGTACATCGGCGTGAGGCGGTCGTCAAGTGGTTAAAAAAAATGTAAAAAAACAGTTGGAGAATTTTTTTTTTTTTAACTCGCCTCTAAATGCCTGTTGCTAGGGGGTCCCTCGTAGTCTGCTTCCTTCGGTGCCTGGGCTCCTGACGTCACTTCCCTCGGCACAGGAAGGGAGATCGCCTCTCCACCCTCCCTCTTGTCAATGATCTGGGACACGTGACCGGTCCCAGATGATTGCGGGGCCAGTGCCGGCTCGTGCATGCGCAGTGGGTGTTTTAACTTCACAGCCGGGCGCCCACAGTTAAAATGCCGGCGCCGCCGAGCGGAGGGGGGGGGACGGGTGGGGATTCGGTCCCCCGCATCACTGGACCCTGGGACAGGTAAGTGTCTGATTAAAAGTCAGCAGCTGCAGTATTTGTAGCTGCTGACATTTTTATTTTATTTTATTTTTTAAATGGGAACCCCGCTTTAACTGTAATGTATGCTTTCATTTTGTTAAGCCCTGCACAAACTTTTGGCGCTATATAAATCCTGTATAATAATCTTTTTTACAGATCTGACTATGGCAGCAAGAGATGAGTGATCATTTTTTTGCTGCTGTAATATTTGCTTTTAGGCCTTGTCTGCGCTCAACCACATCTGCATGCCTGTCACATAATGACAAGCGGCTGTGTCTGTGTAGTCGCTGCATCCTAAAAAACATTAAAGTGATTGTAAAGTCTCCTTGTTTGTTATTTAGAAAAAAAATAAATGTTATACTTCCCTCCTCTGTGTAGTGGATTTGCACAGAGCAGCCTGGATCCTCCCCCCTCTTCGCTGCTCTTGGCCCCTCACTCCTGTCGAGTACCCCCACAGCAAGCAGCTTGCTATGGGGGCACCCAAACTGCAGCTCTGTGTGTCCATTCAGACACAGAGCTGCCATTCGGATCCCGCCTCTCTCTCCCCTGATTTGCTCATTGACTTTGACAACCGTTGGAGCCAACGGTGCCGCTGCTGTGTCTTGGCCACTCCGGGGGGAGAGTCCCAAATGACCGAGGAACTTGTGAACGTTGCTGGACAGAGAAGGGGCTCAGGTAAGTATTAGGGGGTGCTGGGGGGGGGGGGCTGCTACACACAAGACTTTTTATTTGAATGCATCAGGATAAAAAAACCTTCTGCCTTTACAACTCCTTTTAAGGGCCCTTTCACACCGAATGCAGTTGGATGCACATCGCAAACACATCGCAAAATGTATGCACATTCAATTGCGTTTCAAATGCATGTAAACATTCAGTCAAAAAGCAGTTCTGTGCAGTTTCTGGTGTGACTGGTCCCTAAGAGACATCCTGTACACAGTACCAGCCAGGGAGGCAGAAAAAACAGCCTGTAGACGAGTATGTTGGAAATTTGTGCAAAATTGTGCACTTTCCCAACACCTATAGAAACGCGCTGCCCTTTAGCAGATGCACAGCGATGTTCAGAGCGTTGAACGAAAAAAAACTGTCAGCTCCAGTCAGAGCCGCTGTACTAACTATGCAAAGTAAGACCCCCCCCCCCGCTGAGCTAGGGGGACAGTCCCCCTGTCAGAACACTCCGATCAGTGGTCTCCGTTATTGGCTGAGAGCACTGATCGAGAGTCAGTCGGCTGCTGGTTTTCCAGCAGGTTCATCTGACAGAAGCCGGTCAAAGCGACATACACCTGGGGCCGAATGTCTGTGTTTTGTTTTGTTTTTCTTTCTCTTTTTTCTTTTTTGAACCCGCAATTGTCGTGTGACATTTGGCCTGTGAGTATCCAGCTTTACTCACATGCTGTCTCTGTATGAGGAAAAGAGAGCCGATAACCGGCAAGGTTGTCAGTACATTGTTTACACTGATTATCTGTGCAGCCCAATCGGTGCCCATCAGCGCAGCCCCATCAGTAGTCTTCAGTGTCTATCCATGAAGAAGGAAAAATTCTAATTTAATAAGTGTGTCTATAGCCAAAACTTTTTTTAGTTTTGAATGAAGTGGGGAAGGATTAGAACTATCGTTCTGAGGCTTCATTGGAGAGATTCCTTCACTTCCTGTCTGGTAAAAAGGTTTCCCCCAGGACAGGAAGTGAGGGAAAATCTCTCTAATGCCGCGTACACACAACCGGTTTTGCCGTCGGAATAAACTCCGAAGGTTTCTTCGACGGAACTCTGCTCAAGCGGTCTTGGCTACACACGGTCACACCAAAGTCCATCCGTCCAGAACGAGGTGACGTACAACACGTACGACGGGACTAGAAAAAGGAAGTTCAGTACCCAATTGCTTCCGTCTCGTACTTGCTTCAGAGCATGGGTCGTTTCTGGTACGTCGGAACAGACGAGCGGGTTTCCCAATAGTAATTATTTCCGTCGGAAAGATTTAGAACATGTTCTCTAAGTCCGTCAGAATTTTCGACGGAAAAAGTCAGATGGGGGCATACACACGGTCAGAAAGTACGACGAAAAGCTCCCATCTGACTTTTTCTGACGGACATTCCGCTCGTGTGTATGCGGTATGACAGTAACACAGACTGAAGCAAAATACTTTGTATACATTTAGTGGGGGGATTGATCTAGAACCTCTCTCTTCTCTCTTTTTATTGTAGTCTTTTTCCCTGTTGCATGTTTTTCCCTCTCACTTCCTGTCTGGTAAAAGGTTGTCCCCAGAACAGGAAGTGATGGAAAGTCACTCTATCAGAGCCCCATTCTGTCCAAAACTAAAAAAAAAAAAAGCTTTTAGTAATCCGTACCTGCATTAAATGGGTTTTTGTGTTCTGCCTAGAGTTCACATGTAGCAAGTTTCCTGTTTTTGTTCAGTTCCTCTTTTATATTCATAGATATTTGAATAGCTACACTGACATGGACGGGACGTGCTAACAGTCACCTCTTACCAGTTTTATTATGCAAAATTAGGAAGGAGCTGAACTGTCACCAAATTTGTTGTGATGAGGAGTGAAGCACTTTGTGGTGTGCACCAGATATCATTCCTGCCCTGCAAAATATGAACATTGTCAGCAATGGCATTTTTCATCAGACACGCTCATCTATTGATATGTCCTAAATATTGCTTTGCACTGTTGGGCTGAAATTGTAAAAGAGCTTTTTGTAGGTGAAGATGTCGCATGTAAGGAAACGGCTAATTACTTAGGGGTCTAAGTATACAAAACTTGTCAAAAGCATTTGCTCAACCTTCGCAAATTCTGGCTGTGTCTGGCTTAATATGTTAATTTTCTGTGATCTTCGGCTCCATCTAGTAGCCTCAGTATATACATTTTCCTGAAATACCTCAATCAAACAAATTCTTATTATACAGGATTTATACAGCACCAACTGTTTGATCAGAACTTACAACATGAGAGCCGACAGTACAGATACAATATAATTCAATACAGGAGGAATCAGAGGGCCCTGCTCGTTAGAGCTTGCAATCTAGAAGGGAGGGATACTGCATTATGGCCACTAGATGGTGCTGATAATAGGGAAACAAAGTTCTAAAGAATAATTCCAGGTATTGGCATGGTATATATAGATACATTGGTCCATCTTGAAACAATGTGTGTGTGTGTGTGTATATATAATATATAGTGTGTGTGTGTGTGTGTATGTATATATTTGTGCTCATAAGTTTACATAGCCTGGCAGAATTTGATTTCTTGGGCATTTTTCAGAGAATATGAATGATGACACAAAAGCTTTTCTTTCACTCATGGTTAGTGTTTGGCTGAAGCCATTTATTATCAATCAACTGTGTTTACCCTTTTTAAATCATAATGACAACAGAAACTACCCAAATGATCCTGATCAAAAGTTTACATACCCTGGTGATTTTGGCCTGATAACATGCACACAATTTGACACAAAGGGGTTTGAATGGCTATTAAAGGTAACCATCCCCACCTGTGATCTGTTTGCTTGTAATTAGTGTGTTTGTGTATAAAAGGTCAATGAGTTTCTGGACTCCTGACAGAACCTTTGCATCTTTCATCCAGTGCTGCACTGACGTTTTCTGGATTCTGAGTCATTGGGAAGCAAAAAGAATTGTCAAAGGATCTGCGGGAAAAGGTAGTTGAACTGTATAAAACAGGAAAGGGATAGAAAAAGATATTTTGCGAATGCCAATCGGCAGTGTTCAAACTCTAATCAAGAAGTGGAAGATGAGGGGCTCTGTTGAAACCAAACCACGGTCAGGTAGACCAACTAAAATTTCAGCCATAACTGCCAGGAAAATTGTTGTTATGCAAAGAAAAACCTACAAATAACATCAGGTGAAATATAGGACTCTGAAAACATGTGATGTGGCTGTTTCAATTAAATGAAGGTTCTGGAGTGGCCATCTCAGTCTCCTGACCTCAATATCATTGAGCCACTCTGGGGAGATCTCAAACGTTGCAGTTCATGCGAGACAGCCCAAGAATTTACAGGAACTGGAGGCTTTTTGCCAAGAGGAATGGGCAGCTTTACCATCTGAGAAGATAAAGGGCCTCATCCACAAATACCACAAAAGACTTCAAGCTGTCATTGGTGTTAAAAAGGGCAATACACAGTATTAAGAACTGGGGTATGTAAACTTTTGATCAGAGTCATTTGGGTAGTTTCGGCTGTCATGATTTAAAAAGTGTAAACACAGTTGATTGTTAATAAATGGCTTCAGCCAAACACTAACCATGAGTGAAAGAAAAGTTTTTGTGTTATCATTCATATTCTCTGAAAAATGCCCAAGAAATCATAAATTCTGCCAGGGTATGTAAACTATCTTTTCCTGTGACAACACTGATGAAATGACACTTTGCCACAATGTAAAGTAGTGAGTGTACAGCTTGTATAACAGTGTAAATTTGCTGTCCCCTCAAAATAACTCAACACACAGCCATTAATGTCTAAACTGCTGGCAACAAAAGTGAGTACACCCCTAAGTGAAAATGTCCTAATTGGGCCCAATTAGTCATTTTCCCTCCCCAGAGTCATGTGACTCGTTAGTGTTACAAGGTCCCAGGTGTGAATGGGGAGCAGGTGTGTTAAATTTGGTGTTATCGCTCTCATACTGGTCACTGGAAGTTCAACATGGCACCTCATGGCAAAGATCTCTCTGAATATCTGAAACAAATTGTTGCTCTACATAAAGATGGCCTAGGCTATAAGAAGATTGCCAAGACCCTGAAACTGAGCTGCAGATATGTGGCCAAGACCATACAGCGGTTTAACAGGACAGGTTCCACTCAGAACAGGCCTCGCCATGGTCGACCAAGAAGTTGAGTGCACATGCTCAGCGTCATATCCAGAGGTTGTCTTTGGGAAATGGACATATGAGTGCTGCCAGCATTGCTGCAGAGGTTGTAGGAGTGGGGGGTCATCCTGTCAGTGCTCAGACCATACACTGCATCACTGGTCTGCATGGCTGTCTCAAAGAAAGGAAGCCTCTTCTAAAGATGAAGCACAAGAAAGCCTGCAAACAGTTTGCTGAAGACAAGCAGACTAAGGACATGGATTACTGGAACCATGTCCTGTGGTCTTGTGAGACCAAGATAAACTTATTTGGTTCAGATGGTGACAAGCCTGTGTGGCGGCAACCAGGTGAGGAGTACAAAGACAAGTGTGTCTTGCCTAGAGTCAAGCATGGTGGTGGGAGTGTCATGGTCTGGGGCTGCATGAGTGCTGCCGGCACTGGGGAGCTACAGTTCATTGAGGGAACCATGAATGCCAACATGTACTGTGATATACTGAAGCAGAGCATGATCCTCTCCCTTCGGAGACTGGGCTGCAGGGCTGTATTTCAACATGATAATGACCCCAAACATGCCTCCAAGACGACCACTGCCTTGTTAAAGAAGTTGAGGGTAAAGGTGACCTAACCTAAAGACCTAAACCCTATTGAGCATCTGTGGGGCATCCTCAAATGGAAGGTGGAGGAGCGCAAGGTCTCTAACATTCACCAGCTCCGTGATGTCGTCATGGAGGAGTGGAAGAGGACTTCAACCTGTGAAGCTCTGGTGAACTCCATGCCCAAGAGGGTTAAGGCAGTGCTGAAAAATAATGGTGGCCTCACAAAATATTGACACTTTTTAAGCCAAATTTGGACATTTTCACTTAGGAGTGTACTTACTTTTGTTGCCAGCGGTTTACACATTAATGGCTGTGTGTTGAGTTATTTTGAGGGGACAGCAAATTTACACTGTTATACAAGCTGTACACTCACTACTTTACATTGTAGCAAAGTGTCATTTCTTCAGTGTTGTCACATGAAAAGATAGAATAAAATATTTACAAAAATGTGAGGGGTGTACTCACTTTTGTGAGATACTGTGTGTGTGTGTGTGTGTGTGTGTGTGTGTGTGTGTGTGTGTGTATATGATATATATATCAGTCTGGCCAATGCCGCTGGAATTAACCCAAGTGGATACCATTACTCCAGTGATCTCCTCTAGCTTCCGAGTCCTGCGTTGAGCGACTGCTCTCCTGCATTGTGAATATAGGAGGATCTCTGCTTGCCACATGCACAATAGAGAATTCTTTGCATTTTCTGCATGCGTGCAAAGTGTTCTCTGATTGGATGAGGTGGAGAGGCAGGGTGGTGAAGTCGTGGTCCCCCACCTTGTCCAGTCAATGAAGCGATCAGTCATAACCCCAGTATTTTTATTTCATTTTTTTCTTTCAGCGGCGACTCTGTTTCTCATAAAAGCAATCCGAGCTGCTGATTAGCCGCTGGGTTGTTTTTAGAAGCAGCGGAAGGGGTCCTTTGCCCAACCCCTAGCTGGTGTTTCTTGGGCTTGCCGTTCTTACCAGCAAGCCCAGGAAACATACAGACAGTTCGCGCGGCTGGTCACAGAGGTGAGGGGAGGCCAGATCTTCTCTGATCACCTCTATGATCTCGGAGGACCGGAGCAACGTCACGATGTCACTTCCAGTCTAGGGCGGAAGTAAACTTCTTTTTTTTTTTTCTTTTATCAAAAGATCAAATTTTTTTTTTTTTTTTTGACCTTTTGCTTTCAAAGGTAGAGGAGAGATTTGACCCCAGATTTCTCTATAAAGAGGAACTGTCATCACTTGTTTCTATTACAATGGATGTTTACATTCCTTTTAATAGGAATAAAAAAAATTAAAGGGATACTGTAAAAAAGACAAAGTGGCCTAATTTCTCACGCACAGTAGCAGACTCATGCATAAGTCACGCACGCATATGTAAACTGTGATCGCACCACACGTTAGGTATCGATGCGAATGTTAGAGCGATAGCAATAATTCTAGCGCTAGACCACCTCTGTAACTAAACTGGGAACCTGTAAAAAAAAAAAAAAGTTTGAGTCACCTATGGAGATTTTAAAGTATTATAGTTTGTTGTCATTCCATGAGCGTATGCAATTTTAAAGCCTGACACATTGGGTATCTATTTACTCGGCGTAACATCATCTCTTATATTTTACCAAATAATTGGGTTATTTATTGTGGGTTTTTATTTATTTATTTTTTACATTCAAATTTATTAAAGTGTGTTGACATTTTATTCTCTAGGGTCTTTGCTATAAAAAAAACATATAATGTTTGGGGGTTCTAATGAATTTTTCTAGAAAAAAAATAGATTTTTCACTTGTAAACAAAGATTTCCAGAAAAAGCCTGGTCCTTTTTTTAGAGTGGTTGTAAAGCCTCAAGGTTTTATCACTTTTATGCAGTCCTCTGTAGTGCAGCACTTTTTCTTACCTGAACCCGATCTGATCTAGTGATGAGCACGAGCTCAGCGGCTGCAGCCGCTGTCGCTCTCCTCATTGAACAGATTGATAGCAGCAGGAGCCATTGGCTCTCACTGCTGTCAATCAAAAACTATGATGCGGGGCCGAGTTCAGCTGTCCGTGTCCATGGACGCAGCAGGACTCGGGAACGAGCCCGCACGGATGCCCCCATGGAAAATGGCTTTCCGTGGGGGCCCCCGATGAAGAGGAGGGGCCTGGAGCGCCAGCGAGGGGACCCCAGAGGAAGAGGATCAGGGCTGCTCTGTGCAAAAAATTAAAAAGACTGAATGTTGTAGCACTGTTGCCATTCACTATTATACATTTGGTACTGTGGACAGGTTTGTAGAAGGATAACCACTGATAATTTCTTTTTCTGCACTAGGGTGCCCACTCTTGAACCATGGCTGAACACGAACCCACCTCAGAGCAGCTTGCGCAGATTGCAGCCGAAAATGAAGAGGATGAACACTCCGTCAACTACAAGGCTCCAGCTCCGAAGTCCATCGATGAGATTCAGGCCATGGACCAGCATGATGAGAGTCTTCGGAAGTACAAAGAGGCTCTTCTGGGTGCCCTTCCCGCTACAGTGGGTGAGTTGTGAACAGACGAGCACAGGGCACATATCTGCCAGTGACACTTAGCCTAGGTTCACACTAGTGCTGTTGCATAGTCATGTGTTTTTGATGCATTTTCATGCTTCAATATGCATTTTCATGCTTTTCCTTTTTTTTTTTTTTTTTTTTTTGTTAAGCACAAAACCCTGCCAGAAATGCATGTACAATTGTGCTCAAAAGTTTGCATAACCTGGCAGAAATTGTAAAATTTTGGCATTAATATTGAAAATATGACTGATCATACCAAAAAAAACTGTCTTTTATTTAAGGATAGCAATCACATTTATTATCACATAGTTTTTTTGGATCCTTTCTAAATCATAATGATAACAGAAATCACCCAAATGGCCCTGATAAAAAAAAAAGTTTACATACCCTGGGATGTTTGGCCTTGGTACAGACACAGAAGGTGGCACACACAGGTTAAAATGGCAATTAAAGGTTAATTTCCCACATTTGTGGCTTTTTAAATCACAATTGGTGTCTGTGTGTAAATAGTCAATGAGTTTGTTAGTTCTCATATGGATGCACTAAGCAGGCTAGACATGAGGAAGTAGAAAAGAACAGTCAAAAGACCTGCATAACAAGGTAATAAAATGTTACAAAGATGGAAAAGGATATAAAAAGATATCCAAAGTCTTGAATATGCCAGTCAGTACTGTTTGATCACGTAAGAAGTGGAAAATTAGGGGCTCTTTTGATACCAAGCCAAGGTCAGGTAGACCAAGAAAAGATTGCAGTCACAAAATCCCAGTAGATCAGCAGTTTTTGAAATACTCAGACCAGCCCGTCTGGCACCAACAACCACGCCACATTCAAAGTCACTTAAATCCCCTTTCTTCCCCATTCTGATGCTCGGGCTGATCTTCAGCAAGTCGTCTTCACCACATTCTAGATGCCTAAATGCATTGAGTCGCTGCCATGTGATTGGCTGATTAGCAATTTGTGTTACCAAGCAATTGAACAGGTGTACCTAATAAAGTGGCGGGTGAGTGTACAATATAATAGAAACTTTAAGGGTCGGTTCACACTAGGACAACTTGGGATCCGACTTGTAAGCCCTCAAGTCGCCCCAAGTCGCTTTACTGTGAGCTTTACAGTACAGTGAATGAGAGCGTCTTAATTGACACTACTGAAGTCGCTCTGACTTCAGAGCGTACTACTTGTACTACTTGGATCCGACTTGTAGGCGACCTGTACCCATAGAATTCAATGGAAGTCGCCTCCAAGTCGGATCTACATTGAAGCGACTTTACAGGGAAAAAATTTAGTTTGCCCAGGCAAACCCCTCCCTCCCAGAGAGCTGATTATCCTGTGATTGGCCACAGCCAAAGTCACCTGTCCTGGAGGCGACTTGAAGTTGCGTTGTAATTTGCTTAAAGTCGTGCTAAAGCTGCGTTGAAGTCGCCTTGCAAAGTCGCGCTGAAATCGTGTTGTCCCTGTGTGAATTGAGCCTAACTTTTCTCTCTGACCTCTGAAGGACTTGGCTTATAAGAACGTAGCAGGAAAGCTCATGTACCGCCCTGTTTGATAAAACTCCCTTTTAGTGTTTTGTCCTGCAATGCCATAAGCTCCCCAACATGAAATAAAAGGTGGAGCTTTTCTGAAGGACGGTATTGTTACTGGATATCGTAACATGTTGGAAATGTATTCATGGAGACTTGTAAAGTTACTGATCGCTCCACCTTAAGGTTTCAGGTTGATTATACTCTTTAAAGATTTAAAGCCAGAGACAAGCAGGTAGCTTTTAAGGAGAAGTCAGCTGTGGGAAGCGCCTGTGTTGTGGAACTCCCGGAAGGATTTGGCCCCTTAATGACCAGGCCATTTTTTGTGAGAAGGCAGTGCGTCGCATTAACTGACAATTGCGCAGTTGTGCGACGCTGTACCCAAACAAAATTTACTGTATTTATTGGCGTATAACACTCACTTTATCACCATGAAAATCGGGTGCAAATAGCGTGTGCGTGTTATACGCCAATACTTCAATTTTAGCTGCCAGGGAGGGGGGGCGGGACGAGCCCCGTCAGATTACATACAGTGAGAATCTCCTGTTTACTTGGCGGTCTCTGTAATAGGAATTCCTGTCTCCTGGGCCACCATTGGACCACTGTTCTGTCTATCTGTCTGTCGAAGCTTGTCCCCTCTAGGCTGCAGATGGGCATCAAACAGGCTGCATTGATGGCAATGGTGAGGCTGCAGATAGGCACTGACCCTTATTTTAACATTTTTATTTTTTATTTTTCCCTGAAACTTCCCTCCATAAAATGAATGTGTGTGTTATACGCCGATAAATACAGTATGTCCTTTTTTTACCCACAAATAGAGCTTTCTTTTGGTGGTATTTGATCATCTCTGCGGTTTTTATTTTTTGCGCTATAAACGAAAAAAAAGACAATTTTGGAAAAAAAAAAAGAAACTATTTTTTGCTATAATAAATATCCCAAATTAAAAAAAACAAACAAACACATTTATTCATCAATTTAGGCTGATATATATTCTTCATATTTTTGGTAAAAAAATAAGCGTATATGGATTGGTTTGCGCAAAAGTTATAGTGCCTTCAAAATAGGGGATAGATTTATGACATTTTTATGATTTTTATTATTTTTTTTTTTTTTTTTTTTACTAGTAATGGTGGTGATCTGTAATTTTCATCAGGATTGCAGCAGACAGATCGGACAATTTTTATTTATTTTTTTACACTTTTTTGGGGGGGGGGGGGGGGGGGGCCGCCTTGACTGATTACTGTATAAATGTCACTGGCAGGGAAGGGATTAACACTAGGGGACGATCAAGGGGTTAAATGTGTTCCGTGGGAGAGGTGTTTCTAACTGTGAGGGGACTCGCTGGAGGAGGAGACTGATCGCTGTTCCTAACCTTTAGGAGTAAGGATGAGGTCCGGCGTGTTCGCACAGCCCACGTGCAGAGCCCTCCAAGAACTCGGCGCTGCGCTAATCGCAGGCAGTGAGACATTTCCCCGATGCGCGGCTGCAGAGATCGGGAAATGTCTCACTGCCTGTGATTAGCGCAGCGCAGTGCTGACTTCCTGGCGGGCTCTGCACGTGGGCTGTGCGAACGTGCCGGAGCTCATCCTTATTTAGAAGCAGACGATCAGTCTCTCCTCCCCCTGACAGAACCGGGATTTGTGTGTTTACACACAGATCCCCGTTCTGGCTCTCGTGCCCACCGGCCACGCGCATCGGGTTCCCCGCCGTGCAGCGGGCGCCTGCTTAAGGCTCTTAAAGGAGCCGACGTACCTGTATGGCGATTCCCGCAGGGCTAGCGACCTGCCACATTATATGAACATGAGCTGGGCAGGAAGTTTTTAAAAAACTGATTTACCTGTAAAACTAATATTACTGTATTTTGTATCATCAGATCCCACAGCTCCAAATGTGGTTGTGACCAAACTGACCTTGGTATGTGCGGAGGCTCCTGGACCACTTGAGCTGGATCTGACAGGTAATATTATTCTGTGTTTTAATGTCTGTCACATCAGATACAAAAACTCTGCACTGTGTTCCTGTCTGGTCTTAACATCGGTCTGTTTCTGCTTTCCAGGGGATTTGGAGAAGTTCAAGAAAGAAACATTTTACCTTAAGGAAGGAGTTGAGTACAGAATCAAAATTAGTTTTAAGGTGAGAAGGCCACAGTTATTGTATACAATGAAAAGACTTTCTACATAAATTGGTGTTTGTTGTAAATGGGTACTTTCCTAATATGCTGTTAAATAGAATGTATAGTGTTTGAGGCACTTTTTTTCAATCTACTTCTAACATACACTATATTACCAAAAGTATTGGGACGCCTGCCTTTACACGCACATGAACTTTAATGGCATCCCAGTCTTAGTCCGTAGGGTTCAATATTGAGTTGGCCCACACTTTGCAGCTATAACAGCTTCAAGTCTTCTGGGAAGGCTGTCCACAAGGTTTAGGAGTGTGACTATGGGAATGTTTGACCATTCTTCCAGAAGCACATTTGTGAGGTCAGGCACTGATGTTGGACGAGAAGGCCTGGCTCACAGTCTGCACTCTAATTCATCCCAAAGGTGTTCTATAGGGTTGAGGTCAGGACACTCTAATTCCTCCACCCCCAAACTCGCTCTTCCATGTCTTTATGGACTTTGTTTTGTGCACTGGTCCCAAATCATTTGGTGGAGGGGAGATTATGGTGTGGGGTTTTTCAGGGCTTGGTCTTGGCCCCTTAGTTCCAGTAAAGGGCTCTCTTAAGGCGTCAGCATACCAAGACATTTTGGACAAGTTCATGCTCCCAACTTTGTGGGAACAGTTTGGGGATGGCCCCATGACTGCACACCAGTGTACAAAGCAAGGTCCATAAAGACATAGATGAGCGAGTTTGGGGTGCAGAAACTTGACTGGCTTGCACAGAGTCCTGATCTCAACCCGATAGAACACCTTTGGGATGAATTAGAGCAGAGACTGCGAGCCAGGCCTTCTCATCCAACATCAGTGCCTGACTTCACAAATGCGCTTCTGGAAGAATGGTCAAACATTCCCATAGCCACACTTCTAAACCTTGTGGGACAGCCTTCCCAGAAGAGCTGAAGCTGCAAAGGGTGGGCCAACTCAATATTGAACCCTACAGACTAAGACTGGGATGCCATTAAAGTTCATGTGGGTGTAAAGGCAGGCGTCCCAATACTTTTGGTAATCTAGTGTATGTTGAAAAGGCACAAGTTCATAGAGTTCAACCAATTTGAAAAAAAGGTGGCACCGATCGGCCTGCACTGATTATCTTTGTACATGTCCCCTGTGACACTGGCCAATTACCGGCTCTGCTTTCCTCATGCTGTCACACCGTGTGAGGAAAGTACTGCCGATAACCAGCAGGTCTGTTTACATTATCAGTTGCGATTGGACACAGCTGATCACATGGTAAAGGGCCGCTGTGATTCGCCCTTTTCCACGATCTGTGATCGATTGTGTCAAACACAGAGCACACCAGATGGGCGCCTCAGTGGGTGTGCGGAGGGGCATGCTTCTCGGGGGACATCCATGGACGCCCTCCCAGAAGCAGGCTCCCCCGCGTGCCCTTGCCCTCCCACAATAGAGCTGTGCTGTAGCCATCTTACAGCCGTAGCTCGGTGAGGAGGTGGTTAAACAAGGTTGAGAGGAGGAGAGGATGACACATTATGGTCTGCACCTCATATAATCAGGGAACACCCTGTACTCACTGAAAAAATAGAAGGGGGTCTCCTGAATGGCTGAGGTGGGAGGGTGAGTGATTCTGTGTTTAGTTGTGTTTTTTATTTTATTTTTTTAGTGGAAGTTTAGCCAAAAACTACAAATCTACACCACATACTAAGACTAATCTATCTAGCCCTGTTAAGCAAAAATCGCTATAACTACCTTTTCTGAAGCCGATTCAGTCCGTTCCTGCGCTGTGCCATCAGCGGCGGCCTCTCTGTGTAGGCATCTGCAGAACAGGCATCTGACAACGAAAACCCCCATAGTAAGTCTATGGGTGACGTCACGTCCCAGGCATTTCCCAGCCGTTGTTGGCTCTCTCCTGCACACGGCATCCGCCGCTGGAGACTACCGGAGTGGATCATACAATTTTCTCGTACAATTTTTCTTTAGATTTTTTCAATTTGTATGCCATCAGGCTGGCCCTTGAACTATATAGTTGACAGTAAGTCTAAAGGAAATTGAATAATATATGGCCAGCCTAGCTTTCCTCATTAGAACCCTGCAAGTGCAGCAGCTGATTAATAATCTTTAAAACCACTCCCATTCACATTCACTCATGGAAACCGACAAACCGCTATTTCTTCAGAATAACAAAAGGTAGGAATCTGCAAAAAAGTTTGTTAACCACCTCAATACTGGGCACTTTCGCCCCCTTCCTTCCCAGACCAATTTTCAGCTTTCAGCGCTCTCGCACTTTTAATGACAATTACTCGGTCATGCTACACTGTACCCAAATGAAATTTTTATCATTTTGTTCGCACAAATAGAGCTTTCTTTTGGTGGTATTTATTCACGACTCCATTTTTTTTTTTTTGCGATATAAGCGCAAAAATAGTGGAAATTTGGAAAAAAAACAATATTTTCTTTTTTCTGTTTTAAAAGAGATCCAGTAAAATCGAATTTTGTCATAAATTTAAGCCAAAATGTATTCTGCTACATGTTTTTGATAAAAAAAATCCTGTTAAGTGTATAATAATTGGTTTGTGTGATCACGGACATATGTACGCAAATGATCATGTACAGATGTGTGCAGGTGATCACGTACATATGTGTGCAGATTACCATTGGGACATGTGATTTTAGTGTGACATATGTGGGGGACAGCTTTTTTTATTATTTGGGGACATGTGTTTTGGGGACATGTGTGTTTTACATTATGTGGGGACATGTTTGTGTTTTACATTATGTGGGGACATGTGTGTGTTTTACATGTATGTATTTACATGTGTGTTGACACTAGACTGGTGATCAGTGAGTAAAAAGCTGTAAAAAACAGCTCATACTCACTGATCATCAGCCGGCTGCAGCGATCCCCCCTCCTCTCCTCCTCAGCGACAACTTCCGTGTGAGGAGAGGAGAGCTGATCGCCTAGCAACCGGCTGTGTTTACATCACATGACAGCTGTGATTGGACACGGCCGTCATGTGATCAGGAGGGCCAATCACAGAGCCCTCCTGCCGATCCGAGATGCGCCGTGTCCGGGGGACACGAGCGCATCGGGATCGCGCCGCTGCGCGGGCACGCGATCCCGCTCCTTCTGAGGGACGTTCCTGAACGTCCACTCAGAAGGAGAGAGCGCCCACCCGGCCGTTTATGTACATTGGCCGGGTGGGAAGTAGTTAAAATACCTACAATGTACATAGATCATCACCCAGAGGGGAATGTTTTTTTTTTTTTTTTTTTTTTTTTTTGTCAACAAAAGTTACTTTTTACACCTGTATGGGTGCCGTGTCTTGCCCACAGAGGATGTGTAGTTGTTCGTGCATCCTAGTGCAGGAAGTCCTATTCATGTCAGTTGGGACGCAGTGGCTGCACGGACACAGTCCAGTTTTTGACATCCCTGTGTGCTTGTGCATATCCCCAAATGCAGAAAATGGATTTCTTTTTGTGTGTGCTTGGAGTTTTTTATTTTATTTTTTTTTCTTGCTCACCTAACCTGGTGTTTTGTATTACAGGTGCACAAGGAGATTGTTTCCGGGCTGAAATATCAGCAGCAGACATGCAGGAAAGGTGTAAAGTGTAAGTGACAGCCATCATACCTACCATCTTACAACAACAACAAAAATTTCATGTAAATTCTTAAAGCGGAGTTCCACACAAAAATGGAACTTCCGCTTTTCGGAACCCCCCCCCCTCCAGTGTCACATTTGGCACCTTTCAGGGGGGCGCAGATACCTGTATAATACAGGTATTTGCACCCACTTACAGGCATAGACCCCCACGGGGGGGGGGGGGGGGTCTACGACACTTCTCCATTCCCTTACAGAAGATGGCGGCGGCAGCATCCGAGGGACGGTTTGGCCTCGGGTGCCGACATCGCGGGTGCCCTGGACAGGTAAGTGTCCTTATATTAAAAGTCAGCAGCTACAGTATTTGTAGCTGCTGACTTTAAAAAAAATAAATAAATTCAGCGGAACTCCGCTTTAAGGACACTCTTTAGTTCAGTTCTGCATTCCTTCTTCTTTAACTGCCATGAAACAATCTTACAACCAATGCAATTGCATAGTTTTATGGTTCTTTAAGCTGGAAAGAAAATTCAGTCTGGGAAAAAAAACATGCCCCAGGTCAACAATTTTTTACATCTTGGCAAGGACAAAAGAATTCCTCTTTGACCCCTTAGGTATAAATATTACCATACTCTTCTTAGTGGCTATGGGTTGAGAAGCCAAAAATAGTTAGAAAAAGTCATCCAAACCTTAAAAGTAGATCTAATCACTTGAATTCAATGGGCTGCCCTACGTGGGACAAAGTAGTTAATGGAGGTTGTTTTGCTGCTGTGCGATTCCTGTCCAAATCGCATGCAGTTTCTCGCACTGCTCCTATGTGAACCCAGGCTTGTCATGGTTATTTTGAGCCTGAGTTCAGACAGGAGCGGGGAAACCTCCACTGCATGACGGGTTCCACCAGCTCCCATCCGATTGTGGACATCTGCGGCTTGGGCTCCTCCTGACTCTACCATGTCTTTGTTCCCCACATTGTCAGTGGCTCTCTTCTCTGCCACCCCCCCAGCCTCCAGTGGTTCGAGCCATCCACTGGACCCCACTGTACCAGATTGCCACGATCCCCTGCTGTCAGACGCCAAAAGGCTGCTTCATCAGTCCGGGTATTTGAGATCCCCACGGCTTTCTCTCCTTTTCTGACAGTACGGGCTAGATGGCTTCTGATTGGTCAGTGCTGTCCATGTGACGGTGCTGACCAATTAGAATTCCTGTAGTCCTTACTGTCAGCACTGCCAAGGAGGATGGCTCGAACCGCTTTAGGCTGGGGGGAGAGAGCTGCTGGATATGCAGGGAACAAAGCCATGGAAAAGGCGGGAGGAGCCACAGATGTCCACAGTGGGGAGCCAGAGCTGGTGGAACCAGTCATGCAGGGAGGTTTCCCGCACCGCTCCTGTGTGAACTTCACTATAACAAGCCTGGGTTCACACAGGAGCGGCGCAGGAAACAATGCGATTTGGACAGGAATCACACCCCATTTCTGTTCAAATCGCATTCAATTCTTTGAGCCCATCCATTTTTGTTTTGCAAAGTATCGGTTTCAGATATCAGGAGCTTTTTCACAAGTACTTGTGAAAGTCCTCGGTATCTGTGCATCCCTAGGTGTGAATAGAGCCTTAAAGGTGAAGTACAGCTAAAGCTGGTTTGACTGTACTCCTTCGTTCTGCACTCCTGTGAACCGCTTCCTGCAGACAGAGGGCTGAAGCCTGCTGGCTGCTGACGTCACAAAGCCAATGTTCTATCGAATAGTGCCCTCCGTCGAAAAATGCCCACGTAGTATAGGATGGCACGCCAGCTGATTTCCTGATCAGCTGGCGTGACGTCACCATCGCGCATGCGCACATCGTAGGAGGCATCTTTCGATGGGAGATGCCATTTGACGGGCACAATTGAAAGTTATACAAACAGTGGAGGGAGACCGTAGTTGTCAGATTGTGCCTCGCTGTTGCGGGGCGGGTTTACAGTGTGCCCAAGGTCGGGTTTTGTCTGTGTTGCAGGATGGGTTTGGTGTGTTGAACGGCGGGTTTTGCCTGCGTCTAAGGGCGCCTTGCAGCACAGCCACAACCCGCCTTGCAGCAGCGAGGCACAATCTGACAACTACGGTCTCCCTCCGCTGTTTGCATAGCTTTCAATTGTGCCCGTCAAATTTGTATCTCCCTCTACGAGGTGCGCGTGCGCTATGGTGACGTCGCACCAGCTGATTGGGAAATCAGCTGGAGTGCCCTTTCATACTGCGCATGCGCTTTTTGATAAAACACTGGTCCAAGCTCAGGCAAGATCGCGACAATGAAGTAGGGATCAGCCCACATGCCTGGACCAGCACCTGACTCAGTCTCGGCGAACTGAAAGTCAGCAACTCTCTGCTCAGGGAGCTGGGAGAACCGAACGATTAGCATTTTTTGATCGCTTGGTTCTCAGTGTTAGAGCCGGCAGGGGACAGATGCAGCATCGCACAGATGCTACATCCACCTAGGTAAGTATGATTGAAAAAAATATATATATATTCCCATACTTGTCTTTTAAATCTCCTATATATAAGTTAATGAAAATACAAAAGTCATTTTTCCGTCATTTCAAAGCTGCAGATTTTATTAAAATACCTAGTGACCCTGCCAGGAAGGTCCTTGTTTAGGCAAACAAGGACCTGTGGTTGGGTGACAACATTCATTCCTTGTCTCCTGGTTGTGCTTCTCTGTTGTCAACCTTGTTGGGCTCAGCTGGCCCGTTTACACCCAGCCGCCCATAGAGCAGAACGGGGTCTGTCCATGTCCGCTTTGCAAAAACACAGTGGACACGGACCTGTCATCCGGCCGGTCTGCTCTGCTCAGCATGGGATGAGCAGACAAATCCCCTGCTGAGCAAATTGGAGTCAGCCTTGTGAGTCCAAAGACTCTTTATGGCTGCTGAGCGGTTTGTTTTCCTAGGGCAGTGACAGGGTTGCTTTAAATGAGCCTTGTTGATGTAAAATAACCTCTTGCGGACCGCCCACTGTACATTTCCTGCGGCAGGGCATATGTGATCTGACACTTCCGGGTCTGGGGTGCATGCACCGCCGGCGACCCCCTCCCACTGTGATTCTACACAGCGGGAGCCCAGCTGCATGTATCGTGGACTCAACGTCCGTCAGCACTTGACGATTGCACAGGCAGAACGACAATATGTCTCTGTAAACAAGGCAGATTGTCGTTCTGTCAGAAGGGAAGGCACAGATCCTGTGTTTCTGCTAAGCAGGAACACAGATCTTTGCCTTCCCCTAGTTAAAGCACTGCCCCCACAGTGAGTAAGCACAACCTAGGCATACAGTAAAGCTGGCCATACACCATACAATTATACCTGTTCAATTTTCTTTAGATTTACCTTCAACTATGTAGTACAAGGGCCTGCCTGATTGCATCCAAATTGAAAGTGTTTAGGTTTCACCTCATATTATATGGTTTTGGTAAATCTAAAGGAAAGTTGAACAGGAAAATTGAATAGTGTATGGCCAGCCTTAACCCCTTTGATCCCCCCCCCCGATGTTAACCCCTTTCCAGCTAGAGTCATTAGTACTGTGACAGTGCATATTTTTTAGCACTGATCACTGTATTAGTGTTGCTGGTTCTAGAGGTCGCTGATCATCGCCATTACTAGGAAAAAAAAAAATCTCAGTTTGTAGATGCTATAACTTTTGTGAAAACCAATCAATATACGCTTACTGGGAATTTTTTTACCAAAAATATGTAGCAGCACACATATTGGCCTAAATTAATCAAGACGTTTTGATTTTTTTTTTTTTTTTGGATATGTTTTATAGCAGAAAGTTTTTTCAAAATTGTCGATCTTTTTTTGTTTATAGCGCAAAAAATAAAACACGAGGTGATAAAGTACCACCAAAAAAAATATCTATTATGTAGGAAAAAAGGGGACCTGCATTTAGAGTAGTGTTTTGGGACCACGCAATTGTCAGTTAAAGTAACGCAGTGCCGTATCACAAAAAATGGCCTGGTCAGAACATGGAGGGGGGGGCGGGGGTAAATCTTCCGGAGCTGAAGTGGGTAAAATACTTATTTATCCTGCCAGGAAAGTCCTTGTTTAGGCACCTTCTGTTGTAGGGTGACTACATTCAGGCCTGGTCTCCCAGTTGTGCTTCTCTGTTGTCAAACTCTTTGGGCTTAGCCAGTCTGTTTTACACCTGGCCACCCATAGAGCAGAGCGGGCTGTGTCCATGTCTGCTCTGCAAAAAACTGAGTGGACACGGACCTGTCACCCGCTGGCTCCACTCAGCATGGGATGAGCAGGCAAATCTCTTGCTCACGCCCCGTGTGAAAGGGGCCTAAAGCCTCTTTTGGCTGCTGAGCGTTTTTATTTTATTTATTTTTTATTTATTGGGTAGTAACAGGGTTCTTTTAAATGATGAGCCTCATTGACGTCAATTAACAAATACTTCTTTTGTTACAGTGGATAAGTCAAACTACATGGTCGGAAGTTACGGACCTCGCGCAGAGGAATACGAATTCCTCACCCCCATCGAAGAAGCCCCAAAGGGCATGTTGGCCAGAGGCTGTTATAACATGAAGTCGCTTTTCACCGACGATGACAAAACCAAGCATCTCTCCTGGGAATGGAACCTGACCATCAGCAAGGATTGGAAGAACTAGGCCTGCCCAGGGATGCCCTTCAAAGGCTCACAGCACCCCTAGTTCCTCCGACTCTCCGAGAAGTGCTGCTGGATTGTGTTCCAACTCTGTACCACATGGTGTCTCCTCCTCCACACCGCTCTGCCCCATAGAGTCCATCCCAAACCACCCCTCTTCCCCCCTCCCCCCCACCCCCCAAAAAAATGCCAAGTGGGATTGACATTTCTGCCTCATGTGGACACCTGTTTGCCTTTCCCTTCCTGTGTTTTACGTCTAGTGTTGGATGACTGGGATGTGTTCACTGCTTAAATTATTGTGCCAAGTTCTAGATCTTGGCCTTATCAGCAGCAAGTTTACACTGGGAGTTCAGAACAAAGGATCTTTCTCTCTACCCTCCCTTCTCCAGTTTGTCACACCCCATGACCGCCTTATAATTATTTGCTGCCTTTTTTTTTTCTTTTTCTTTTTTTTTTTTTTTTTTTTTTTTTTCTTTTTAATTTTCGTAGCCGTGTTGCCTTAAAATGATTTTTTGCATTTGTTGCAGTAGGCGCGATCTTTTCTGCTCCATGTTGTGCCTCGCTTTTTTGAAGTCTGCCTACCGCACTGCACCATCCCAGCCTCGGACGATGCCACGTGCAAGTTTGTAAGCTGCTCTCGTCCCGTATTTTTAGCTGCGACCAGGTCGCTAATATAGGCACTTATCAATGAATTTCCGAAGATTTAATTTTTTTTTTTTTAAATAAAGGAAAATCAGGAAATGTAATCCAAGATTGCATAGGACCAAACAGCTGCTGCAAAACATTTGCTTGGTGTCTGTTTCGTGGGCCACAAGGGGATTAAAACACATGCTCAGCGGTGAATGAGGGGGTGTATTATGTGATGTGCCAGCGTAGTATTCGATCACATCATTGCCTGTAGTCAGCCTGCCTCACCTTGCACGTTGCTCGTGTGATATTCAAACCGGATTTGTGCAGTTGCTTGTATAAAGAGCACCATTCTAATGCTAGTACTGACAACTGAATGTGGGGGTCGTAGCTAAGACAAGGCTGCTTTTTACATCTTGGGGTGGGAGAATTGTAACAGTGTCCTTTTTTTGGGGTATAGCCCTTATTTATTGCCTTTTCACATGAAGTACTTATTTTGTGGCCCATAATTTAAAGTATAACTAAAGGCAAAACTGTTTTTTGTATTTTTTTTTTTTTTTTTAGTTTTAGCTGGTGGGTGAGGGGTTAAAACCCCTGTCAGGTTTTTGTTTGTCTGTGTCTGTAAGTAAAATTTACTCTCTCTTGTACTGATCGCCAATATCAAGTGAGGGTAAGTTAAATTAAAAAAAACTGGAATAGAGGGAATATTCCAACAAGGACACCAGTTCTGGTGACAACCAGGGATTCCTTCACATTGAATATATATATACTCTCACTTCTGCGGAGTCTACAAGACAGGAAGTGAAGAGAAATCTCCGTCATGAGACACAGACGGCAAAAAACACCAACATTGGCTTAATCCCTCACCGAACTCTATCCAACATGCTAAAAACAAAGTTCTGGCTTTAGTTCTACTTGATCATTTCACTCTGGGAACTCCTTGGGGTAGCTGTGACTTTGCAGCCCGGAGAGTCTTGGAGGGGGGGGGAATTATCTCTGAGGTCATTTTTGTGCAGACAGAATTGTGTTTTATTGATTTTTTTTTTTTATTATTGTATTTGTTTTGTCTGTAATCCTCTCCCCAAAGATGGCATGATTCCAACAATCAATTGCTTTCCTTTTTATGAAAAATAAAATTATTCCAACTGGCTACACAATGCTTCCTCTTTGTAATATGCTTCCTGCACCGCGGCCTCTCCAGTATCTGCACCGCGGCCTCTTTCCTCCAGTATCCACTGTGCTGCCAACGATGTGCACCTTCCAGTAATTGCGTCATTGTCACCACTAGCTAAGTCTAAATTACTTTTTCTTCTTCACTGCCATGCAGCTGCCACTAGGTGACACTCTTGAAATGTTTAACCTCTTTTTACATTGTCATGCACGTTATTAACTGCATATCTGGCCAGTGATATAATGTGGCTCTCTCCTATTTTAGGTGACTATTACTAGGAAGAGTGCTACAATTATCTGAGGTGTCACACTGAATACACCCATATTGCTTCTGGTACCACAGCAAGACTTGCCATGCATGTTTCAGCTGCTTTCTGGTGGCATGCAGTTTTAGTTGAAATCTCCAAGTCTTTTGAGTCCTATCAAATCAAAAAAAAAAAACAAAACGCTTTTTATATGAGATTAAGGGAGCAGTACACCGTTTTACACTAGCTAAATATGATAATCTGAGGTCTAATGATTCCGTTGCAGATCCTGCTAGGAGGCCCCAGGTGCACAGGGTGTATGATTCTAAATAGGATCTTGCTGGCAGCAAGAGCCCATGTAAAGTTTTGTCCTTGCACTGTACTCGTGTAGCATTTGCATACCCTATTGGATGCTGCTGCTTGGGCTCAACAGTGCACCGCTAAAACACACTACTGATAGGCCCTTGCCATCTAGCATCCCTAGTTGCTAGGATGCAGGTGGCTCCTGCCTCCTAGTGCTGTTTGTTGCTAGAATGCAGATGGCCCCTGCTACTAGCACCCTTGGTTGCTAGGATGCAGATGACCTCTGCTGCCTAGTATCCTTGGTTTCCAGGATGCAGGCAACCCCTGCTGCTTGTATCCTTGGTTGCTAGGGTGCAGATGACCCCCTGCTGCCTAGTATCCTTGCTTTCCTGGATCCACTGCCTCGCGTCCTAGGTTGCCATGATGTAGGTGGCCCCTTCTGCCTCGCGTCAATGGTTGCCAGGAAGCAGACAGCTCCCGCTGCCTTGTGTCCTTGATTGCCAGGATGCAGAAGCTCCTGCTGCTTTGGTTGCCAGGATGCAGATGGCTTCCACTGCCTTGGTTGCCAGGATGCAGGCAGCCCCCTACTGCCTTGGTTGCCAGGATGCAGACTGCTCCCGCTGCCTTGTGTCCTTGGTTGCCAGGATGCAGACTGCTCCCGCTGCCTCGCGTCCTTGGTTGCCAGGATGCAGACGACTCTCGCTGCCTCGTGTCCATGGTTGCTAGGATGCAGGCGGCCCCCGCTGCCTTATGTCCTTGGTTGCCAGTATACAGGCAGCCCCTGCTGCCTCATGCCCTTGGCTGCCAGGATACAGGCACCCATTAAGAACCAACATGTAATATCATAAGTTTGTAATGCGCAGCACAGATATTGATGGTTTACATGTAGGACCTGATCAGCAGTGGCAGCCAGTAGAGTACATTTGTAGCGTTTACATGCATACAGTATAAAATATGCTCATTACATAGGTCCTGAAATGCTAATTCTTCCAGTTCTGGTTTATGCTGTGGACCGATACGGACCAGTGTATATGGGATCATCGAAAATTTTACTGATGCATTCAAATATGTATAAATTATGGGTCTGAACACAAGTATTGTTTGCCCATGTGCATGAGCCCAGTGCTGTTATGCGTAGTCAAGGATTCTAGTAGGAGCGATTTGTATTCGATTTGCCTCAGCTGACCAGACTCTTATGGCATTATCTTCAATCCAATTTTCATCTGTGTGTAAATATTACCACTCCATCTCAGAGGACACCTTTTGAGCTCCAATGATAACTATAGGAGCAACAGATGATCTAATCGAATCCCCAGCTGCTCATTGGCTGACTGTCCGGAGAGTCCTGCCAACCCAAGAATGTGTGGGTGAGTTGGCTAAAATTGGATTTGTGGCGAGTCATAATCCCCGCATACGTTTGCTGTCAAAGAAACTACCGGAATTAAAGCGGCATTTACAAGCACATATGACAATGTGCCAGAGGACTGGATTGATTTGTATAATGCTGTCGGGGGGGGGGGAAAAAAACGCACATCATAGAGATAAATCCAATGTATTACTATACGGGTCTGGGTTAATGTTGAAAGCTGGCCATACATTATACAATTTTCCTATTCCATTTCCTTTAGATTTACCTTCAGCTATGTAGTACAATGGGCTGCCTGATTGCATATGAATTGAAAGTGTTTAGGAGTGACCTCATATATTTATATGGTTTTGGTAAATCTAAAGGAAAATTGTATAATGTATGGCCAGCCTTAGGCCCCTTTCACACAGGCTGTCAGATTCAGATCCGCCTGTCAGTTTTTCAGGCAGACCCGATCGGACATCCCCCCCCCCGTTCTCTTATGGCATCGGATGGAAACAGACAGGCGGTCTGTTTTCATCAGATTGCCCCATAGAGGAGAGCAGACTGTGCTATGCAGAGCGAACACGGACCTGTCACCCGCCTGCTTAGTGGGGATCAGCGGAGAGATCCCGCGCTGAGCAAGCAGATTCCGCTTAGCAGAGGCATCCGTATGAAAGGGGCCTTAGGTTTAACGCACTTGGGGTGTCTGAACAAGCACCTCTGAAGAACTGCTGGCAGGAAAATGCAGAATAAAAAAAAAAGCGCTAGAAGCTGCCTATATTATGCACAGCTAGCGTTTCAGCCTAAATGCATCCTACTGGCCAGAATATTAATTTATTCTGGCTGTTGGAATCCATCAATGCTTAAACGCTACACATGTCTCGTGTTTAGGCGTTTTTGTTTTTTTCGTCTGCTGAAACGCACCTATATTGTCAAAAGTATTGGGACACCTGCCTTTACACGCAATGGCATTCCCAGTCTAATGCTGCGTACACACGGTTGGAATTTCCAACAACAAATGTTCGATGGGAGCTTGTTGTCGGAAATTCCGACCGTGTGTAGGCTCCATCGGACATTTTCCGTCGGAATTTCCGAAAAAAACAAAATTTGAGATCTGGATCTCAAATTTTCCGACAAAATCCGTTGTCGGGAATTCCGATCGTGTGTACACAATTCAGACGCACAAAATTCCACCCATGCTTGGAATCGAGCAGAGGAGCTGTATTGGCTATTGAACTTCACTTTTCTCGGCTCGTACGTCACCGCGTTCTTGACGCTTGGAATTTCCGACAACATTTGTGTGACCGTGTGTATGCAAGACAAGTTTGAGCCGACATCCATCAGGGGAAAAAAAACATGGATTTTGTTGTCAAAATGCCCAATCGTGTGTACGCAGCATTAGTCCATAGGGTTCAATATTGGGTTAAAAAGAAGAAAAAAAACTGCGCTTATACCCTGCATAAATGAGTGCATAAAAATCAATTACCACATATCAAAGTAAATAAATACAAAGTGAAATAAATAACAAATCAAAAGAATATCGTAATAGATAAATACTTAAGATCATGAGTGCACAAATGAATTGTGCATAACCAAGTTCATGAGGTGAAAAATCCCAAAATTCTTCTTTATAAAAGTAAGAAAAAGTCCCCAAAATACTTCTCAGTGAAGGTAAATGTGAAAAAGTAGAAAATAAACACCGCTCACAGTGATCCACCACCACATGAATTTCAAGCTCACCAGAGAGCAAGCAAATCAAGCCTGTGTCTAAACCCAGATAAAGGTGTCCAACTGGTAGCGAGGCTTCTCTGTATGCAGCGTGACTGCAGGCATGTAATGCATGATAATTGCAGACATGCAATAGATGGTACGCCAACCCAAGCTCAAGGACATGAGGATAAAAGAAAGGTGGCCATAGCGTAAATCCGATAAAACTATTTATTTAAAAAAGGTTAGAACACTTACAATGTAGCAGTATAAAAGAGCAGTTTGCCGGCCGGCATAGCGAGCGTCCGTTCTCAAGAAAACTACCATTCTCTTGTCCCCACAAGATGGCGTAGTGTTGCTCAATACATATTTTTTATGCATTCATTGATATGTGTTCTGTGGGTTTGACTCACTGATTCATTATCAATAGGATTTCCTTTGATACATTTAACATCACATTATTGGCTCTTGTTCTCATTAATATTGTTTTTTAAGTGATTTCCTATATGTCCATTTAGTTGTGTTCTTGTTTTAACCTAATTTACATAACGGACCAGCTATTCGTTCCTTTCCGTCATGGAGATGTCACAACGAGGCGTAGTCATGCTTGTCTATTTAACGCGATGAGTCAGAGCGTCACCCGTTCCCCAGACGACGTCCGTTATAGACGAAACGTACGTCGGGAGGTTGACGCTCTGACGTCATCGCGACCTTGTCGAGAACGGGCTCTCGCTATTCCGACCGGCAAACTGCTCTTTTATACTGCTACATTGTAAGTTTTCTAACCTTTTTAAAATAAATCTTTTTATCGGATTTACGCTATGGCCACCTTTCTTTTATCCTCATGTCCTTGAGCTTGGGTTGGCGTACCATCTATTGCATGTCTGCAATTATCATGCATTACATGCCTGCAGTCACGCTGCATACAGAGAAGCCTCGCTACCAGTTGGACACCTTGATCTGGGTTTAGACACAGGCTTGATTTGCTTGCTCTCTGGTGAGCTTGAAATTCATGTGGCGGTGGATCACTGTGAGCGGTGTTTTTATTTTCTGCTTTTTCACATTTACCTTCACAGAAATATTTTGGGGACTTTTTCTTACTTTTATAAGAAGAATTTCTGTTTTTTTTTTTACCTCATGAACTTGGTTATGCACCATTCATTTGTGCACTCATGATCTTATGTATTTATCATCTGGATATTCTTTTGATTTGTTATTTATTTCACTTTGTATTTATTTACTTTGATATGTGGTAATTGATTTTTATGCACTCATTTATTCAGGGTATAGCGCAGTTTTTTTCTTGTATGGTTGTGTGTATCTCACAGTTGAACTGCTGCTTTTATTTGGGGGGTTTTGTGTTAGCGCAGTGATTTTTTTTTGTTTTTGTGTTCAATATTGAGTTGGTCCACCCTTTGCCGCTATAACAGCTTCCACTTTACTGGGGAGGCTGTCCTCAAGGTTTAGGAGTGTGTCTATTAGGGTTGTCCTGATACCACTTTTTTAAGACAAAGTACAAGTATCGATACTTTTTTTCCAAGTACTCGCCGAATACCGATACTTTTTTTTAGTGGTGCACCGAAGTTTCGGCTGCCGAAAATTATCGGCCGAAAACAGTGTTTTTGTCATTCGGCCGAATGACAAAAACAGCCGATACCGAAAAGGGGGCGTGGTCTGTCCTGGGTGCCGCCCATTGCAGGAGTGTCCCTCCCGCCTGCTCTCCTTGTACTAGCAGGGGTACTAGTGTGGGCATACCCGCCCAGGGGCGGGCTGACCGTCGCCTGCTTCATCATAGGAACGCCAGCTTCCCTCCCTGCTCAGAAAAACCCTGTCCTCAGCCCGCCCAATCTACCATCGCAGCGTCTGTGTCCGGCTGCGGCTCCTCCCCCGTGGTTGCCTAGCAACGGGATGCTGTAGACGGTGAAGTGGTGGGTGAAGGTACTAGGGCGTGACGGCGTCCAGGAAGGAGGGAAAAAAGAGCGTGGGCGGGAAGAAGGAGAAGGCGGCAGAGGAGAGGACCAGAGGGGAGCCTGTCACCGAGGAGAACAAGGAGTTCTACAAACTCCAGATCTGGGACCTCGAGGGCTGCCTGGAGAGGTGATGGTGGAGGGGGCTACAGGTCTCAGCATGTCCTGACTGGAAGAGGAGCAACAAGTTTAAGGTAGCACTACAACTCCCAGCATGCCATGGCAGAGTAAAAGTAAATGTTTTCATGAAAGTGCATCAAACTCCTGCATACCACCTCTTTGATGCGCCTTCATAAAACACGCATACTGATCTAAAAACGTGCATAGAAAATGTGACAGGGAAAAGAACGTACCACACTCATGTGGTTCCGGTCAAAGTCATGTTTGTGCATTTTCATGTGCATTTGCGGCGCATAAAAATGCAGCACTCTGCATTTTTTTTTAAACGCACATGAAAGCACTGCAGTGGTATAATGAAAGCTGATTGGGATCCTTCTGACTCTAACCATCTCCTGTACCATGTCCCCAGTCTCTAACCATCTCCTGTACCATGTCCCCAGTCTCTAACCATCTCCTGTACCATGTCCCCAGTCTGACCATCTCCTGTACCATGTCCACAGTCTCTGACCATCTCCTGTACCATGTCCCCAGTCTCTGACCATCTCCTGTACCATGTCCCCAGTCTCTGACCATCTCCTGTACCATGTCCCCAGTCTTTGACCATCTCCTGTACCATGTCCACAGTCTCTGACCATCTCCTGTACCATGTCCCCAGTCTCTGACCATCTCCTGTACCATGTCCCCAGTCTCTGACCATCTCCTGTACCATGTCCCCAGTCTCTGACCATCTCCTGTACCATGTCCGCAGCCTCTGACCATCTCCTGTACCATGTCCGCAGTCTCTGACCATCTCCTGTACAATGTCCGCAGCCTCTGACCATCTCCTGTACCATGTCTGCAGCCTCTGACCATCTCCTGTACCATGTCCGCAGCCTCTGACCATCTCCTGTACCATGTCCGCAGCCTCTGACCATCTCCTGTACCATGTCCGCAGCCTCTGACCATCTCCTGTACCATGTCCGCAGCCTCTGACCATCTCCTGTACCATGTCCGCAGCCTCTGACCATCTCCTGTACCATGTCCGCAGCCTCTGACCCTCTCCTGTACCATGTCCGCAGTCTCTGACCATCTCCTGTACCATGTCCGCAGTCTCTGACCATCTCCTGTACCATGTCCGCAGTCTCTGACCATCTCCTGTACCATGTCTGCAGTCTCTGACCATCCCCTGTATCATGTCTGCAGTTTCTGACCATCTCCTGCATCATATCTGCTAGGGGGGCACCGCATGGAAATTTTGCTAATTGGAAGGTAAACCTTCGACCCAGTCGAGGTCCTGAGCACTCTGGTGAAGGTTTTCGTCCAGGATATCCCTGTACTTGGCCACATTCATCTTTCCCTCGATTGCAACCAGTCATCCTGTCCCTGCAGCTGAAAAACACCACCACAGCATGATGCTGCCACCACCATGCTTCACTGTTGGGACTGTATTGGACAGGTGATGAGCAGTGCCTGGTTTTCTCCACACATACTGCTTAGAATTAAGGCCAAAAAGTTCTATCTTGGTCTCATCAGATCAGAGAATCTTATTTCTCACCATCTTGGAGTCCTTCAGGTATTTTTTTTTTTTAGCAAATTCCATGCAGGCTTTCATGTGTCTTGCACTGAGGAGAGGCTTCCGTCTGGTCACTCTGCCATAAAGCCCTGACTGGTGGAGGGCTGCAGTCATGGTTGACTTTCTACAACTTTCTCCCGTCTCCCGACTGCATCTCTGGAGCTCAGCCACAGTGATCTTTGGGTTCTTCTTTACCTCTCTCACCAAGGCTCTTCTCCCCCGATAGCTCAGTTTGGCCAGACAGCCAACTCTAGGAAGGGTTCTGGTCGTCCCAAACGTCTTCCATTTAAGGATTATGGAGGCCACTGTGCTCTTAGGAACCTTAAGTGCAGCTGAAATTTTTTTGTAACTTTGGCCAGATCTGTGACTTGCCACAATTCTGTCTCTGAGCTCTTCAGGCAGTTCCTTTGACCTCATGATTCTCATTTGCTCTGACATGCACTGTGAGCTGTAAGGTCTTATATAGACAGGTGTGTGGCTTTCCTAATTAAGTCCAATCAGTATAATCAAACACAGCTGGACTCAAATGAAGGTGTAGAACCATCTCAAGGATGATCAGAAGAAATGGACAACACCTGAGTTAAATATATGAGTGTCACAGCAAAGGGTCTGAATACTTAGGACCATGTGATATTTCAGTTTTTCTTTTTTAATAAATCTGCAAAAATGTCAATAATTCTTTTTTTTTTCTGTCAATATGGGGTGATGTGTGTGTACATTAATGAGGAAAAAAATGAACCTAAATGATTTTAGTAAATGGCTGCAATATAACAAAGAGTGAAAAATTTAAGGGGGTCTGAATACTTTCCATCCCCACTGTATATGTACAATGAATTACCACCTGGAGCATAACCTGTAAAGACAGTAAAAGGTTAGCTATCTAGGACAGGCAGTCACACACTGAAGGCGACCCTAGGCTGGCCTATTAAAATTTTATATCCTAATGAGAGATCAGACAAAATAGGGGATCGAATAGGGCCCTTTAAAGGGTAATAACAGCAGTGTCCAAGATGCAGGCCTGATAGTCTTCACCGGCAGTTGGAGCTCATTAGATTGTATCCAATAAGGCACACTGCTGTGGTAATAGCCGAGGGGCTTAAACAGGCTAGTGATACTCCTTTAAGTGGTTTTAAGTAAAGGTGTCTATGTACTGTCCAAACAGTATTGCAGTAAAGTGTTCCCATGGTAAAGGTGTCTGTACACAGTGTTCAGATAATGTAGCATGGAAGGGTTGCAAAGGATGGGCAATTGCCCTCTCACCAACGACCAGACCGGCTTACACCTTGCAGAGAGCGATCCTGGAAGAGACGTCCTCCAGCAAAGTGACCAGCGATGACCCACGGCTGATGGATGCGGACGACCGTAGTGTAGATCTGCTGGGTGAGTGCCGCGTGGATATCTGACAAACAGCAGGCAGGCTTTGGCCCTTCAGGGCCGGGTTGGAATCACTCGATCACCGCGTGGTAGGCCGCAGCCTCTCTCCCTGCACAGGGAGATGTGCGCACAGCAAGGCCCAGGAAGAAGAGATCTCCAGCGGCACGGATCTCTGGACTCTTTTATAGTTCCTCCCAAGAGTCTCCTCGAGTTGAAGCAAAGATCCCTGGGATGTGTAGTCCAGATGTAATGTCACACAAGGGAATCGCCGGTCCGAAAGACTACTAGTCCCACAATCCTTTTTGGTCGGGCTCACAAATGTCATTCACTGGTGTCCAGCACTAGAGGGATGTGTCTATAGGTTAAGAGTGATGGGGAATTGCACAATATTATGACTGTAGTCCACATTGCTACATGTACATTTAGGAAAGAATCAAGGCCTTTCTTAAGCCTCATACACGCGTTTAGATTTTCAGATGACCGAACGTTCGTTTTTAGTGGCATGCTAGTCTCATGTCGAAAGTGAAGAGGTTACTCACAATACGAAAATTTTCATACGACTGAATACAGCGTCAGAAGTGACGTAATGTGTTAAATAGTTTTGTATGTATTCTTTTGTTTCTGAGCATGCGTAGTCTTGTTCTTACGATTTTTTCCGTACGAAAACCGTACTAATGAAACAAATATCGAATGTTGAGTTCACATCTGACAAAAATTTTATAGTCTGCACATCCTGCTTTTGTCTGACAAAAAAACGAAATCGGCGGTCGAAAGCACCGTACTAACGATCCGAAAATTAGCAGACAGCTCGTCGTACGGATTTTCCCATCCGTTTTTCATATCATGTGTATGGGCCTTTAAAGCAATTCCACATTTTCACAACTCTTAATGTGAAGAAACCTTTCCGTATTTGGAAATGAAATCTTTTTTACTCCGGACATAAGGAGCGCCCCCTAGTCCTCTGTGATGACCTTAAAGTGAATAACTCTACAACAACAAGTTTACTATATTGACCCCTTATATATTTGTACATGTTGATCATATTCCCCCTTAATTTCCTCTTCTCAAGAGAGAATAAATTCAGTTCCTCTAAATCTAATTACAAGAAACAATTTCCTGTGTGTCTCACTGCAGCCACTGATAGCCAGCTTCTCCTCCTTCTCTCCCTCCTGCTGGCTTTCAGTGGCACACTTGCAGTGAGACACACAAGAGATAATTTCTTGCAATTGCCCCCCCCCCTCTTCCCCTACTGCCCCCCTCTTCCCCTACTGCCCCTCCCATTCACATCCGGTTCTTCCTGCTGCCCGCCCCCCTTCCTTTCCTGCTGGCAGCTGCTACAGGCGCACAGGGGGATTTTTTTTAGGATGGAGAGCACGGGAAGGGGCCTTCTATTCATAACTGAAGCATTATAAACATTTACTATGCTTCAGTGTATGAATGAGCAGGAGGCTCTGTTTAGAGCGTCCTGCTCATTCATTCTGCAGTGCAGGCTGAAAGGAAAGGGACTGCGGTATGTTTTCAATCCCTATCTCTGTCTCAAAAGTGAGACATCAGGGGTTTGTTTAGACCCCTTTTTTTTTTTTTAGCAAAGCCTCTCCCCCAACCCCAAAAAAAATTGTATTGTGAAAAAGTTGTAAAGAATAAAAGAAATTCTAACAAATCAAAATGAATAATAATGCCGTGGGGGGGGGGGTAATTTGAACCCCCCCAAATATTTAGCACCAGTGGCCACTGATGAGAAGGTAGAATGAAGAGCTGGGATAATGCTGGCGCTCCAGTAGGTCTGGTCCAAGGGGGAATGTTGCCGGGCACTGATGGCAGTGGACAGAATGGCGGCACAGATGAGGAGGCTGGCATATAAAAGGAGGAAAGAATGATGGGCACTGATGAGGACAGAATGGCGGGGGACACTGATGGTGGGGAACAGAATGGTGGGCACAGATGAGGATAGAATTACAGGAGACACTGCTTGTGGGGGACAGAATGGCGCTGAAGACTGATGGTGGGGGACAGAATGACGGGAGACACTGATGGTGGGGGACAGAATGGCATGGGAGACTGATGGTGGGGGACAGAATGATGGGGGAGACTAATAGTCGGGGACAGAATGGCGGCGGACACTGACGGTGGGGGACAGAATGGTGGGGGACACTGATGGTGGGGAGCAGAATGGTGGGCACAGATGAGGATAGAATGGCGGGGGACACTGCTTGTGGGGGACAGAATGGCGGGGAAGACTGATGGTGGGGGACAGAATGACGGGGGACAAAATGGCATGGGAGACTAATAGTGGGGGACAGAATGATGGGGGAGACTAATAGTGGGGGAGAGAATGGCGGGAGACACTGACGGTGGGGGACAGAATGGCGGGGGACACTGATGGTGGGAGACAGAATGGTGGCGGAGACTGATAGTGGGGGACAGAATGGTGGGGACACTGGTGGGGGACAGAATGGCGGCGGGCACTGATGGTGGGGGACAGAATGGCACGGGAGACTGATAGTGGGGGACAGAATGGTGGCGGACAGAATGGTGGGGAAGACTCTGACACTGATGGCGGGGGACAGAATGGGGGGGGACAGAATGGTGGGGGACACTGATGGTTGGGGACAGAATTGCAGGGGACACTGATGGTGGGGGACAGAATGGTGGGGGACAGAATGGTGGGGGACACTGATGCTGGCACATATAAGGAGGAAAGAATGGTGGGCACTGTTAAGATGGACAGAATGATGATACAGGAGCTAGTCTGTGCAAAAAAAAAAAAAAAAGGGCGGATAAAAACTGATGTCAACGTGCATAAAAACACACTGAAACACGATGATTCAAGGTCGGGACCTACTGATCGGCTGTGTCAATCACAGCCCAGGCTCTGTACAGTGGTAACAATCAAAGAGATCTTTAGTAAAAAAACAACACACATTACACATTGATAATCCTAGATGTTAACCCCTTCCCAATCAGTGTCATAGTATTAGCACTGATCACTGTAATAATGGCACTGGTGATGTCCCCCAGTGTCCGATTTGCCCTCCGCACTATCACAGTCCCATTATAAGTCACTGATCACCGCCATTAGTAGTATAAAAAAAAGATTCCAGTATATATACCATAGTTTGTAGACACTAAAGTAAAGTAAAAAATATTGTGTTTTTTCAACATTTTCGGTCTTTTTTATTTATGTAATAAAAAAATAAAAAACCCAGTGTTTATGTTTGTGTTGAAAAAATAATATAAATTTCATTTGGGTGCAGTGTTGCATGACCGCGCAATTACCAGTAGCGCATCTCTAAATAGCAAAAAATGGTCATGAAGGGGTAAAACCTTCCGGAGCTCAAGTAGTTAATTTTAAAGTCATCTGAAAGATGTTCTTATATTTTAATTCACAGGTTACCAAATAGAAAGCCTTCTCGTTTAATAAAACATCTCTCAGAAAAGTCAACTCCATTGTATCACAGCCATATCATCAGTGCTGAATTTTTTCACCTTAAAGCGTAACTCCACTTTTGTTGAGAAAAAAAACATTCCCCTCTGGGTGATCTATGTACATTGCAGGAATTTTAACAACTTTGTTGTAGATTTCTTGCTTTTGTTATTCTGAAGACATCCCTGTGTGTTTGTCTGTGTCCATGGTGGGAAAATGAGTCCAATGGGAGTGGTTTCATATCTATCAATCAGCTGTGCACCTGCACAGCACTAATGAGGAAAGCTGCTGGGTCTGCATCCCTTTAGATGTGATTTCCTATTGAAAGTATCCCACCAAAAATTACATTTTTGTTCCAGGAGATGCCTGAAATCTGACTTGTATCTCAGTGCAGACCTCTGGGAAAATCGGTGAGCCAATCACACAAGCAGGAAATGACATATCTGGGGGGTGCTATGTACACATTCTCTGTACAGAACGCCTCCAGGTGGCCATATTGCATTTTCATCAAATTACAAAGCTGCAGATTGAAAAGGAAAGGTCATTTTTAATAACGTTCAATTACGATATGACTTGTGTCGCAATTGTGTATGCTGTATTATTTTTTCTTTATTTGCTATTTTTTACTTTTAAAGTGGCGTTACCCTTTAACATGGGTGTTCCATGAAAAGAGGGAAAATAACAACTGGCGGCATTTTTTAGCTCACATCTGAGTATTTATTCATAGTTACTAATAGTCATGCCGTTACTTTCCAGCCATTTGCAGAATACCTTTATAAATATTTTCTTCTCAATGGTAGTAAGGACAGACCAGCAGACGGTGTCAGAATCCCATAGCTCCCAGCTGTCCCTGATTTGGAGCAATGTCCCTCTGTCCCTCATTCCTCCTTATTTGTCCCTCATTTTGGTCTGATCTATATAGTTGTATATAAAATGCACTTTTTATCTATCAAAAAGTGTTTCCCAGTGCTAAACATTTTATCCGATTTCTAATTTTAGTTGCTACATTTGTAAACTCCAAAAGCCAATATAAAGGAATAGTAGTGGTAAAAAAAAGCATTTGTGGGTTTAACCAATCTTGTTTTTTTGTACAATTCTCCATTAAGGGGGTGTGGCAAGGGGTGTGTCCTATGCCTGCATACTTTTGCTGATAGGTGTCCCTCATTCCCATCTCAAAAAGTTGGGAGGTATGGAATCCTGAGAGAAAATATTGGGAGTGTGGGCCCGACCCCAGACTCACCAGAGGAAAAAGGCTTGTGGACTATCTCGGTACATATAAAGAAAATATACATAGGTACTACAAAACATTTATAAAAATATACAAAATGTATTGATACAAAATGAATAAGACAACAAATTGTACTAAAAGAAACGCAGGTGGCATGGTATTTCAGTATTTCAACTAGTTTCGAATTTTTATCGTATTTTTATTTTCATTCTGCAGATGTATATCCTGATGAAGCGGTAAAACCGCAAAACTAGTTGAAATACCGAAATACCATGTCATCTGCGTTTCTTTTAGTAAAATATGTTGTCTTTGTTATTTTATATCAATAAATTTTGTATATTTTTATAAATGTTTTGTAGTACCTATGTATATTTTCTTTATATGTACCGAGATAGTCCACTTGCCCTTTTCCTCTAGTGAGTCTGGGGTGGGGCCCACACTCCCAATATTTTCTCTCAATTAATTTGGATGATGGTACATTTTGTAGATTTTCACATATCCTACATCAGAGGTGTCAAACTCAATTTCATCTTGGGCCGCATCAGCATTATGATTTTCCTCAAAAGGGCCGGTTGTATCTGTAAGATTAGATGTCCAGCGCATCCCCTCCCCTTACATTAGATTTCAAGAGCCACCCCACCATCAGAAGTTGAGTCCCCTACTCTCCCTAACATCACAATGCACCCTCCTCCCTTATGCTGCTGCTGGGAAGAAGCTGGATGCATTGCTTGAAAGCAAAAAGTAGGAGTCTGGAGGAGGAACAGAGGAGGGCTCGAGCTCTCCTGCAACTGCAGGAGAGGTGCGAGGACCACATGAAATGGCCTGGAGGGCCGGATTCGGCCTGCGGGCTTTGTGTTTGACACCTGTGTCCTACATTGTTTTGTGAGGCCAGTCATTCTCTAGGTATGGAATCCTGATTAGCAACTGGAAAGGGAAAAGGTAACAGCAGTACTAGTAGTAAGTCTTTTTTTTGGTTCTATTTTTGTATGTGTGAATATGGATTGCTGTTTCTTTTTTTCTCGTATCTCTGATTGCAGCAACTTCCCAGTATTTGTATTAATAGGGCTCCTGGGTCAGTGTGCTCTGCAGAATAATCCACGTACAAGGACATGACACACGACTGTGAACTCTGGCCAGGCGCAGATCAGAGATTGAGAAATGTTCTGGTGCTTCTCTCTCTCTTTCATTGGTATTAAAGCAGCCACACAACTTAATGCAGAGATAACATTATGCAAAAAGGCCCTTCATCAGCAAAATCTTTCTCAACCCTTTTACCCTTGAAATAAATATCAGGTCTCGGTCAACACCTGGCAAAATAAATTCATCAAGGGTCAGTGAGAAAATGCCCCTTACATCAGTAGTCATAATGCCAACCCCATACCTCCCAACTTTTTGAGATGGGAATGAGGGACACCTATGAACAAAAGTATTCAGGCATAGGACACACCCCCTTGCCACGCCCCCTTAAAAAACAAGATTGGTTAAACCCACAGGTGCTTTTACTACTACTATTCCTTTATATTGGCTTTTGGAATTTACAAATGCAGCCATTTAGAAATCAGATGAAAGTTTTAGGACTGGAAAACACTTTTTGATAGATAAAAAGTGCATTTTATTATCAACTCTAAAGATCAGACCAAAATGAGGGGGAATGAGGGACAGAGGGACATTGCTCCAAATCAGGGACAGTCCCTCGAAATCAGGGACAGTTGGGAGCTATGCAACCCTACAGACCAATAAAGATCACTGGGGTCATGTCACTGGCTCTGCCGAGTGGTGTTGGCCCAGGAACCATGCAGGTACTACTAGATATGATCTCAAAAAGGAAAAAAATGAAAGGGAACCAGTGGCAAACTGTGAAGCTCTGGTGAACTCCATGCCCAAGAAGAGGGTTAAGGCAGTGCTGGAAAATAATGGTGGCCACACAAAATATTGACAATTTGGGCCCAATTTGGACATTTTCACTTAGACCCCTTTCACACTGGGGCGCTTTGCAGGCGCTATAACGCTAAAAATAGCGCCTGCAAAGCGCCCTGAAAGAGCCGCTGCTGTCTCTCCAATGTGAAAGCCCCGAGGGCTTTCACACTGGAGCGGTGCGCTGGCAGGAAGCTAAAAAGTCCTGCTAGCAGCATCTTTGGAGCGGTGCAGGAGCGGTGTATACACTGCTCCTAAACCGCTCCTGCCCATTGAAATCAATGGGGCAGCAAGGCTATACTGCCGGCATAGCACTTCTGCAGCAGCACTTTGCGGTGGTTTTAACCCTTTCTCGGCCGCTAGCGGGGAGGGCAAAAGGGGCCCGCCAGCGGCCAAATAGCGCAGCAAAATTGACGGTAAAGCGCCGCTAAAAATATCGGCGCTTTACCGCCGACACACCCACCGCCCCAGTGTGAAAGGGGCCTTAGTGGTGTACTCACTTTTTTGCCAGCGGTTTAGACATTGGGGCCGGTTCACACTGGAACCGGCTGCAGATCGCACAGGAGCGCTGTGTGTCCCTGTTCCCCAATTCAGGGACGAATCAGGGCAGAATCTATGCCTGAATTCGGCCCTGAAACTGAGCCAAAGGCGCACAGCGTTTCTGTGCAGTGCGCTCCGCAGCCACAACGGAGATATGTGAACCGGCTCCATAGGGTGTGAACCCGGCCTAATGGCTGTGTGTTGAGTTATTTTGAGGGGACAGCACATTTACACTTTTATACAAGCTGTACACTCACTACTTTACATTGTAGCAAAGTGTCATTTCTTCAGTGTTGTCACATGAAAAGATAGAAGAAAAGATAGAAGAAAAGATTTACAAAAATGTGAGGGGTGTACTCACTTTTGTGAGATACTGTATATATTTGATAAGTTTCTATGGGCTATTGCACGTTCAAATAAGCCAGCACCATCCAAAATAGCCTTTTTTTTTAATTCAGAAGACAAGATGTTTAAGATTATTGCTTATACAAGCACAGACTTCTTCGATGACAGATTATACACAATGACAAAGATCCTTTTGTCTGACCTCTCTATACTAAAATGCGTTCTGAGAACAAAAGCTTCTTGTCCTCGGTGTGCGTCAGCCACGTTTTACTAAAATTGAGAGAGCTGCAGCTATTGACCAGCTTTTGTTCCTCTTGTGGAGAATAATGCTGGAAAGTGTCCTAATATTCTATAGCTGCTCCGATCAGAGAGACCAACGTGAGAAGAGTCATTCAATATAGCGCAATCTCAGCATTGTTCTTACTCCCCCCGCCATTTTCCTGTTCGCTTTTCTTGTTCCTTTTTAACCAAGGTGACAAGAAAAATTTGAAAGAATCAGGATGGAAAATAATTCTGGAGCAGGGTTGCCAATTTTCGGTAAATTTACTGACAGTTTCAAAAAATCAGCAATTTTTTTTTACAACTGTCAGTTAATATCAGGGGCTGATCATTTGACATGCTGTATTGACTTTTTGCGTGTAAATCAGGAAAATTACTTGTTATGGGTAATTGTCAGTGTTTCTATATTGTGTTTATGCTGTTTAACCGCTTCCTGTCCACCAAATGACGGCTGTGCGGCGCGGCTCTCGTTCTGGGTGGACGTCATATGACGGTCTTCCAGAACGACCGCTCTCGCGCGCCCGTGGGGGCGCGCATTGTGGCAATCGGTGGTGCGGTGTGTCAGTCACACCGATCTCGGTAAACAGCCTCTGCCGGAGGCTCTTTCTCACATGATCAGCCATGTCCAATCACAGCTGATCACGATGTAAATAGGAAGAGCCGTTGATCAACTTTTCCTCACTCTTGTTTGACAGATGCGAGTAGAGGAGAGCCGATCGGCTGCTCTTCTCACAGGGGGGTCTGTGCTGATTGTTTATCAGCGCAACCCCCTCTCGGATGCCCACCCAGGACCACCAAGATGCTGCCAGGACCACCAGGGATGGCCACCACACTGGACCACCAGGTATACCACCCTAGACCACCAGGGAAATGCCAATCAGTGCTCAGGCAGCTGCCAAACTGTGCCCATCCCCAATGCCTGCCAGTTCCAGTGCCATCAGTGATGCCTAACAATGCCATCTATCAGTGCTGTATATCAGTTCCCATCAGTGCCACCTATTAGTGCCACCCATAAGTACCCATCAGTACAGCCTTTCAGTGCCCATCAATGTCGCCTATCAGTGCCCAACCATTGCCACCCATTAGTGTCCATCAGTGCCACCTATCAATGCCCATCAGTGCCGCCTATCAGTGCCACCCATAAGTGCCGTCTATCAGTGCCCATCGTCAGTGCCACCTCATTGGTGCCACCTCATCGGTGCTGCCTTATCAGTGCCCATCAGTGAAGGAGAAAACTTACTTATTTACAAAATTTTATAACAGAAGCAAAAGAAAAAGTTTTTTTTTCAAAATTTTAGGTCTTTTTTTTATTTGTTTAGCAAAAAATAAAAAACGCAGAGGTGATCAAATCCTACCAAAAGAAAGCTCTGTTTGTGGGAACAAAATTATAAAAATTTTGTTTGGGTACAGTTTAGCATGACTGCGCAATTGCCATTTAGACAGCGACAGCGCTGAAAGCTGAAAATTGGCTTGGGCAGGAAGGGGGTGTAAGTGCCCTGAGGTGGTTAAAGTGATTGTAAAGGTTCTCAATTTATTTCTTTAACCACCTACCTGTACGTGATTCTCATGCACGGCTCTGGTGCACGCACACATGGCTGATTGGGCACAGCACGAGCCAATCAGCGGATCCGGCAGCCGCGATGCCTTCTGGCCACGCGCGATTGCTCGCTGGAGAGACAGAAGGACGGTCTGCCTATGTACACAAGGCAGATCGTCCAGACAGGAAGAGAGACACCTGTAATTCCTGCTTATCAGGAACACAGGTGTCTCTCTTCCTCGAGTGCATCCGTCCCCTACACACTAAGACCCCTTTCATACTGAGACCGTTTTCATGCACTTTAGTGCTACAAATAGCCTCTGAAAAGTGCCTGAAAACCACCTTCTATTCCATGCAGTGTGTCTTTTCACACTGGGGCGGTGCGCTTGCGGGACATTACAAAAAGTCCTGCAAGCGGCATCTTTCGGGCGCGTTGGGAGCGCTGTAAATAGCGCTCCCAAAACACCCTGCCCATTGCAATGAATGGGTAGCACTTCCAAAGCGCCTTAAAAGCATTTTAAAAAGTAAAAAACCCAGTGGTGATTAAATAGCACCAAAAGAAAGCTCTATAAGAGTGAAAAAAATGATAAAAATGTCATATGGGTACAGTGTTGCATGACCACGCAATTGTCATTCAAAGTGTGACAGCGCTGAAAGCTGAAAATTGGCTTGGGCAGAAAGGGGGTAAAAGTGCCCGGTAGGCAAGTGGTTAAAGGCTATTTAACCACTTGTTTACTGAGCACTTAAACCCCCTTCCTGCCCAGACCAATTTTCAGCTTTCAGCGCTGTCACACTTTGAATGACAATTGTGCGGTGATACAACACTGTACCCAAATGAAATTTTTATCATTTTTTTTTCACACAAATAGCGCTTTCTTTTGGTTGTATTTAATCAATTTTTTATTTGTCCCATCATATGCACCCTCACTGTGTCCCATCATATGCAGCCTCACTGCGCCCTATCATATATACTGTGTCCCATCATATGCAGCCTCACTGTGCCCCATCATATGCAGCCTCACTGTGTCCCATCATATGCAGCATCACTGTGTCCCATCATATGCAGCCTCATTGTGCCCCATCAAATGCAGCATCACTGTGTCCCATCATATGCAGCCTCACTGTGCCCCATCATATGCAGCCTCACTGTGTCCCATCATATACAGCCTCACTGTGCCCCATCAAATGCAGCCTCACTGTGTCCCATCATATGCAGCCTCACTGTGCCCCATCATATGCAGCCTCACTGTGCCCCATCATATGCAGCCTCACTGTGCCCCATCATATGCAGCCTCACTGTGCCCCATCATATGCAGCCTCACTGTGTCCCATCATATGCAGCCTCACTGTGTCCCATCATATGCAGCCTCACTGTGTCCCATCATATGCAGCCTCACTGTGCCTCATCATATGCAGCCTCACTGTGTCCCATCATATGCAGCCTCACTGTGCCCCATCATATGCAGCCTCACTGTGTCCCTTCATATGCAGCCTCATTGTGTCCCATCATATGCAACCTCACTGTGTCCCATCAGATGAAGCCTCACTGTGTCCCATCAATTGCAGCCTCGCTTACCTTACAGGCATCTCCGCTCAGGCTGTGCGTTCCACGGAGCTGCCGACGTCACTCCTGGCTTCCCTCTGGAACAGGGAAACAGGAAGTAACCTCTTAACTTGAATAACAAAGCTCCCGCCAGTAGTAATGCTATGAGCAGAAGCTGCTTGGCGCTTTGGATTGCGCCGCAAAGCAGATCAAAAGCCTGCAAATAAAGCGCCTCGTCTGCAATCTCGTGATTGCATTGACGAGGCGCTTCCCATAGTGCACTGTGTCCGGCGCCCGAACACAGTGCACTTAAAGAACATTTTTTTTTTATTTTTTTTTTTTAAAGGGGCCTTTTTTTTGTGACTGCTGGGTGGGGGGGCGGCGCCCTTGTGCCCCCTATGGACGGGCCGCCACTGAAGTCAGTGGAAACTTGGTTTCTCTGTGATTTCCTAATTCCCAGAGACAGAGTTCCAGTTGGCTGCACTGCATCCAGGTGACCTTTGGCAGCCATCTTTGGTCAGCGGAGTCTTTTTAAGTCCCTGCTCCCCAGGTTTTGGCACGCATTTGCATGTGGGTAGTGTAGGGACAGGTTCGCCATATGTCAGGGACAGCATTAGCACCAAGGAGAGGTTCCAGATGAGAAGTGAAAGCTTAGGGCTCACAATTGCCTTGGACATCTTCCTGTTTGGGTTTGAGGCCACATTCTGCCCCTCCAAACAGATTCTGTCAGTTTGGCTGATACCTGCTACATGCTGTTGATATTCGCGAGTGTTCCCAGTTGGGTTCTCTCTCATCGGGTTTGTTGTGAACTGTTTGCCTTGACCACAAAACAAGTTCTGCCTTTTCTGCAATGCAAATTCTGCCTATACTACAATACAAGTTATACTGGTTGCACTCGGACTGTGTGTGAATTATTACCGCTGCACCCACCCATACACCTGTTTGTGGGTTTTTCTTTCTTGGACCACTGCAGATCAAATCCTTACACTTATCCTTCTGCTTTTAACACGTCAATTTCAGGGACAACATTTTCACTTGCAGCCTAATACAGGTGCATCTCCAAAAATTGGAATATCATCAAATTTAAACTGATTGTAAAGTCTCATTTTTTTCCTATAAAGAAATAACAAACATATGTTATACTTACCTGCTGTGTTGCAGTGGATTTGCACAGAGCAGCCTGAATCCTCCTCTTCTCGGGTCCCTCTTCTGTGCTCCTGGCCCCTCCCTCCTGTTCAGTGCCCCCACAGCAAGCAGCTTGCTATGGGGGCACCGGAGCTAAGTCACAGCTCCCTGTCTGCATTCAGACATGGAGCCCCGCCTCTCTCTCCCCTGATTGGCCAGCTGACTTTGATTGACAGCAGTGGGAGCCAATGGTGTTTTTCAGCCAACCAGGAAGGAGAATCTCGGTCCGCTGGGACACTTGTGGACATCACTGGACAGAGAGGGACCTCAGGCAGTGTTAGGGGGGCTGAGAGGGGCTGCTGCACACAAAGGCTTTTTATCTTACTGCGTAGAATGTAGTAAGATAAAAAAAAACCTTCTGGCTTTACAACCCCTTTAATTTATTTCAGTAATTCAATTCAAAAAGTGAAACTCATACCATACTGTACATGGACATAATTTTCAGTAAGCCAACATTTCTGTATTAAAAATCCTTTTTTTATTGGTCGTATGTAATATTCTAATTTTCTGAGATACTGAATTTTGGGTTTTCACTAGCTGTAAGCCATCATCATCAAAATTAAAAGATCAAAATGATTGAAATATATCAATCTGTGTAATAAATCTATATAATGTATGAGTTTCAATTTTGGAATTGAATTACTGAAATAAATTAACTTTTTGATGATGTTATATATTTTCTTTAGATGCACTTGTACAGTGCCTTGAAAAAGTATTCATATCCCTTGACATTTTCCACATTTTGTCATGTTACAACCAAAAACGTAAATGTATTTTATTGGGATTTTATGTGATAGACCAACACAAAGTGGCACATAATTGTGAAGTGGAAGGAAAATGATAAATGGTTTTCAACATTTTTTTACAAATAAATATTTAAAAAGTGTGGCGTGCATTTGTATTCAGCCCCCTTTACTCTGATACCACAAACTAAAATCTAGAGGGACCAATTGCCTTCAGAAGTCACCTAATTAGTAAATAGAGTTCACCTGTGTGTAATTTTTATCTCAGTATAAATTCAGCTGTTCTGTGAAGCCCTCAGAGGTTTGTTAGAGAACCTTAGTGAACAAACAGCATCATGAACACACCAGACAGGTCAGGGATAAAGTTATGGAGATGTTTAAAGCCGGGTTAGGTTATAAAAAAATATCCCAAGCTTTGAACATCTCACAGAGCACTGTTCAATCCATCATCCGAAAATGGAAAGAGTATGGCACAACTGCAAACCTACCAAGACCTGGCCGTCCACCTAAACTGACAGGCCAAGCAAGGAGGACATTCATCAGAGAAGCAGCCAAGAGGCCCATGGTAACTCTGGAGGAGCTGCAGAGATCCACAGCTCAGGTGGGAGAATCTGTACACAGGACAACTATTAGTCGTGCACTCCACAAATCTGGCCTTTATGGAAGAGTGGCAAGAAGAAAGCTATTTTTTTAAAGAAAGTCATAAGAAGTCCCGTTTGCAGTTTGCGAGAAGCCATGTGGGGGGCACAGCAAACATGTGGAAGAAGGTGCTCTGGTCAGATGAGACCAAAATTGAACTTTTTGGCCTAAAAGCAAAATTCTGTGTGGTGGAAAACTAACATTGCATATCACCCTGAACACACCATCAGGGGCAGGGAAGCTGGTCAGAGTTGATGGGAAGATAGATGGAACTAACAGGTCAATCTTAGAAGATAACCTGTAATGCCGTGTACACAAGAGCAGACTTTCGATGGACTGAACTCCGAAGGACTTTTCAACGGAGTTTCGACGAAGTTCCGATGCAACGGACTTGCCTACACACGATCACACCAAAGTCCGACTGATTCGAACGTGATGATGTAGGACTGGACTAGAATAAGGAAGTTCATTGCCAGTAGCCAATAGCTGCCCTTGCATCATTGTTCGTCCGTCGGACTAGCATATAGTCGAATGGATTTTTCGACCGGACTCGAGTCCGTCGGAAAGATTTGAAACATGTTCTATTTCTAAAGTCCGTCTGATTTTTCGACAGCAAAGGTCCGATGAAGCCCACACATGATCGAATTGTCAGGCGGATTCGTTCCGTCGGACCTTTGCTGTGGAAAAGTCCGGTCACGTGTACACGGCATTAGAGTCTGCAAAAGACTTGAGACTGGGGTACAACGACCCTAAACATACAACCAGAGCTACAATGGAATGGTTTAGATCAAGCAAATTCATGTGTTAAATGGCCCAGTCAAAGTCTGGACCTAAATCAAATCCTCCCTGTCTCCTCCAAGGCTGCATGGACATGAATCAGGCTGCACTGACGGCAATGGTGAGTCTGCTTTCATGTCAATGTGGGTGCTGCATTCATGGCAATGGAGTGGGTGCTGCATTCATGGCAATACGGTGGGTGCTGCATTCATGGCAATACGGTGGGAGCTGCATTCATGGCAATGGACTGGGTGCGGCATTCATGGCAAAGGAGTGGGTGCGGCATTCATGGCAATGGAGTGGGTGCGGCATTCATGGCAATGGAGTGGGTGCGGCATTCATGGCAATGGAGTGGGTGCGGCATTCATGGCAATGGAGTGGGTGCTGCATTTATGGCAATGGAGTGGGTGCTGCATTCATGGCAATACGGTGGGTGCTGCATTCATGGCAATACGGTGGGTTCTGCATTCATGGCACTTGTGAGGCTGCAGATGGGCACTGATTAGGCTGCATTGATGGGCACTGACCCTTATTTTGCTTCACAGTTCTTCATTTAAAATTTAAGATTTTTTTCCTGAAACTTTCTTTTTAAAGTTAAGATGCGTGTTCCTTTCAGAGCCGTTTGAGATGTATAATGGGACAAGACAGGGGTGCCCGCTTTCCCCCGTCTTGTTCGTATTAGCCCTAGAGCCCCTACTAGAGAAGATCAGGCGGTGCCCGGACATTAGTGGGGTAACGATAGGTAAAGATCAATACAAACTAGCCGCATTTGCGGACGATATCCTCCTATACATATCGCGCCCAAGGATATCCCTCCCGAATATAATGTCAACCCTGTTAGAGTATGGCAAGCTTTCTAACTTTAAAATAAACCCAAATAAATCGGAAACACTAACCTTTAACACCAGCAAACCCAGAGATCATTCATATCAGAAGCACTTCCCTTTTTTATGGGGGCAAAAGGAGCTAAACTACCTAGGGATTAAGATTACAACCTCATATGAGACGCTTTTCCATGCCAACTTCATACCACTTCTTAACAAGATTAAGCAAGAACTCAGTAGAATTCACTTAGGACAATTATCCTGGGGAGGGAGAATAAATATATATAAAATGGTTGTATTGCCAAAAATTACCTACATAATGCAAATGTTGCCAGTGGCACTTCCACAGGCATACTTAAGAAAACTGCAATCAATTTTTCTAAGGTTCATTTGGAGAGGGAAAGCACCACGTCTAAAATTTACACAATTGACAAAAGCGAAGGGCCACGGGGGATGGGGAGCACCAGATGTGTGTAAATACTACGAAGCTATAGCTCTAGCTAGAGTAATTGATTGGGTAAAAAATAAAGCAGATAAACACTGGGTGAAAATGGAGAGGGAGATCAGTAATGCTAGGTTGAATAGAATAATCTGGATACCCCCACACTTAAGAGAATTCAGTTCCGAATCGCACGAGATCACTAAACACGCACTAAAGATATGGGACAAGGTTCACAAGAGGGAGCACTGGGGATACAATTCCCCTTTAATGTCACTTAAGGATTCAGCATATTTTGCACCAGGGAGAGGGGAGTGGTTTGGGAGATGGCTATTAGATGAAAACATACAGTTAAAAGATGTCATGCAGCAGGACAAAATATGCACATATCAGGAATTAAAGGAAAAAAAAAGTTTGCTGGTAATAAATACCTGGCGGTACAACCAACTGAGTCAGTTCATTAGATCCCTCCCAAAACCAATCAGATCAAAGGGAAACCTACGCCCACTAGAGAAAATGTGCCTGGATAAAGACAGGAAGGGGGGGTTCTCCCAGACATATAGATTACTGATAGGACTAGGGAACACGGAAACCCCCTCTTTTATAAAGAAGTGGGAGAAGGAGTTGGGGAGGGAGCTTACTCCCCCAGAGGGGCTATTGATCCTAAGTAGAGCAACAGCCACGTCAGTCAACAGTAAAATCCTGGAGTTAAACTATAGATGCCTAACCAGGATGTACTTGACTCCAGATCGCCTGAACAAATTCCAGAACGGACCCCCACAATACTGTTGGAGGGGGTGCAAGGAGTTGGGATCAATGACCCATATCTGGTGGCAATGCCCGATAATAAAAACATTCTGGACAGAGGTGAGGGGTTTTATTAAAGACATAACAGGGATCAATACTCCAGATGACCCCTGGGTCTGCCTATTTCACCTGAGTGAAATGCCCAATAAAGCCTATCTGAGAACGTTACTGCCGCAACTTTTAGACGCGGCCAAAAGCTTGATACCCAAATATTGGAGAAGAACAGAAAGACCCGCTATGAAGGATTGGCTAGAGAAAGTTAATGAAATGCATAACCTAGAATATTTAAGATATAGTGAGGGTATGAAAATGGGCGCCTTTGAGAAAAAATGGAAAAGGTGGGAAGAGTTTAAAATGTCCCTGAGAGCGGCCGAAATATGGACAGCCTAGGTAGGAAGATAAAGAGATAAAGAGACCCAGAGATCAACAGCTAAATTACCTCGGAAGCTGAAACAGAGGGATTGGATGAAGATAGGGAGAGAAGGGGGGGGCAGGAGGGGGGTTAGGGGGGAAGGGGGGGGGGATGGAGAGAAATGTATAAAGGTAAAATGTTTAAATACAACGCAAACAAGCTTTGTAAGATAAAAAAAAAAAAAATACAATTAGCATTACCACGATGATGAGAAGCAGGAATGGGAAGAAGTTGGAAGTATTGATAACTGAAAAACGATTCCCAGACAAATAATCTTGCTGAGTGGAAAAAAAAAAAAAAAAGTTAAGATGCGTGTTATAAGCTGATAAATACGGAATACACAAATAACATGCCCAAGCTCATCTATTCACCACACACACAGCACAAAGGCAAGAGAATTCTTGTTGGGCAGTGTATTAGTGCTCGGACGAGCACACTTATGCCCTGTACACATGACCGGTTTTCCCATTGGAATAAACTCTGAAGGTTTTTCTGACGGAATTCTGCTGAAACTGTCTTGCGTAAACATGATCACACCAAAGCCGACCGTCAAGAACACGGTGACGTACAACACATACAACGGGACTAGAAAAAGGAAGTTCAATAGCCAGTAGCCAATAGCTTCCGTCTCGTACTTGCTTCAGAGCATGCATCGTTTTTGGTACGTCGGAACAGTATACAGACGAGCGGTTTTCCCAATAGGAATTGGTTCCGTCGGAAATATTTAGAACATGTTCTCTTTCTAGGTCCGTCAGAATTTTCAACGTAAAAAGTCAGATGAGGCATACACACGATCGGAATATACGATGAAAAGCTCCCATTGGACTTTTTCTGCCGGACATTCCGCTCGTGTGTACGGGGCATACGACCGACTTTTAATGGTTTAAAGAATGTCAGGCAAAATTGTCGGCCCTCAAGCATGTTCACGTCATCCAATCTGGCCCTCTTTGAAAAAAAGTTTGGACACCCCTGGCCTAGGCTATAAGAAGATTGCCAAGACCCTGAAATTGAGCTGCAGCACGGTGGCCCAGACCATACAGCGGTTCAACACTCAGAACAGGCCTTGCCATTGTCGACCAAAGAAGTTGAGTGCACGTGTTCAGCTTCCTAGCCAGAAGTTGTCTTTGGGAAATAGATGTATGAGTGCTGCCAGCATTGCTGCAGAGGTTGAAGGGGTGGGGGGTCAGCCTGTCAGTGCTCAGACCATAAGCTACACACTACATCAAATTGGTCTTCATGGATGTCGTCCCAGAAGGAAGCCTCTTCTAAAGATGATACACTAGAAGTCTGCAAACAGTTTGCTGAAGACAAGCAGACTAAGGACATGGATTACTGGAACCATGTCCTGTGGTCTGATGAGACCAAGATAAACTTATTTGGTTCAGATGTCAAGGGTGTATGGCGGCAACCAGGTAAGGAGTACAAAGAAAAGTTTGTCTTGCCTACAGTCAGGCATGGTGGTGGGAGTGTCATGGTCTGGAGCTGCATGAGTACTGCCGGCACTGGGGAGCTACAGTTCATTGAGGGAACCATGAATGCCAACATGTACTGTGACATACTGAAGCAGAGCATGAGCCCCTCCCTTCGGAGAGTGAGCCGCAGGGCAGTATTCCAACATGATGAAGACCCCAAACACACCTCCAAGACGACCATGGCATCGCTGAAGAAGCTGAGGGTAAAGGTGATTGACTGGCCAAGCATGTTTTCAGACCTAAACCCTATTGAGCATCTGTGGGGCATCCTTAAACAGAAGGTGGAGGAGGGCAAGGTCATTGACATCCACCAGTTCTGTGATGTCGTCATGGAGGAGTGGAAGAGGACTCCAGTGGCAACCTGTGAAGCTCTGGTGAACTCCATGCCCAATAGGGTTAAGGCAGTGCTGGAAAATAATGGTGGTCACACAAAATATTGACACTTTGGACCCAATTTGGACATTTTCACTTGGCGGTGTACTCACTTTTGTTGCCAGTGGTTTAGACATTAATGGCTGTGTGTTGAGTTATTTTGAGGGGACAGCAAATTTACAATGTTATACAAGCTGTACACTCACTACTTTACATTGTAGCAAAGTGTCATTTCTTCAGTGTTGTCACATGAAAAAATATAATAAAATATTTACAAAAATGTGAGGGGTGTACTCACTTTTGTTAGATACTGTATCTACCATTCAAGAAAACTGCATTGCTTTTCCATGTAAAACTATACAGGCCCTTAAAGCACTATAAAGCACCTCAGCTGTGTTAGTAGCAGCCACTTCTGTGCCACTGACATACCAAAGCCTAGAACAAATATCAATAAAGCTGATTGGAAAACCGCCACTGTACACAGAAGGAAGGAGAGGTTGGCACTGCACAATGTTTGAAGTTTAATCTGCTTATATCTACTCAGTTGCCTTTACACTGAGGAACCTGTTCAAAGATAAACTCCAGGTAGATATAAATTAGACAAATAAATGCAGCCCTGTATTTATCCTTACATTCTTTTGTTGCAACATTATACATCAAGTTTATTTGGATTATTTTCTGATTTTTACTTCATTCATTCCTCCCTCCCTCTCATCAACATGATAATGATTTTTCTTCTTTTTTTTTTAATGCGAGAATGCAATTGACAATCATGCCCCATACACACGGTCGGATTTTCCGATGGAAAATGTCCGATCGGAGCGTGTTGTCGGAAATTCCGACCGTGTGTGGGCTCCATCGGACATTTTCCATCGGATTTTCCGACACACAAAGTTGGAGAACAGGAGATAAAATTTTCCGACAACAAAATCCGTTGTCGGAAATTCCGATCGTGTGTACACAAATCCGACGGACAAAGTGCCACGCATGCTCAGAATAAATAAAGAGATGAAAGCTATTGGCCACTGCCCCGTTTATAGTCCCGACGTACGTGTTTTACATCACCGCATTCAGAACGATCGGATTTTCCGACAACTTTGTGTGACCGTGTGTATGCAAGACAAGTTTGAGCCAACATCCGTCGGAAAAAATCCATGGATTTTGTTGTCGGAATGTCCGAACAAAGTCCGACCGTGTGTGCGCCCTATAAGAGTGGCCACAACATTTTAATGATTTTTCTTTTAATAAAACTTTTACATTTTTATGATATACCTAAAAAGGCCTAGTAACATCATTAATGGGTCTCTGTGCTTCTCTGTGCAATGCAGGCAGGTCATGGCTGGTGGGAGGGGCCACCGGGGGGCTGTACATAGCTTCCTGAAAACATCAAAGCTCTCGGCTTCAGTACACCTCTGAAGAGCCCTCTGTTCTGATGCAAGCAGTGGGCTGGCTCTAGGGAGGAGCTATGCAAATATGAAACTGGGTGTATTTATAATTTTTTTACACTAGTCACATAACTTTTACCAAGGACTCACACAACTGAATCCAATTAGAAAAATGTGAATTTATAAATATATAATTATATATACTGTATTTATCGGTGTATAACACAATTTTAGGGCAAATGAGGGCAATCTCAGAAAAAAAAACCACTTCAGCCCTGGAAGCAGAGCATTTTTTGCGATTCGGCACTGCTTCGCTTTAGCTGACAATTGCGCGGTCGTGCGACACTTAGCATGTATCATGTTTCTAGAATGCACCAAAGTATCGTTTTGTACCATATTTGTATTTTAAAAAAATTACCGGCCATTTTTTGCGATACGGCACTGCATCGCTTTAGCTGACAATTGCGCGGTCGTGTGACGCTGTACCCAAACAAAATTGACGTCCTTTTTTTCCCACAAATAGAGCTTTCTTTTGGTGGTATTTGATCACCTCTGCGGTTTTTACTTTTTGCGCTATAAACAAAAAACAGCGCCAATTTTGAAAAAAAAGCAATGTTTTTTACTTTTTGCTGTAATAAATATCCCCAAAAAATATATAAAAATTTTTTTTTTTCCCTCAGTTTAGGCCGATATGTATTCTTCCACATATTTTGATTAAAAAAAAAATCGCAATAAGCGAGCGTATATTGATTAGTTTGCGCAAAAGTTATAGTGTCTACAAAATAGTGGATAGATTTATGGCATTTTTATTATTATTATTATTTTTTTTACTAGTAATGGCGGCGATCTGGGATTTTTATCAGGACTGCGACATTATGGCGGACACATTAGACACTTTTGACACTATTTTGGGACCATTGTCATTCATACAGCGAGCAGTGCTATAAATAGCCACTGATTAGTTACTGTATAAATGACACTGGCAGGGAAGGGGTTAAACACTAGGGGTCGATCAAGGGGTTAAGTGTGTCCTAGGGAGTGATTCTAACTGTGGGGGGGAGGGGCTACCACTGACATGACAGCGATCACTGCTCCCGATGACAAGGAGCAGTAGATATATGTAATAAGTCCGCGCTTAGGAATGAAAAGGGTATATTCAGGATTTAATACATGTGCTTACACTATTACGGAATTCCCAACAAATTCCCTTATTTTTATCTTTATTTTTATTTTTATTTTTATTTTCTTTCTTTTTTCATTTTATTATGAATATCCTGCAGTATTGCTCTCTATTATTACAGCCATATACCTCCAATTATTTCATTTTTGTCGAATAAAATTTTCTCTTAATTTTTTCTAATTTTTTCTATTTTTTCTATTTTTTCTTTCATTTTTATTCAATTTTTCTTTTTTATTATTTTACCTTGTGGGTAACTTAATTCATACATAATATGATTACGGTTTTTAAATGGCAGCTTGTAGATTACAGTGCACTTTATGCATATTGGTCTCTTAATACCATCTATGTAGCTGTGGATATAAATAATGGTTCTAATGTAATGAACACAATGTAACCAGTAACCACCCCTGTGTATGTGTATATATGGATTCCAGCGGCTTGGTTAATCGTAGTGTCCCCCGTAGTGTCCCCCCCTTACTTGTATATCTGGACGTACCCATTATAGGTCTAGATGAGATACTACTTAGCCCGCAGGCTCATCTGTGACATTTAGAATAACACATACCTGGCACTATGTCACGCACTTTAATTAAACCTAATTTTTTATTACAATTGCGCAAACAATTTTAATTGCCTATCTTTTATTTTAATAAATATTAATTTCTTGTCGTGTTCTAGCGGCCCCGCACCATGAGAATATCCCCTTGGTGCACTTTTGGTTGCGTCCATTATGCAATCGGGGGAGGCACTAGGGAGCCGGCATGCCTATATTATGTGTGGAGCGTGAAGCGTCGACACCGTCTTTGATAACGTCCTATGACGAAACGCGTAAGACAGAGTCACGCTCACACGTCACACCCGGAAGCCGTGGCTGGAACACAAGCTGGGACGCACGCCGTCTTTGGCTTCCTGGTTTTGCTTTTTGAACAGCCGGGCTGTACTGGGTTAGCTGCTTGCTGCTATGATTTGTATACAACGTTTTTAAATAAACCCGAACTACTTCACTATGCAAGTCCCCTGTTTCTTTTTCTATATGGAGGAAAATACATTGATATGCTGATGAGGCACGGAGGAGTCTATCTCTGAAAAAAGGTCAGCTGAAAACCCCAAACCGAGCCATTGGGATACACCCACGGATCACCGGAGGTAACCAGGAAACACAAAGGAACATCCACTCCAGACACCCACCCTATGCCCGCTGCCCCTGCAGGGGTGACTGCTTCTGGTGAGTGGGGATTACATTGGGGGGAGCACCTGGAGTCACCAATCTTTTCCTGATGAACACAGAAGTCACCGTTGATACACTCACTTATTATTTTTTTTAAAGTTTGGACTGCACACAGACTGTGATCCTTTACTCCTGAAAAATTGGATTTTTTTCACAGATTTTTTTCACAGTTTTGTCACATATATAAAGTTGCACATGTAGTCCTAATATATGTATATTTTGGTATATGAACTTAAGTAGTTCCTTGCACATACGGTCCTGATATATATATCTTTTTCATACTGTGGTCACATGTAGCTTATGTATGGTAAAAGTTTTTTTTGAATATATAGGTGTATTAGGTGTTGGCACTCCACAAACACCCCACCCTGAACATTAGTCCTTGTACTGTATGTACACATTGAGACTCGTCTGGGTTTGCACTGCTAGTGATACCTGTTCTTAATGGGATTCTGTCCCTAGATGCAACATATTACCACACACTAAGGGTGCCTGCCCTGAGGGGCATATTGTCACAGTTTAGACATTGTATGCCAAGCAAAATACTACTCAGTATTATTATTATTATTATTTTTATGCACATTTATGGAACTACTTATAGTTTGGTAGACACACTGAGATAGTAATATCCTCGTTCACTTTATGGTATAGGTAACTATTATTAGATACATATAGGGTAGCGCCATTTCCCCATTCACTACAAGGAGCAGTAGATCCCTGTCATATTACTAGGCAGAACAGGGAAATACTTTGTTTACAATGGCATCTCCCTGTTCTGCCTCTCCATCTCACGATTGTGGGCCACCGGCGAACATCAAGTTCCCAGGACCCGCAGGCACGCTCCCGCGGCGCGCGTGCCCGCAAGGCGGCAAATTCACAGGTACACCCATTTGCCTGTACGAGCCATTCTGCCGACGTATACGTGTGTGCAGCGGTCGGCAAGTGGTTAAATAAAGAACTTTAAGGTAAAATAAGGGTCAGTCCCCATCAATGCAACCTCACCAGTGCCCACCAATGCAGCCTGATCAGTGCCCATCTGCAGCCTCACCATTGCCCATTAATACAGTCTTATCAGTGCCCATCTGCAGCCTCACCATTGCCCATTATTGCAGTCTGATCAGTACCCATCTGCACCCACGCTATTGCCCATCAATGCAGCCTGATCAGTGCCCATCTGCGGCTTGCCATTGCCCATCAATGCAGTCTGATCAGTGCCCATCAATGCAGCCTTACCAGTGCCCATTAATGCATTCTTATCAGTGCCCGTCTACAGCCTTACCATTGCTCATTAATGCAGTCTGATCAGTACACATCTGCAGCCACGCCATTGCCCATCAATGCAGTCTGATCAGTGCCCATCAATGCAGCCTCACCAGTGCCGGATTACACATAGGGATCTCCTCTTTACTCGCCGTTTGCAGTCACACACAGCCCCGCCTTCTGACATCAATGCTAGGAGCCGGTCCAGGAGGCGGGATTGTGTGTGACCGAGTACACAGGAGATCCCTGCCGCCTCAACCTCCACAACATCTTCAGAATTCGACCTTCCTGACTAATGACACCACAAAGCAACTTATTCACTCCTTGATTATTTCCCGTCTTGACTACTGCAACTCTCTCCTTAATGGCCTACCCTTACGCAGGCTATCCCCCCTTCAGTCTATTATGAATGCTGCTGCTAGACTAATACACCTCATTGTGCGTATGTATGTGACACCGGCGCAAAAAAATTAGTGGTTGGATCAAAAAATATATACACATATAGTGGTTGCTGCAGTCAAAAAAACTAATTCATCCAAAGGTGAAAATCAAATGTGTATGTATCTAGTGTTTGACTGCGCTACCTCCAACACTATACACCAAATACAACAGTCTACCTAAGTGAATCATGTATGTGATATAAACAAAAAACAAAAATCAAAAACAAATCCACTATTCCATAGTAACACTACCAAAAAAACATCGTATATTGATACTATTACATATAGTCCATTTAAATATAATGTGCATCTAGACGTGGTGAAAATGACTTTCTGAAGTTTTAAACCGAGCATCAGCTTGGAAAAAAAAGGGGGATTTAAAGAAGAAGTCCAGCCTGCACTTGTTTGGCTGGGCTTTTCCTAAGGGTCACAGGAGTGCAATTCGTTTTGCCTGTGACCCGTTTTCAGCAGAGAGCGGTCTGAAGTCCGCTCTCTGCTGATGTCACCAAGTTAAGTCCAGGTACCGCGTCATCCCAACTTCGGAAGTCTGGATCCGCCAGGTGCCTGGACTGATGGCAGGCTCAGCCTCTCAGCGAGCCGCTGAGACAGCCGCTCCCCACCCCTCCACAGCTCAGCGATCCAGTGAACGTGGAGGAGAGGAGCAGGAGAGCTGCTGATTGACAGTCAGTAGCTCTCCTCTTGGGGAGCTGAGAGAACTGAGCCATCGACAGTGTTCGATCGCTCTGCTCTCAGTGCAGAGACACCGGGGGACAGATGCAGCATCGAACCGATGCATCCACCTATGTAAGTATGATGGGGAAAAAACCCCAAACCCATACTTCTCCTTTAAGTAAGTGTGGCATGGTTGTTGGTTGTTGGTGCCAGACGGGCTGGTCTGAGTATTTCAAAAACTGACAATCTACTGGGATTTTCACACACAACCATCTCTCGGGTTTACAGAGAATGGTCAAAAAAAGAGAAAATGTCCAGTGAGCTGCAGTTGTGTGGACGAAAATGCCTTGTTACTGTCAGAGGTTAGAGGAGAATGGGCGGGCGGTTACAGATGATAGAAAGGTAACAGTAACTCAAATAACCACTCGTTACATCCAAGGTATGCAGAATACCATCTCTGAACGCAGAAGACATTGAACCTTGAAGCAGATGAGCTACAGCAGCAGAAGATCACACCAGGTGCAACTCCTGTCAGCTAACAACAGAACTGAGGCTACAATTCGCACAAGCTCACCAAAATTGGATAAAAGAAGATTGGAAAAACATTACCTGGTCTGATGAGTCTCGATTTCAGCTGAGACATTCAGATGGTGGGGTCAGAATTTGGTGTAAACAACATAAAAGCATGGATCCATCCTGCCTTGTATCAATGGTTCAGGTTGGTGGTGGGGGTGTAATGGTGTGGGGGATATTTTCTTGGCACACTTTAGGTCCCTTTGAACCAATTGAGCTTCGTTTAAATGCCACGGCCTACCTGAGTATTGTTGCTGACCAAGTCCATCGCTTTATGACTACAGTGTCCCCATCTTCTGATGGCTCCTTCCAGCAGGATAATGCACCATATCACAAAGCTCCAATCATCTCACCACTGGACAATGAGGTCACTGTACTCCAATGGCCTCCACACTCACCACATCTCATCCAACAGAACACCTTTGGGATGTGGTGGAACGGGAGATCGGCATCATGGATGTGCAGCCGACAAATCTGCAGCAACTGCGTGATGCTATCATGTCACTATGGACCAAAATCTCTGTGGAATGTTTCTAACACCTTGTTGAATCTATGCCACCAAGAATGAAGGCAGTTCTGAAGTCAAAAGTGGGTCCAACCTGGTACTCATAGCTCCTAACTGTCCCTGATTTCGAGGGAATGTCCCTGATTTGGAGCAATGTCCCTCTGTCCCTCTTTCCCCCTCATTCGTCCCTCAGTTTGCTCTGATCCATATAGCTGTATAAAAATGCACTTTTTAGCTTTCAAAAAGTGTTTCCCAGTGCTAAATCTTTCTTCCAAATTCTAAATTGCTGCATTTGTACATTTTAAAAGCCAATATAAAGGAATAGTAGTGGTAAAAAAAAGCCCTTGTAAATTTAATTAACCTTTTTCTTGGGTTAATTCTCCTTTAAGGGGGTGTGGCAGGGGGCGTGTCCTATGCCTACATACGTTTGCTGGTAGGTGTCCCTCATTCCCATCTCAAAATGTTGGGAGGTATGCGGTACTAGCAAGGTGTACCTAATAAATTGGACGGTGAGTGTATATTTTCTTTTAAAAAAGCACGAGTGATAATACAAACCAAGAACTGGCTGCAAAAGAAGAAGAAAAAAATCTTACAATTGGCTCTTATAAGGGCTTGTATAGATGGGCAATTTCAGTTTGCATCTGAGATGTGTTCACGATAAATCTGAGTTCCTTCTGAACTGCTTTTACAATGCCGTTGACTTATAAGGGGAGAAAAGCCGTTCTGATGCAACCAAATACCTGAGTACACGAGTCCTTACTTAGTAAACAGACTTTTTTTTAATTTACTGAACCTGATCAACCAGAAGTTCTGTAACAAGAGTGGATCTGTTTTATCTGTAGTCAGGTGACAGTGCATTTGGAATAGTAAAGAAGCAGGAAATGGAATTCCACCAATAACAAGCTATTGACTCTCCTGGTGGAGAACTAATCAGTGTATAACACGACGTGTCCCAAGCTCAGCCGGCACACACCTGATTGTGCAAACACAGCACATCCCTGATCTGTGAGGCCAATAAATCATTGTGCTATGCCACATTCATAAAGTGATTGCATGAGCCGAGTCACACACACACACACAACATCTGTCACAGCATGCCCCGGGATGACGGGATTTGTATTGCTCATCCTGACATATCATATAGCATTATTAACAGCAGAGAACATCCCCCTCATTGACTTGAAAGGTAATGTGTAATGTCTGGTGGAAAAGCACTTTACATTTTTAAAAGCCATAATGCCTTAAAATAATTCACTTCCTCGTATGATATAGGTTTACCCAAAATGCACTGCACTCGGGATTTTAGGATAATTTCCTTGTATCATTCTCTCAGTGTACGAACAATAGACATAGGAATAATTTATACGATGTGCTTGGTTGTACTATAATGTGACTAAATATCATCTATAATTTATGTGCCTAGAGATTGATAATAAAGCGAGTCTCAACCCAAGAACAATAATTTATTATATATTTCAGCTTACTATTCCTTACATGTAGTGATGGCTTTTTTCTTTTAGGCTTTCTTCCTTTCTTTTCAACTGATGATCCTGCCAGTAACACACTTCCTGCCCTAGAGTGACAGCACTCGCTGTATTGTAACCATGGTGGAGGATCTCTACTGTGTCTTTTTAGGATTCCTCACAGGTTCCCTTTTAGGTTTTCCACGATATCTCAAAGCATCCTTCCTGGGTTATCCATGATTCCTCACAGGATCCCTTGTGGGTTTTCCAGGATTCTTTACAGGATCCCTGCTGGGTCTTCCAGGATTCCTCAAAGGATCCTTTCTGGGTCTTCTGGGATTCCTCACAGGATCCCTCCTTGGTCTTCCATGATTCCTCAAAGGATCCTTTCTGGGTCTTCCACAATTCCTCACAGGGTCCCTTTGGGGTCTTCCAGGATTCTTGACAGGATCCCTGCTGGGTATTCCATGATTCCTCACAGGATCCCTTCTGGGCCTTCCAGGATTTTTCAGAGGTTTCCTGATAGGTTTTCTAGGATTCCTCTCAGGAAACCTGTCCGGGTCTTCCCGGCTTCTTTACAGGATCCCTTCCGAGTCCTTCAGGATTCTTCACAAGATCTCTTCTGGGTTTTCCAGGATTCCTCACAGGATCCCTTCTGGGCCTTCCAGGATTTTTCAGAGGATCCCTGCTAGGTTTTCCAGGATTCATCACAGGAAACCTGTCCAGGTCTTCCCGGCTTTTTTACAGGATCCCTTCCGAGTCCTTCAGGATTCTTCACAGGATCTTTTCTGGGTTTTCCAGGATTCCTCACAGGATCCCTTCTGGGCCTTCCAGGATCCCTCACAGGATCCCATCCAGGTTTTCCCAGCTTCTTTACAGGATCCCCTCTGGGTCATTCAGGATTCTTTACAAGATCCCTGCTGGGCCTTCAAAGATTCCTCACAGGATCCCTTCTGTGCCAGGATTCTTTATAGGATTCTTGCTGGGTTTTCCAGGATTTCTCACAGGATCCCTTCCAGGTTTCTTTACAGGATCCCAACCAAGCTTACTAGGCTTCCTTGGACCTCCACCACCTCCAGGACTTCCATAATTCCCAGTAACAACACTGGGCCTGTCTTGTGACCAGAAGGGTATTTAAGCACCAGTCTTTAAATTGGTTGGTGCTGTGTCTTATTGCCAGCTACTGGTAAGCTATAATACTTTCCTGCTAGTTGCCTGTTTTTTGCTGACTGAGATTGACCTGACTACCCTGTCGCTTGCTGTCTTCCTTGACCCCTGCCTGGACCTGACTACTCTCTGGTCTTCTGCACCATAGCCTTTCTATTCCAGCCACCCTCCCCCTTTGCGGGGTGAGTCTGAGGGCTGTGACCTGGTACGAGCTGCAGCAAAGAAAACCACGACTATCTCCATTGTCCACCAGCTCTGGTGAAGACCAACTGCTTTGGGTGAACTCATGTCAGCTGCTGGGGGCACCATAACACGTAGAGGAGCAGCACCTAAAGAAATACAGCACTACCCCCTCCCATATCATCCATAGCATTTTGTAAATCTGTGAACAATGATAACCATCGGCAGAGGCAAAGGGTACAGGACCTTATTAGTTCAAAAGATTTCTACCAGGATCAACATGTATTTTTCATAACTTAGAGAACAGATTTAACAATACTTCTGAATAAACTGCTATGACAAGCCACGGGGAGGCTCAAAAGCAGCCTCAGAAATATCACCCCTTCGCTTTGACTTAAGGGCCAGATCTATCTATTGATCTCATTGTGTGGGTGGGTGCAGCCTGGTTAGGTGTCAGAAAGCACTCAGAGTCCAGGTGCAGAAAAACAGAGAATGCAATGTAATTGAAGTTCTGCGATTCAACTGGGAGCACTCACAGGATGTAACAGCGATGTGTCAGTAGAAGAAGGTCACAGTTGTGCTGACAGAATCCGTCTTGAGGAGAGAATTGCTGGCTGGTCTTTACCCAAGTGAGGAGGCTTCCAGGCTTCCCTACACTTTCCATACTCATTAGGAGCCTCTCCCTATCGCTAAGCACTGTCCCTGACACACGGGAGAGCTGTCCCTATGCAGAATGCGCGCCAAGCCTGGGAGCCAGAGTCTTAAGTAGACTCTACCTGACCCAAGATGGCCATCAAAATGACATGGCGCCAGCATCCAATCTGATATCTGCCCCCTGTAACTCAGGAAACCTTGAACTTGGATCCTCTTGACTCTGCCGGTGTGATTTAGCGCCACCTGCAGTGAAGAAAATAGACTACACCTGCCTACAATGACAATAGTCATGCTGATTGTCATGAACTCTGCAGTCTTACAGCAAACCAAGATGGCCTAACCCATGTTAATTGGTTGACACATGGCACTCCCCTCATGTACTTTAGCATCAGTTATTATAGCTACTAAATTATTGGTTTTGGTCAGATGAAGTGTGCAGCAGACAGATATGCAGTTCTTTGGCCTGCAAAGTCACTAAGGAAGGCAAATCTTTTCCACATTATTCCGTTACAGGGAGAGGAAGTGCACACAATCTCTCTAAGGGGTACACAGACATAAAAAAAGCAGTTCTTTATCAGAAAATGCAAAGCTCGCTATTGTGGCAATTTTCAGTCAATTTCAACCACCTTAGATCCACTTGGGAAACGCAAATAATAGTGCAAGTAATTACCAGAAGCTATCCACCACCCTTGAGTTTTATCATCTACCAGAATTCAGTTGATTGTGAAATCAAAACAGGGCAATACATTGGCAGCTTCAAATAAAAATCGAATTAAATTAAATAGAAAACAGACAAAAAGGCAAGGGCAATTTTATCAAAAGCAGTCAGATTTTACCACCGCGTTCAATTAAAGCAGTTTTAATCCCATCAATGTTAACAGACTTGCAATCCTGAAGAAGACACTGATCTAACTAGTTAAATAATCTCAGCCAAATGGGTTTAAAAATGATGTCCAGTCCACTTGCCCTCTCTGGCTGGGATCAGCTGACCACATGCCAGTATTTTACATGCTGTGCCAAGACGAAACCAGAAGCGCTTGTACAGCTCTGGGCAGAAGCTTGTGAGTACGGGCCCTTGGCCAGACTGTGTGGATTATGTCTATGTGTTTCTGGCATAGGTTCATTTAAACAAAAGCGGTACCATTAATCCAGCGTTTACAATTACTAGTACGCTGCTCAAAAAAAAATTAAAGTGGTGTTCCGGCCAAAATTATACTTTTTAAATAAAAATACCCCATTAATACAGAAGCTTAATGTATTCTAGTAAAGTTAGTGTGTAAACTAAGGTCTGTTTTGTTAGTTTATAGCAGTAGTTTGTTATTTTATAAAATGACAGCAGGCCGTGGCCATCTTAAGTGTGGGCATCTGAAGCCAGACTGTATTTCTTCCTGGATCTCATCCTTGCACATCTTGCACATGATCAGTGCAGCACAAGCAGTGTAATAGGTTTCAGGTCAGGTTTCCATAGCAACGGCAGTTTCAGAGGAAGTTGCCGCCCCTTCCCAGAAGGCATTGCAAACAGGAAATGATGCGATGGGCCGCGGCCAGGGAGGAGGAAGTGAAAAATGAATACAGCAGATATACAGTAGGTGCTGAGAAAAAAAATAAAAATATATCCAATTTGTTTACAGTGCACAGTTTAGTGAGGGATGCTGAAGAGTTGTAAAAGTGGGTGGAACTCCACTTTAAAGGAACACTTTTTAATCAGAGTATAGCATCAAGTCGATTAAACTCCTGGGATATTGATCTGGTCAGTTAAGTATTAGAGGGGGTTGTTAATTTCATTAACCCCAAAGCAGCTGAAACTGATTAACAACAGGTGCACTAGATGGGCAACAATAGACAACCTCCAAAACAGCAATGGTTTTACAGGTGGAGAGCACTAACATTTTTTTCCCCCTACTTATCTTTTCTGACTGTTTTTCACTAGTTTTGCATTTGGCTTGGGTCAGTGTCAATACTAGTAGCATGAGGTGATACCTGGACCCTATAGAGGTTGCACAGGCAGTCCAACACCTCCAGGATGTGCCGTGGCCAGTAGGTTTGCTGTGTCTCCCAGCACAGTCTCCAGAGCATGGAGGAGATTCCAGGAGACAGGCAGTTACTCTAGGAGAGCTGGACAGGGCCATAGAAGGTCCTTAAGTAATCAGCAGGACCGGTATCTGCTTCTTTTATGCAAGGAGGAACAGGATGAGCACTGCCAGAGCCCTAAAAAATGACCTCCAGCAGGCCACTTGTGTGAATGTCTCTGATCAAACAATCAGAAACAGACTTCATGAGGGTGGCCTGAGGGCCCAACGTCCTCTAGTGGGCACCATGGAGCTCGATTGGCATTTGCAATTGAATTCCAGAATTGACAGGTCCACCACTGGCGCCCTGTGCTTTTCACAGAGCAGGTTCACCCTGAGCACATGTGACAGATGTGAAAGGGTCTGGAGAAGCCGTGGAGAACATTATGCTGCCTGTAACATCATTCAGCATGACCGGTTTGGTGGTGGGTCAGTGATGGTCTGGGGAGGCATTTCCATGGAGGGACGCACAGCCCTATACAAGCTAGACAATGGCACCCTGACTGCCATTAGGTATTGGGATGAAATCCTTGGACCCACTGTCAAACCCTACGTTGGTGCAGTGGGTCCTGGGTTTCTCCTGGTGCATGACAATGCCCGGCCTCATGTGGCGAGAGTAAGCAGCTAGTACCTGGAGGATGAAGAAATTTATACCATTGAATGGCCCCCCCACGCTCGCCTGACCTAAATCCAATAAGACACATCTGGGACATTATGTTTCGGTCCATCCTACACCGCCAGGTTGCACCTCTGTCTGTTCAGGAGCTCAGTGATGCCCTGGTCCAGATCTGGGAGGAAATACCCCAGGACACCATCCGTCGTCTCATTAGGAGCATGCCCCGACGTTGCCAGGCATGCATACAAGCATGTGGAGGCCATACAGACTACTGAGTGACATTTTGTGTTGATGCAATGAAATTTCAGTAAAATGGACTAGCCTGCTGCATCATTTTTTCATTTTGATTTTTGTGGTGTCTTTGAATTTAGCCCTCTGTGGAGTGATAATTTTCATTTCCATCAAACGATGTGCCATCCTTTAGTTCCTAACACATTACCCAGTCCATATCAGTATAGATATCCAGCATGATATTTTTCCCCATTGAGATCTGATGTGTTTTCAAAGTGCTCCTTTAATTTTTTTAAGCAGTGTATATTCTGGAGAAATTTTCCATGTGACACTACTGCAAACAAAATGAGTAATAACTGTCACTTATCCTGAAACATCATTATCTGTTTGAAAGTCTGTTAAAATGATGGGTATGCTCCAAATTTATTTAAGCTTACTCAGAGAATGCAGCATACCTGCCGAGCGGCAGATAATGTTCATGTTGCCATTAATCTTGTGCAACTGGTTTCCTGTTTGCAAAATTCAAGTGGCAGTTTTGCGGTTTCAGAATGGTCCTGAATCTGTGAAGATATAGACAAAATGCACCCCCACTGTAACACTAGGTTCACACCAGAGCCATGCAGTCAGGGGAGGCAGGTGAGGCTCTGCCTCACCTGCCATGAACATAAAAAAAAAAAAAAATCGAGCATCGAGGGTCGTAGCTCAGTGACCTGAGGTCACAGCCTAAGTCCTACTCTGCCACTGGTAAAAGACTGGGGCTCCTACAACCTATGGTCCTGGAGATACGTGGCTCCTTGCGCAGCCTGTCAAAAGCTAAATACAGAGTGGCCAGTTTAAATACAAGCTGGCACACTCTGTTTGCAGCAGACTGGGAGGTTGAGCTCATAGTGCCTCTCCTCACTTCTTGTCAGAGCTACTAAGTTCAATGGATAGCTTGGAGCCTTGGACCAATGGTAAAGTATCATTAGCCCCACCTGTCCAATAAAAATGCTGCAGTGGAGGCACGCCTCTCACTGCAGTGTCATAGAAGGGGCATGTGTCTAAAAGAAAAATGCACCCTGCCAGCGCCCTGCCAGCTCAAGAGGTTGTAAAGGTTCGTGTTTTTTCACCTTAATGCATCCTATGCATTAAGGTGAAAAAACACCTGTCAGTGACCGGCCTCCCAGCCCCCCCCCCCCCCCGTTTTACTTACCTGAACCCTCGAACTTGACCCACAGGGACACGCTCTCACTATGCCCGGGTTCTCGGCTATTGATTGGATAGATTGATAGCAGCGCAGCTGGGGGGCTGGGGGGGCGAGGGGGGCTGGGGGGGCCATTATTGCCAGGTGTTTTTTCACCTTAATGCATATGATGCATTAAGGTGAAAAAACACAAAGGTTTACAACCCCTTTAATCCCTTGCCACCCAGGCCAATTTTGACACTTCTTTCCTACATGTAATAATCATCATTTTTTTTCTAGAAAATTACTCACAACCCCCAAACATTATATTGTTGCAGCAGACACCCTAGGGGATAAAATGGTGGTCATTGCAACTTTTTATGTTACGCGGTATTTGTGCAGCAATGTTTCAAACGCATTTATTTTGGAAAAAAAACTGTTTCATGAATATAAAAAATAAAACAAAAACACTAAAGATAACCCGATTCTTTTGTATAATGTGAAAGATGATGTTATGCCGAGTAAAAAGATACCTAATATGTCACGCTTTAAAATTGCGCACACTCGTGGAATGGAGCCAAACTTCAGTACTTAAAAATCTCCATAGGTGACGCTTTAAATTTTTTTACAGCTTACATGTTTAGAGTTACAGAGGAGGTCTAGTGCTAGAATTATTGCTCTCGCTCTAACGATCGCAGCGTATGTAACCTGTGTGTATCTCGCTCTGATACTAGCCAGTGCCTCACCAGCCACTGACCTCACCGCACGTCCCTGGTTCACACATATTTTATTTATTTATTTATTTATTTCAGGTACTTATATACATATGCGTGGGCATGGCAGCCCATTCATTTAAATGGGTTGCTGTGCCTCCTGAAATGCAGGGAAAAGGTCCCTGCAGCATTTTATAAATTGCAGCACGGAGGGGAATTGCAAGTGCAGTGCAGGTGCGATTTCTAGTACATGCCGCGTGCCATTACAACTAATTGCACTCGCACGCATCCAGACCACTGTGCGGGTGGTTGCGGAATAATGATTTGTTTAAATAAGGATTTTTTTTATGTTACATACATTTAAAGTGTTAGTAAATGTCACTACCTGTGCTCCCATCTCCTGGTCTTCCTCCCCGGCTCGTGCCGGCAGTCACCAGCTCACTGCTCACGGAGCACGGAGAACTGAGCAATCAATGATCTTCGATCACTCAGTTCTCAGTCTTAAAACCAGTGGGGATAGATGCAACATTACACTGATGCTGCAACCACCTAGGTGTTTGCTAAAAAAAACAAAACAAGAAAAAAAAACATACTTTTCTTTTAAATGTGGTTTATTTCCAATAAGTACAGTGGAGAAAATAATTATTTGATCCCCTGCAGATTTTGTAAGCTTGCAGACTTACAGAGAAATGAAGGGTCTATAATTTTTATCATAGGTTATTTTCAATGACAGAGACAGAATATCAACCAACATCCCAGAAAAAACACATGATAAAAATGTTATAAATTGAGTTGCAGTTCAGTGAGTAAAATAAGTATTTGATCCCCTACCAACCAACAATAATTCTGGCTCCCACAGACTGGCTACAGTAGGTGCTCATGTGGTACACAGATTAGTCCTGCCAATTTAAGAAGGTGCTCCTAACGACAACTCGTTATGTGTATAAAAGACACCTGTCCACAGAATCTCTTTCTTCCATTCAAACCCACCATTATGAGCAAGACCAAAGAGCTGTTGAAGGATGTCAGGGACAAGATTGTAGACCTGCACAAGGCTGGAATGAGCTACAAGACCATCAGCAAGAAGCTTGGTAAGAAGGAGACAACTGTTGGAGTAATTATTCGCAAATGGAAGAAATACAAAATAACCATCAATCGCCCTCGGTGTGGAGCTCCATGCGAGATTTCGCCTCATGGGGTGAGGATGATCATGAGAAACATGAGGGATCAGCCCAGAACTACATGGGAGGAGCTTGTGAATGATCTCAAGGCAGTTGCGCCCACAATCACCCCTTCCTCAAGAAAGCACATGTACAGGCCCATCTGAAGTTTGCCAATGAACATCTAAATGATTCAGAGAGGGATTGGAAAAAAGTGCTGTGGTCAGATGAGATCAAAATTGAGCTCTTTGTCATTAACTCGACTCGCCATGATTGGAGGAAGAAAAATGTTGACTATGACCCTAAGAACACCATCTCTACAGTCAAGCACGGTGGTGGAAACATTACCCTTTGGGGCTGTTTATCTGCTAAAGGTAGAAGCCGACTTTGCTGCATTGAGGGGCCAATGGACTGGACCATGTATTGTAAAATCTTGGATGAGAACCTTCTTCCTCCAACCAGAACACTGAAGATGGGTTGTGGATGGGTCTTCCAGCATGACAATGACCCAAAACATACTACCAAGGCAACAAAGGAGTGACTCAAGAAGAAGCACATTAAGGTCATGGAGTGGCTTAGCCAGTCTCCAGAACTTAATCCTGTAGAAAATTTATGGGAGGGAGCTGAAACTTCGAGTTGCCAAGAAACCTTATGGATTTATAGAAGATCTGTAAAGAAGAGTGGACCAAAAACCCTTCTGAGATGTGTGCAAACCTGGTCACCAACTACAAGAAACGTCTCACCTCTGTGCTTGCCAAAAAGGTTTTCTCCACCAAGTACTAAGTCATGTTTTGCTTGGGGATCCATCCATGAAGTTTAAAATGGGGGTGGGGGTCCTCTTTAAACACTCAATTTATCTGCAGCACATTATAGAAAACACAACATGACAAAACTCGAGGCTGTGTATAAAGATACCCGACTTTCCCAATAGTAACAAACATTTTGGATTTTAAAAAGTGGATGGCTGTCAAGTAAGAGATAAGGATTGGGGCAACATCCACTGTAAGATTATGGTTATCAGAGCTTCAACTGCAGAACAAAGTTGAGATGTGGCCATATGATGTAACTTCAATTAAAAAAAAAAATCGTTGTGCAAGGTAGCTAAAACTTTTTTTATGATGCCTTGCTGAACTAATAAGCATTTGGTTCTTAATCCGTACACAGCATGATGCTACATACAGATAAGAAAAAGATACTACTTTTTCAAGGAAAAACAAAACTGGGGATCATTTGAAAGATTAAACTTTTGATATTGTGATCCAATGTGATTCATAAAATCTGAATGCATACAGTATACAGGTGTCAGGGCTGTGCTCATCCCTTCCTTCTCTGAGCTGGCCACTCAGCTGTCAGCTAATTGCCAGCTTCTATCTCTCCACAGTGACTCACCTGTTGATGATATCCTGCTCGTCAGTACTGCTTACTTAAACCGTCCAGTCCAGATGATCTCTGCCTTCGCCTTGGTCAACATCACAGAGACTTTGTCCTGCGTTCCTGTTAAAGACTTGCTTGGCTGACATTCCTTCTGGTTCCTGCTTGCTGTTCCACTACGCTGATCCCTGTCTTCCTGACTTTCTGGCTTGTCTGACTGTCTGTTCCGGTTACCGAACTTTGGCTATGTTTTGATACGATCTATTTACGTTTCCTTTTGACTACTATGTTCTATTTACTATTAAACAAGTGTGATTTAACTGTACGGCCCCTTTCACACGATCGGACCGTTCAGGTCCGCCTGTCAGTTTTTATGGCGGACCTGAACGGGCGCTCCATGTTAGCCTATGGAGCGACGGATGTCAGCGATCCGCTAAAAGCAGACGGATGGCCCTACATCCAGGTCCGTCGCTGGCGGATCGGATCGGGTGAGATCTGATGAAAACGGACATGCTGTCCGTTTTCATCCGATCCCTCCATAGGCGGCAGCGGCGCCTGACAAGCCCCTCCCCACTCAGTGAGCAGAGAGGGATCTGTCATCCGCCGGCTCAGCGGAGCTCAACGGACTGATCTCCCGCTGAGCCGGGGGACAGAGGCGGACTCCGTGGAAGTGGAGTCCGCCTCGTGTGAAAGGGGCCTACTTCTGTCTCGGTCTGATTCATGGTTTCTGACAACAGGTGCATCTCATAAAATTAGAATATCATCAAAAAGATTATTTATTTCAGTAATTCAATTAAAAAATAAAACTCATATATTTTATATAGATGTGTTACACACAGAATAATATAATTCAAACATAATACATCATCTCTCTGCTGCCTGACTCAGACTGGAACACAGGAAGTGACAATCCCCATTTCCCACCTTAGAAGGAAGGTGACGATTCGCAACTTGTGGCAGGTGACGTGGCAAGTGGACAATCCGCAACTTGTGGCAGGTGACGTTTTAAGTGGACAATTTGCAACGTGTGGCAGGTGACGTGGCAAGTGACAATGTACAATATAGTGTATATGTAGTGTGTAATGTACAATATAGTGTATATAGTGCAGAGTGTGTAATGTACAATATAGTGTATAAAGTGCAGGCGCGTGTAATGTACAATATAGTGTATATGTAGTGTGTAATGTACAATATAGTGTATATAGTGCAGAGTGTGTAATGTACAATATAGTGTATAAAGTGCAGGCGCGTGTAATGTACAATATAGTGTATATATTGCAGAGTGTGTAATGTACAATATAGTGTATATAGTGCAGAGTGTGTAATGTACAATATAGTGTATATAGTGCAGGCGTGTGTAATGTACAATATAGTGCATATTCAGTGTGTAATGTACAATACAGTGTATATAGTGCAGAGTGTGTAATGTACAATACAGTGTATATAGTGTAGGCATGTTGCCAAACCCGTACTGTCCAGGTCAATCCCGTATGGGTGGCAACCCTACCTTCTGTACTGGGCCTGGGCCCCATCAGTTCAAAAGGGGGCCCCAGCATCTTTTAAGCAGGAGAGAAAGCTGTACTGCCTTATTGCTGACACTTGTGGATTTAGTGCAGCTGAGGCTGCAGAAAAAGGGACTGATGAATCTCTGTCCTGAGTACCTTTCTCTGTCTCAAATGTGAGACATCAGGGGTCAGTTCAGACCCCTGATATTTCACCAAAGCCCCACCCCCACCCCACCCCAACAGGGCAGTTAAAAAAATGTATAAAAAACGAAAGTAAAAAAAGTAAAAAAAAGTAAAATTCTGCATGCTTTGCACGTGGAAGCAGGGCACTTGCGGGGCACTTGCAGAGCAGCGCTATTCAATTCATTAGTTATTTATTAATGAGGGTATCATTTCTGCCATGGCTGAGAAGCATAGCATCACAGCCATTGCATTTATTGAAAATATCATTTGATATTTTTGGAGGTGGGGTGGGGCCCTGTCAGGTAGGCTGTATGGGGCCACGTGATTTCTAACAGCAGCCCTGCTCCTGTGACCCGTTTTCAGCAGACAGCTGGCCCCATGGTTGCGAGGGCGGCACCTTCTGAGTGGATGTCATATGGCATCCAAGGACGAAAGGCCCACCCCCCGCCCATCAATCTGTTATAGGCTGTTAATTACCGGTAAATGTTACATGTGTGTTATAGTGTTCCTGTGAAATCTCTTTACACATTTCCAAATAACCTGTAAGACATAAACTATCAGGTAACGCGATAAAACACCTGCTAAAGGTCAGAATAATTAATAATAAAGATTTTCAGATCTTACTTATTTACTATCATACTATATATCCAGGTCCATACTTTAAATAATTAATTATGCAGTACTTTTGAAAAAAAATAACGCCCCCATGGTGCCTTAAGGACAATAGCTTTCATTTATATTGACCTATAAGATAATACCTTAATACTGGCTGATTGACTTTGTCTCTATTGGCCTGAATGGGTGTCTCTGGCGCTGGAAAATGTATTTAATGAGCATCATGGTTCATAATCTCAGCAAGAACCTGTTGTCTGTGGAAGCTCCTAATGGTCACCTATCCAAAGCAGCAAATGCAAAGAAATTCTACTCCTTAATTTTGCATATCATTCAGCTGGAAATAACAGTAAAAAAAAAGTCCCTATGAATAGCCTTGTGCGTGTCCTATTGTCAACGCATCTCTACTAAGTACTAAGTACCCCAGCCTGACATTTTCCTCTGGGACACAGAACACTATCATTAGCCGTATAGCTGTGAAAACAAGCTCCTCTATGTTTGCAATTATCAGGAAACATTAGCATGCTTTGTCACCTTTGCAATGGAAATATTGACGATCATTCAAAGTGCAGAGCGCTGCACACTTGTTGTGACACCCGGGAGCCACGGCTGCAGCGTGTTTTTGCTCATAGGTATACATTCCAAAAAACACCGTAAACAGCTATACACATGTAATCAGGGGCACTTGTGTTTCCACACACACAGGTGTATTTTGTAAAGTTTTATATTTTGAAAAATACGCCTGTACACTCGTGTGTATTAATGCGAGTGTCGTCATTAACATGTGTATCGCTGTCTATGGCAATTTTGTAATGCACATCCAGAGGCATCTGTGGCTCCTGGACGCTTGGACAACTGCTGTAATTTTCTACGCACACATATACACTCACCGGTCACTTTATTAGGTACACCTTGCTAGTACCGGGTTGGACCCCCTTTTGCCTTCAGAACTGCCTTTATTCTTGGTGGCAGAGATTCAACAAGGTGTTGGGAACATTCCTCCGAGGTTTTGCTCCATAGTCACATGATAACATCATGCAGTTGCTGCAGATTTTACGGCTGCACATCCATGATCCATGATGATCCACCACATCCCAAAGGTGCTCTATTGGATGAGAGTGATGATTGGAGCTTTGTGACATGGTGCATTATCCTGCTGGAAGGAGCCATCAGAAGATGGGGACACTGTAGTCATAAAGGGATGGACATGGTCAGCAATAATACTCAGGTAGGCCGTGGTGTTTAAACAATGCTCAATTGGTACTAAGGGGTCCAAATGTGTCAAGAAAATATCCCCCACACGGGCCACACCATTACACCACCACAAGCCTGAACCGGTGATACAAGGCAGGATGGATCCATGCTTTCATGTTCTTTACACCAAATTCTGACCCCACCATCTGAATGTCACAGCTGAAATCGAGACTCATCAGACCAGGCAACGTTTTTCCAATCTCCTATTGTCCAATTTTGGTGATCTGTGTGAATTGTAGCCTCAGTTTCCTGTTCTTAGCTGACAGGAGTGGCACCCGGTGTAGTCTTCTGCTGCTGTAGCCCATCTGCTTCAAGGTTCGATGTGTTGTGCGATCAGAGATGGTATTCTGCATACCTTGGATGTAACGAGTGGTTATTTGAGTTACTGTTGCCTTTCTATTATCTGTAATCAGTCTGCCCATTCTCCTCTGACATCAACAAGGCATTTCCTCCGCACAATTTTCACTCACTGGATATTTTCAATTTTTCGGACCATTCTCTGTAAACCCGAGAGATGGTTGTGTGTGAAAATCCCAGTAGATCAGCAGTTTTTTTAAATACTCAGACCAGCCCGTCTGTCACCAACAACCATGCCACGTTCATAGTCACTTAAATCCCCTTTCTTCCTCATTCTGATGCTCAGTTTGAACTTCAGCAAGTCGTCTTCACCACGTCTAGATGCCTAAATTCATTGAGTTGCTGCCATGTGATTGGCTGATTAGCAATTTGTGTTACCAAGCAATTTATCAGGTGTACCCAATAAAGTGGCTGGTGAGTGTATAGCTTAACTACGGCTGTTGCAAAAGCCTCGAGGGCTAGCTCACACTCGCTGTCAGGGGACAGTAAAAACAGGTGTTTGAGCTGCAATATTCCCCCCGTTGCTTGCTTGTGTTTTTCGGGCTTATCGTTTCCACCAGTGCGCCTGAGAAACGACCCGACATTGGGGCCGGCTGGTCACAGAGGCAATAACAAAAAACACATCGTCTTTGAGCGCCTCTATAGCCTTGGAGTGACAGCAATAATTCTAGACCTCCTCTGTAACTCCAAACATGTAACCTGTAAAATTTTAAAGTGTCGCCTATGGAGTTTTTTAAGAACCGAAGTTTGGCGCAATTCCACGAGTGTGCACAATTTTAAAGAGTGACATGATAGGTATCCATTTACTCAGCGTAACATCATCTGTCACATTATATAAAAAAATTGGGCTAACTTTACTGTTTTGTTTTTTTTTGTTATTCAGGTTTAAAAAATTGCTGTGAAAATACTGTGTGACATAAAAAGTTGCAATGACCGCCATTTTATTCCCTAGGGTCTCTGCTAAAAAATATATATATAATGTTTGGGGGTTCTTTGACAGGTCTAAATCGAATAACTAATTTCAAATAAATCCATATGAACCAAATCGATATAAGTCTCACCCTATTGTTGACAATGGAACTGTTCAAATTGGTACAATGCTGACTTTGCGGCGCTGCAACATTCTGAAAAAGAAGCTCCCCCACTATTTTTGGTGATTTCAGGTGCGACTTGCATAGACATCTGTGCATGAAGTTGCACAGATGTCAGCCAAGTCGCACCTGAAGTCGCACCGACATGCGGCTTTTCACTTTCAAGTGAAGTCACACAATTTAAAAGTTGGATTAGTGTGAACAGGGGCTTAGGCTGGGCTCACACTGGTACGACAGGATAGTCGTACCACTTTGGATACGACTTTGCCCTGTGCCCCCCCCCCCCACCCCAAAGCACCTTGCCCCCATGTTGATGATGACAAGGGCCTCTTCCCAACAACCCTGGCTGTTGGTTGTCAGGTCTGCAGGTGGGGAGCATATCAGAATCTGGACGCCCCCAGATCCCAGCCCCCCCACCCTATGTGAATGAGTATGTATCATGAATAAGTATGTATACATTGTATCCCTACCCATTCACCTGAAAAAAGTGTCAAAAATACACACAGGGTGTTAAAGTAATTTATTAAGGCAGCTCCAGCATCTCTTCCGACTTCTTCTCTCCAGCTCTTCTGCCTCCTCCGCTGTTGTCTTCTGCCTCTGTCAGTTCTTCTCCACTGATGTCTTCTAGCCTTCTCCGGTTCTTCTCCCTCTGTCCACTGTCTTCTGCCGGGTCTTCTCCGCTGTCTTCACCGCTGTCTTCTCGCTCTTTTCCTGGGTCTTCTCACTCTTTTGCTGGGTCTTCTCCGCTGTCTTCTGCCTCTGTTCTTCCGATGTTGACTTGACGCTCTCTCCCGCTCTAATACTGGGTGTGCAGTGTACCACTATTTATATTGGCATGGGGCGGGGTCTTCGGAGGTCCACCCCTTATGATATCACCACCCATCATGCCCTGGGTGGTGACGTCATATAGTGCGGGGGCCCCTGAATGACATCACCAGGTGACCCCGCCCCATGCCAATATAAGTAGTGGCACACCGCGCACCCAGTATTAGAGCGGGAGAGAGCGTCGAGTCAACATCGGAAGAAGAACAGAGGCAGAAGACAGCGGAGAAGACCCAGCAAAAGAGCGAGAAGATAGCGGAGAAGACCCAGCAAAAGAGCGAGAAGATAGTGGAGAAGACCCAGCAAAAGAGCGAGAAGATAGCGGAGAAGACCCAGCAGAGGTAGAAGACAGCGGACAGAGGGAGATGAACCAGAGAGGGCTAGAAGACATCAGTGGAGAGTGGAGAAGACCTGGAGAGGGGAGAAGAATCGGCACAGGCAGAAGACGTCAGCGGAGGAGGCAGAAGAGCCAGAGGGGACAGAGAGGAGAAGAAGTCAGAAGAGACGCCGGAGCTGCTTTAATAAATTACTTTCTCACCCTGTGTGCTGTGTTTTATTCTTGACACTTTTTTTCAGGCGAATGGGTAGGCGTACAATGTACCCCATACTCATTCACATAGGGTGGGGGTCTGGATCCGGGGGCCCCCTTGTTAAAGGGGGCCTCCAGATTCCGATAAGCTCCCCACCCACAGACCCTGACAAACAACGGCCAGGGTTGTCGGTAAGAGGCCCTTGTCCCCATCAACATGCCCCAAAGCACCCACCTCCCCATGTTGAGGGCATGCGACCTGGTACCGTTTAGGAGGGGGAGCGCTCGCTCATCCCCACCGCCTTTCCTGACCTGCCGGACTGCGTGCTCGGATAAGGGTCTGGTATGGATTTTGGGGGGACCCCAACGCATTTTTTTCTGCGTGGGGGTTCCCCTGAAAATCCATACCAAACTGAAGGGCCTGGTATGCTCCCCGAGGGGGAACCAATGCTGTTTTTTTTTACATTGTGCGTGGAGTTCCCCCTAAAGATTCATACCAGACACAGTGCCTGGTATTGTTGGGGATCAAAGTCGGGTCCCTGTTCATTGAAGTCGGACGCATGTCTGACTTCAAGTTGCAGGGCAAAGTCGTATCCAAAGTGGTACGATTGTCGCGTCGTACCAGTGTGAACCGGGCCTCAGGCTGGGTTCACGCTGGTACGACATACGCTTCAACTTTGGGAGCACATATCGCATGGCGTGTGTAAATCAACGATTCCCTATGAGAACCGTCTTAACTGGTCCGACACAAGGCGGTCCGACTTTGAGGCTGGGTTCACACTTGTACAACAAACGCTCCGACATTGGGAGCTCATGTCGCATTACGTGTGCAAATCAATGATTCCCTATGAGAGCCGTCCTAACTGGTCCGACACAAGTCGGTCCAACTTTGAAAATGCTCCCTGCACTACTTTGGTCCGACTTTGGTCTTACTTCAGCCTATTGAATATCATTGAAGTCAGATCAAAGTAGGATCCTTGTCCTAACCATCCGACTTGTGACATCCGACATGGTGACTACAGCAGCAGTAAAAGGAATTTATGTCACTCCTATCCCCTGCACAGCCCAGTGCTCCAGTGAGTTCACGGGGTCAGAGAAGACAGTGGTGACTGACAGTCACCAGCTCTCTGCTCATGGAGCTCTGAGAACCTCAGAGAGAATATATCTATTTAGTGCTGTAATGTATTTATCTCATATATTTATATACAATTACATAAAGCCACTATCCAAATGTGATAGCAAGTGGAAAAATCCCCACAAGAAATTATGTGTAACTATAATATACTGTAAATAGTCCAAATATCATAGCTCCCAACTTTTTGAGATGGGAACAAGGGACACCTATTAGCAAAAGTATGTAGGCATAGGACCCCCCCCCCCCCCCCCATGCCCTCTTAAAGGAGAATTAAAAAAAAATAGTTAGACCCACACAAGTGCTTTTTTTACCACTACTATTCCTTTATACTGGCTTTTGACATTTACAAATGCAGAAATGTAGAAATGGGAAGAAACGTTTAGCGCTGAAAAACACTTTTTGAAAGATAAAAAGTGCATTTTATATACAACTTTATAGATCAATCAGACCAAAATGAGGGACAAATGTTCCAAATGAGGGACTTTGTTCCAAATGAGGGACTTTGTTCCAAATCAGGGACAGTCCTTTGAAATCAGGGACAGTTGGGAGCTATGCAAATATTGCCAGAACGAAAACATTGTTCTTATTCTATGTATCTCTACAAAACATACACCTTTGAATCCACTTCCAAAGGTCTTCTCTACTTTCCACCTCAAGCTTAAAAAAGCATTCTCCAGATACTTGACCATTCTGTTATGAAAAGATGAAAGCACTTTGTTAAACTGACCGTGGTAGAACTGGTAAAACTCCTCCAGCTGGACATGCATTGCTTTAGGTCTTATGCCCACGGGTGTCCTGCATTTTAGGAAAAGCAGGTATGGTAAGTAAAAACAAATTATACTTCCCAGATCGATTTTTCTTGTGTTTAAGGATTCGTTCAGATGGTGGCATATCAATGAGTACCCCATGTAGGGCCGTGTTTACCATACCTCCCAAAATTTTAAGATAGGGAATGAGGGACACCTACCAGAAGACATATGTAGGCATGGGACATGGACACGCCCCCTGCCACACCTCCTTAAAGGAGAATTAACCCAAGAAAAAGGTGAATCAAATTCACAAGTGCTTTTTTTACCACTACTATTCCTTTATATTGGCTTTTAAAATGTACAAATGCAGCAATTTAGAATTTGGAAAAAAGATTTAGCACTGGGAAACACTTTTTCAAAGATAAAAAGTGCATTTTATATACAGCTATATGGATCAGGCCAAAATGAGGGACAAATGAGGGGGAAAGAGGGACAGAGGGACATTGTTCCAAATCAGGGACAGTCCCTTGAAATCAGGGACAGTTGGGAGCTATGGTTTACCCGCACAGGGATACTACACTCGTCTTCCATGCATTCCCGTGCAGGTAGTACCATCAATGTCTATTGGGAGGCAGCGGCTGCACGGACACAACCGACGCTCCCGATTTAGCCTGGATTACACACAGTCTGTGTTGGGGACCATGCACCCACTTGGCTGTCAAATTGGGAGCAGCAGTTGAGTCTGTGCGGGTAGACACGGCCCTCGCACAGGTACGCATTGGTGCGCTCCGTGTGAATGAGGCCTAAATGTACTTGCGTTTACATAACTACATAAAACCAGGCTATATGATCCTGGGGCACACATTTCCTGTTTACGTAAACCCAGCTAGACTGAATGCATGTACTCGCTGAGTCGCTGCTGAACGTTTAGGTGTGCATTACATGCTTCCAGATTTGTTTAGAAATGACCTCCAAGCACATCTGCATAGCTCCCAACTGTCCCTGATTTCGAGGGACTGTCCCTGATTTGGAGCAATGTCCCTCTGCCCCTCTTTCCTCCTCATTTGTCCCTCATTTTGGTCTGACCTATGTAGTTGTATATAAAATGCACTTTTTATCTTTCAAAAAGTGTTTCCCAGTGCTAAACCTTTCATCCAAATTATAAATTGCTGCATTTGTAAATGTAAAAGCCAATATAAAGGAATAGTAGTGGTAAAAAAAAAAAAGTCCCTTGTAGATTTAATTAACCTTTTTTTTGGTTAATTCTCCTTTAGGGGGTGTGGCAGGGGGCGTGTCCTATGCCTACATACATTTGCTAGTAGGTGTCCCTCATTCTCATCTCAGAATGTTGGGAGGTATGCATCTGGATGTATGTATTTTGATGCCCGTGTGCATGAGGCCTTGATTGCACATCCCCTCCATTCAGGTACTGATAAAAATCTGAAGAACCAACATCACATGGTGTAAAACCCTTATTCTTGTAAAACAAAATTAACATGTATCATGTTTATAGAATGCACCAAAGTATCGTTTTTACCATATTTGTATTAAAAAAATATATATTACCAGGAGATTTTTTGCGATACGGCACTGCGTTGCTTTAACTGACAATTGCGCGGTCGTGTGACGTTGTACCCAAACAAAATTGACGTCCTTTTTTCCCCACAAATTGAGATTTCTTTTGGTGGCATTTGATCACCTCTGCGGTTTTTTATTTTTTGCGCTATAAACAATAAAATAGCAAAATTTTTTAAAAATAAATAATATTTTTTACTTTTTTGCTATAATAAATATCCCCCCCCCCAAAAAAAAATGTAAGAAACGAATTTCTTCATCAGTTTAGGCCAATATGTATTCTTCTACATATTTTTGGTAAAAAAAAATCGCAATAAGTTTATATTGATTGGTTTGCGCAAAAGTTATAGCGTCTACAAACTATAGGATAGATTTATGGCATTTTTATTATAAATTATTTTTTTTACTAGTAATGGCAGTGATCAGAGATTTTTAGCGGGACTGCGACATTGCGGCGGACTAGTCGGAAACTTTTGACACTTTTTTGGGATCATTGACATTTATAAAGTGATCAGTGCCAAAAAATGCACTGATTACTGTATAAATTACACTGGCAGGGAAGGGGTTAACACTAGGGGGCGATCAAGGGGTTAAATGTGTTCCCTGGGAGGTGTTTCTAACTGTGGGGGGGAGGGGACTGACTGTTCCTAATCACTAAAAACAGATGATCTCCCTCTACTCCCCTGTCAGAACGGGGATCTGCTAGTTTACATGGACAGATCCCCATTCTGGCTCTATGTGGAGCGATCACGGGTGGCCGGCAGATATCGCGGCCGCCGGCCACGCGCATCAGCTTCCCCACCATGCAGTGGGCGTGCGCGCCATAGCTCCTAAATGAACCGATGTACTGGTACGGTGATTCGCGGGAACGAGCTGAGCTGCAAAACAGCAAGTCGTCGAAATCTCCAATTACTGATGGTTTACAGCAGGGGTCTCAAACTGGCGGCCCTCCAGCTGTTGTGAAACTACAAGTCCCATGGGGCATTGCAAGGCTGACAAGCATGACTCCCACAGGCAGAGGCATGACGGGACTTGTAGTTCCACAACAGCTGGAGGGCCGCCAGTTTGAGACCACTGGTTTACAGTAACCGGAAGTGACGTGATTGGAGATCTTGATGAATTGGCTATTTTGACAGAGCACCGGGACTTTGTTTACATTTCATCTGTCAATGGGGGAATCCCGCTGACAGCTGAAAGAACCGAGACTGAAAGTATCGGTTTCAGGTATCAGAGCATTTCTACGAGTACCGGCGCAAATGCTTAGTATGGGCACTGATACCGGTTTTGGTGCAGCCCTCCTTAAAACAGTCCAGCCAGCATCTACCTTCACTCTTGTAGTTGTCCGCCAAACAAGATCCCGCTGGTCCTTACCAAAGCTTTGTCCCTCTAAGTCGCTGCCAGGCTCTGACCCGACACGTTTCGACACTGACGACGTTGCCAAGTCCTGTTCCATAGTGCTGTGGTGCAAAGTGAGTTGATACACACTAACATTTTTCTGAGTTAAATAGTCAGAGGAATCCGCGCTTTGGATGTGTATGACTGCTGCCTCCCTATAAAAAAGTTCCACCTAGGTGAAACCCAATCAAAGTATAGAAAACAAAATAGGGAATGGCGCTGTACTGTGTGAAAAAATATATATAGCTATTTATAATGTGTGCACCACCGAATATACATATATCATATGTATGTACAAATATATAAGGTGTACAAAACATATATATCCAGAAAGGGCAAATCCTTCCTAACACGTGGCGATATAAAGTGACATGTGCTTAAAGATTAATATGTGCAAAAAAATATATATATAATAGTAGGAAAATATATATATGTATGTGTAGAGATGCAATCAATAAATAACATCAGCTGATATTAATAATGCCCATCAATCAAGATTGACAATCTGTGTGATAAATATCAAAATATAAAATATAAACTAAATATAACTGCTGTGGGTGATATCCAATAATAAACCAAAACATTAATTATTAAAAATAAGTGTCCATATAAAGTGACATAGTGCTTCCTTTACTTAGTGAAAGTTTTTTCCGAAGGATAAGCAGAAAAACGTGCTGGCAAAAGTGACTGTGCTCCCCTCTTGTGCTTTCACTCACCAGAGCGCTTCACCCCTGCAGGGGAACAAGCGTGAAGTATAAATGATGTTTTCCCGATCCCATTTTTCTGAGTTAGGGCCCTTTCACACGTGCGGACCTTTCAGATGCGCCTGTCAGTTTTTTTCAGGCGGACCTGAACGGTCGCTCCAAACATCTCTGTGGAGCGATGGATGTCAGCGGTAACATGTCCGCTGAGATCCGATCCGCCCCAATCCGCTCCGCTAAATCCAAACGGATGGAAACCCTATTTTCCAACCATCTGGCGGATCAGATGCAAACGGACAGGCGGTCCGTTTTCATCCGATCCCCCCCCCATAGGGGAGAGCAGAGATCTGACAGGTCCGTTTCTGCACAGTGTGCAGAGACGGACTTGTCATTCGCCGGCTCAGATCAACGGATCGATCCCTGCTGAGCAGGCGGATGTCTCAAAGCGGGTCCGCACATGTGAGAGGGGCCTAAATTAGAATTTCACACTGTGGGGGTTGATTTACTAAAGGCAGATAGACTCTGCACTTTGCAGGGAGTTAGACTCATTTTCCCTGGTAAATGTAATGTGGTAAAGCTTCACTTTGTAAAGAATACCCAGTAAGGTGCAAGAAAAATTAAAAAAAAAAAACATTTTTTGCTTACACATGATTGGATGATAGAAATCAGCAGAGCTTAACCACATTTACTAAGCTCTGGGGAAAATGAGTGGAACTGCACTATTGTTTTGATTTATTTGCATTTTTGTATCAGAGGACAGGGCTGTAGATAAGGGGGTACCACCGGTCCTCCTGTATGGGGCTTGTGCAGCAGTGTGAATCATATGTGGGCAGAGAGGGTGATTGGGCCTTTCCGTATTCCTCGCAGGATTGTGGCGCAGGAATCGCAGGGGCCGAATGTAGCAGCTTGTTTGCTGGGTGTTCTATACAGGGCTTGTTCTCCCCCTTTCTGAGTCACCAGTTGTCCCCACCCCCTACCCACCTCTGAGCACCGTCCCTTGTCCCCACCCCCTACCCACCTCTGAGCACCGTCCCTTGTCCCCACCCTCTACCCAAGTCTGAGCACCGTCCCTTGTTTCCACCCCCTACCCACCTCTGAGCACCGTCCCTTGTTTCCACCCCCTACCCAGCTCTGAGCACTGTTTCTTGTTTCCACCCCCTACCCACCTCTGAGCACCATCCCTTGTCCCCACCCCCTACCCACCTCTGAGCAACGTCCCTTGTTTCCACCCCCTACCCACCTCTGAGCACTGCTCCTTGTTTCCACCCCTACCCACCTCTGAGCACCATCCCTTGTCCCCACCCCCTACCCACCTCTGAGCACCGTCCCTTGTTTCCACCCCCTACCCACCTCTGAGCACCGTCCCTTGTTTCCACCCCCCTACCCACCTCTGAGCACCGTCCCTTGTTTCCACCCCCTACCCACCTCTGAGCACCGTCCCTTGTTTCCACCCCCTACCCACCTCTGAGCACCGTCCCTTGTTTCCACCCCCTACCCACCTCTGAGCACCGTCCCTTGTTTCCACCCCCTACCCACCTCTGAGCACTGTCCCTTGTCCCCACCCTCTACCCACCTCTGAGCACCGTCCCTTGTCCCCACCCCCTACCCACCTCTGAGCACCGTCCCTTGTCCCCACCCCCTACCCACCTCTGAGCACCGTCCCTTGTTTCCACCCCCTACGCACCTCTGAGCACCGTCCCTTTTAAAGAATACAGAACCAAGTCTCATTTTGTGGTGCTAAATAATTTGTATGGAATTTGTAAATCATAACAAGAAAAGCAGTAAAATAGATCCACTGCAGCCAGCAACAATAGACCCCCCAGCAACAACAGACCCCCCAGCAACAATAGACCCCCCAGCAACAATAGACCCTCGGTTACAATAGATCCCTCATACCGCAAAAGACTCCCCCAACAACAATGGACTCCACCCCAGCATTAATAGATCCCCTGCAGCAACAATAAATCCCACACCAGCAAGAATAGACCCCACACAACAACAGACCCCGCCCCAGCAATAATATATCCCCCACACAAAAATAGACCCCCCCACACAGCAACAATGGACCGCACACAACAAAATTCCACCCCCAGCAATAAAAGATCCCCCACACAACAACAATGGATCATCACCCACAACAAAATACCACACCCAGCAACAAAAGATCAACCACAGCAACATTAGACCCCCCACACAGCAACAATGGACCACCCACAACAAAATACCAGCCCCAGCAAAAGATCCACCCCAGCAACAAAAGATCCCCCACATAAAAATAGACCCCCCCCCCCACACACAGCAACAATGGGCCGCACACAACAAAATTCCACCCCCAGAAACAAAAGATCCCCCACACAGCAACAATGGACCACCCACAACAAAATACCACCCCCAGAAACAAAAGATCCACCCCAGCAAATAAAGATCCTCCACACAACAATAGACCCCCAACACAGCAACAATGGAACGCACGCAACAAAATTCCACCCCCAGAAGCAAAAGATCCCCCACACAACAATAGACCCCCCAAACAGCAACAATGGACCACCCCCAACAAAATAGCACACCCAGCAACAAAAGATCAACCACAGCAACAATAGACCCCTCACACAACAACTTTGGACCGCCCACAACAAAATACCACACCCAGCAATAATCAATCAACCCCAGCAACATTGGACCCCCCATCCCCAAGCAGCAACAACAGATCTCACAACAGCCAGCATCAATAGACCCTCCATCAGCCAGCAACAATAGACCTCTCCCACAACAGTAGATCCCTACCAGCAACCTAAGACCCCCCAGCAACAATAGATCCCCCCACCAGCAACAATAGACCCTCACACAAACACAAATCTCCACCAGTGACAATAAATCCCCCAGCAGCCAGCTTCCATAGACCCTCCAGCACACCCCGCTGTTGCTATTACACAGTCCTGGAGGTGCTGGAACTGCGTTCCCCCGCAGAAAAAAAAACAAAACACCCAGATTTTATATGACTGTCACAAAAGCAGAGAAGGTGAGATTATTTATTAGTGGAGATCTACCACTCTTGGTAAATAGTTCCTTATTTCTCAGAGCGGGGAACCTGTTCTTCTTGATTTATATAGCCACGGGCAGTGCTGGCATTTGCCATTTCCCTGGCAGGAAAGAGCCACTATAAAGGAATAGAAAGGCTCCTCCATGTTCTCACATAAGAAACTAAACACTTCATTGGCTTTGTTAGCCACAGAAACTATTTGCACTTTCTATCACTCCCGAAACAGAGACAGCTGTAAACCAACTGAAAGTGCAGCAGAGCAGAACCATACACAAATACCGAGGTTTTGAAAGAATTCTGTAATAAAAATAGATATTTAGACTCTTAGGCTCGGTTCACACTGGGACGACTTGGGATCCGACTTGTACGCCCTCAAGTCGCCCCAAGTCGCCCCAGAAATAGATTCACATTGAAGTGAATGGGAGCGTCTTAATAGACACTACTGAAGTCGCTCCGACTTCAGAGCGTACTCCCTGTACTACTTTGATCCGACTTGGTAGACGACCTGTACCATAGAAATCAATGGAAGTCGCCTCCAAGTCGGATCTCTCTGTAAAGTCAAGCGACTTTGCAGGGAAAACCCCTCCCTCCCAGAGAGCTGATTGGCCACAGGCGAAGTCGCCTGTCATGGAGGCGACTTCAAGTCGCCTTGTAATTTGCTAAAGTCGCGTCGAAGTCGCGTCGAAGCCGCGTTGAAGTCGCCGTGCAAAGTCGCGCTGAAGTCGTGTTGCCCCAGTGTGAACTGAGCCTTAGGGCAGGTGGCAGTTTCTACTACACCTCTGAAAAGCAATCTGGAGTGAATCGCTTTTCAGAGGGCAGTAGATTAGGCATTGAGAGACCGCCTCCTAAATGCCTGTTTGTTTTTTCTAGAAATTCTGTATTGCAATGAAAAGCTAAGCCTCTGGCTTACTGTTGTGGCCCTGTCCCATTGATTTCCACGGGTGAGTTTGACAGGCGGTGCTGCGGCCACGCGACAGCCAGCACCTGCCGCTGTCTGAAAACTTTAACAGTGCCTGCTTCTGATTGGATGCAGTCACTGTTCAGCTGACGGTTTTCCACCCGGCTCTGACAGGGGCAACCTAAGGCTCAAAATTTCATAAGATTCGACGAGAATGGCCTGAAATCCTGACCGTGTATGGCTGTCTTTAGTTATTGACCTGGAGCAAGCATGCAGATGGGGGTTCTGAGTTTGCTTGCTGCACACCTATTTTATGTCAGGGAGTCCCCTGCCATACCTCTTCTCTGCCACAAGATGTCCTCAGTCTTCCAGAATGAATGATACCCTGAAAGACTGAGGACACACGGTGAGTGCAGGGGGTCATGCCTCCGCCCACTCAGCTTTACTGGAGCTTACAGGAACAATGAAGAGCTCTGGCAATGTGTTAGATGACCATATCTATTTGTCTTGGTTTGGCTTTGCTAGCATGTTGGTAATAATTCTCTTCTTGTACTAACAATCTTCCTAAATTGGTTGTACACCAGGAGTAGGCAACCTGGGGCCCTCCAGCTGTTGCGGAACTACATTTCCCATGAGGCATTGCAAGGCTGGCAGTTACAATTACTCCCAGAGGCATGATGGGACTTGTAGTTCTGCAACAGCTGGAGAGCCCCAGGTTGCCTACCCCTGTATGTACAGCCTTCCATATATCTAGTAAAGTTAATGGCCTCCGTTGATACACAGAAATTAAACAAATCCTCCTACATAAGTTGTACCTGTTTATCTGCAGTCTTCCCTTCTCTACATCCGTTCAAAGTACAGAATTTATAAAGCTTGTCTGAACTTTCAGAAAACAGGGGATTGGAGAGCTAAAGTTACACTCAGTGAGGAGAGCTCTGAGAGCTGATTGGAGGGAAGGGACAGATCCCCCTTCACACAGCACACAGGAACAGAACTGAGGCTGTCAATCACAGGCTGTGTGCTGGAGATCCCTCCCCTGTCACCTCTTTCCTCTTGGTGTCAGAAGTGACTCATGTTGATAGCAGAGGAACGAAGCAGCAGACAAAAATGACGCTCTGGATTGAGACAAGTAGACACTATAGAGGGAGATGCTCAGGTAGAACAACGCAGTGCCGTATCAGAAAAAATGGCCTGGTCATGAAGGGGGGGTAAACCTTCCGGAGCTGAAGTGGTTAAAAATGTATTTTATTTTTTTTTTACTTATCCCTGGAGGCTGCAGGAGCAGGGAAAAAAATCAGCTGAGGGAAGACCTGGCAGCACATCAATTGGGTGCCGGATACAAGAACCCGGATGAGACGGTCAGCTCCAGAAGATGTAGTAAGGGAAGATGGCAGCGCTGGATCTGATGTGTGGCGATGGATCACCGCAGGGCGATGGCGCATCCTGGTATAAGGGCTCAGTTAGGGAAGGGGAAATCCTCCAATGGGGACACTAGTTCTGGTGATAAGGAGGGGAGAGGACACTTTGCTAGGTACTCTTCCAGGGCAGAGGAGCTGGGCCAGCACACTCTTCCTGGTGTTGTCACATAAGTTTATTTCAAATTACAAGTCAATAAAATATAATATATGGAAGAAAATCCCCTCCATGTGATAGAGATGATTTCTCTGAGCTTTTACCTGCAGTGTTAGGTCGGTGACAGGCTCCCTGTGTGAAGAGACAGATATAGGGTCTCTGGAAGCTGACTGGTTGCTATGAGGAAGCTGACTGGTTGCTATGAGGAAGCTGAGTAGTTGCTATGAGGAAGCTGACTGGTTGCTATGAGGAAGCTGAGTAGTTGCTATGGGGAAGCTGACTGGTTGCTATGAGGAACTTGACTGGTTGCTATGAGGAAGCTGAGTAGTTGCTATGGGGAAGCTGGCTGGTTGCTATGAGGAACCTGACTGGTTACTATGAGGAAGCTGAGTAGTTGCTATGAGGAAGCTGACTGGTTGCTATGAGGAAGCTGACTGGTTGCTATGAGGAAGCTGACTGGTTGCTATTAGGAAGCCGACTGGTTGCTATGAGGAAGCTGACTGGTTGCTATTAGGAAGCCGACTGGTTGCTATGAGGAACCTGACTGGTTACTTTGAGGAAGCTGAGTAGTTGCTATGGGGAAGCTGACTGGTTGCTATGAGGAAGCTGAGTAGTTGCTATGGGGAAGCTGACTGGTTGCTATGAGGAACCTGACTGGTTACTATGAGGAAGCTGAGTAGTTGCTATGAGGAAGCTGACTGGTTGCTATGAGGAAGCTGACTGGTTGCTATTAGGAAGCCGACTGGTTGCTATGAGGAACCTGACTGGTTAATTTGAGGAAGCTGAGTAGTTGCTATGGGGAAGCTGACTGGTTGCTATGAGGAATCTGACTGGTTTCTATTGGAAAGCTGGTTGCTATGAAGCGAACAAGTTGCTATTGGGAAGCTGACTGGTTGCTATTGGCAACCCCCTTTTGTCAGGACAGTGGACAAGCTGACTGGTTGCTATGATGAAGCTAACTGGTTGCTATGAAGCTAAATGGTTGTTATTGGGAAGCTATCTGGTTGCTATGGGAAACCCTGTTCTCTCAGGACACACAGCGGGCAAACTGACTGGTTGCTAAGAGGAACCTGAGTGGTTGCTATGAGAAAGCTGATTGGTTGCTATGAGGAAGTTGAGTAGTTGCTATGGGGAAGCTGACTGGTTGCTATGCGGAACCTGACTGGTTACTATGAGGAAGCTGAGTAGTTGCTATGGGGAAGCTGACTGGTTGCTATGAGGAAGCTGAATAGTTGCTATGAGGAAGCTGACTGGTTGCTGTGAGGAAGCTGAGTAGTTGCTATGGGGAAGCTGACTGGTTGCTATGAGGAAGCTGACTGGTTGCTATTGGAAAGCTGGTCGCTATGAAGCAAACAAGTTGTTATTGGGAAGCTATCTGGTTGCTATGGGAACCCCCCTTCTCTGAGGACACACAGCGGTCAAGCTGACTGGTTGCTAAGAGGAACCTGAGTGGTTACTATGAGGAAGCTGAGTAGTTGCTATGGGGAAGCTGACTGGTTGCTATTGGAAAGCTGGTTACTATGAAGCGAACAAGTTGCTATTGGGAAGCTGACTGGTTGCTATTGGCAACCCCCTTTTCTCAGGACACAGTGGACAAGCTGACTGGTTGCTATGATGAAGCTAACTGGTTGCTATGAAGCTAAATGGTTATTGGAAAGCTATCTGGTTGCTATGGGAAACCCCCTTCTCCCAGGACACAGTGGACAAGCTGACTGGTTGCTATGATGAAGCTAACTGGTTGCTATGAAGCTAAATGGTTATTGGAAAGCTATCTGGTTGCTATGGGAAACCCCCTTCTCCCAGGACACATAGCAGGCAAGTTGACTGGTTTCTAAGAGGAACCTGAGCGGTTGCTATGAGGAACCTAAGTGGTTGTTGTGGGGAAGCTTACTGGTTGCTATGAAGCTAACTGGTTGTGATGGGGTAGCTGACTGGTTGCTCTTTCTCTCAGGACAAACAGTGGGCAAGCTGACTATGAGGAAGCTGAGTGGTTGCTATGGAGAAGCTGACTGTTACTACGGGCAACCACCTTCTCTCAGGACAGTAGGCAAGCTGACTCGTTGCTATGGGGAAGCTGACTGGTTGCTATGGGGAAGCTGACTGGTTGCTATGGGCAACCTCATCCTTCTGAGGACAGTTGACATACAATGGTAGTAGTAGGGTGGGGGAGGAGGGGGTCTCGGTGGGGTGTCTATGCTCCCCCAGTCACGTCCATACACATAGAAGGAGGGTCCTGTCAGGAACTCCGGGCGGGCGGGGAGCATCGCCTGACAGAGCGTTCCCACCAGCCAATCAGCGCTCCTCCCGCCCCCTTCCCCGGCCCCTCGTCCTATCAGAGCCCGGGAGCGGAGCACGGCCCAGTCACAGCTCAACACGAGCCGCTGTCCCGCCGATATAAAGCGCATGCGCAGAGAGCGGGCCTCCTTCAACCCAGCGCCACGTCCCGTACACCCCGGAGAGTCTTCAGTCATGCTGCGTTCCGCTCTCGCCGTTCTGGCCGTCGTCGTCCTCCTGGTCCAGGCCGACATCCAGGAGGAGAACCACGTACTGGTGCTGAAGAAGGACACGTTCGAGGAGGCGCTGAAGAACGACTATCTGCTGGTGGAGTTCTGTGAGTGTGGACGGGGGGGGACCGGGGTGACTTCTATCTATCGCTCGTTATGATAAAGCCGGGGAGTGCGGTAATCTCTGCAACCCCCCCCCCCCCCCCCTCCTTTCCCATCAATCCGGGCACACATGGGCGGGGTCACCTGTGCTGAGTGACAGGGCGGGCCGGCCAATGAGCGAGCACGCAGGGACACGTCAGCCAATCGGGGAGCGCTGAATCTACCAGTGGGCGGGGCTTTTAAGTTTGGTTGACGTGTACTTAGTTGTGTAGACATGTCACCCCCCCCAATCCCTGCCGGGCGTGACGTCTGGGCCGAAGAGCTGACACTCCAATCTACTCCACACCGATCCTCATCCTACAGGCTGAGACTTCCCTTCTGTTAGGCCTCAGCCTGGCATAGACTGCTTTATACAGAAGAGGCCACCTCACACTGTACAATCTGATTGCTCATGGAGATTGCAGTCTGTTGTGTAGAGACATTGATCCAGTCTTTTAAATTTGCATCCAATCAGACTGGTCCTTACCCCCTTATATAAGTGCTTTACAATTTGAGGGTACATATACAATACACTTTAATACAGGAGGAATCGGAGGGCCCTGCTCCTTAGAGCTTACAATCTAAGAAGGAAGGTCAAATCTAAAGGAGATTGTACAATCGGCCTTAAGCTGCTCATATGCTATACAATCTGATTGTACAATCTCCTTTAGATCTGCCATCAATGCAATGGAAGGGCCGGCCTGATCCAATACTATAGGGATGGATTGTTTGGCTGGATTCATGCAATACAGCAACGATATGCAGTCACCGGACCTCCAGCTGTTGCAGAACTACAAGTCCCATGAGGCATAGCAAGACTGACAGCCACAAGCATGACACCCAGAGGCAGAGGCATGATGGGACTTGTAGTTTTGCAACAGCTGGAGGTCCGCTAATTGCTTATGCCTGCAATAGTGGGTCCAGGAACATATAAACTGCATGCCTACAGGCAGAACTTGTTCTCTTTTAGACACGGGAGTGGGGGTTGCGTACCCTTGGCCCCTGTGCGTCCCCCCATGCATCAGAAAACTCAGCTTTGTTTTTATTTTATTTTTTTTTTTGTGCTAAAATGTACAGTTTAGGAGATATTCACTTTGCATGCTGACATCAGCGTCACATGCGCTGTCCCTGCCAGGAGAACACGTGGGGTTTATTGCTAGCAGCTATAGCTGCTGGCAATAATCGCATGTAAACATCTGGCATGCTAGTTGTTCCCAAGTTTATCAATAGATCAATTTGGGTACAGTCAGCCTGCCCATACATGGTTCAAATCTTAGCCAGTATCTGCTAAAGCAGCCGAGTTTTGAACCGTCTATAGCCAGCTTAACCACTTCCAGACCGCCCGCCGTCGTTTTACGTTGGTACTTTGAAGAGGAATGTCGTTATGGCAGCAGCTAGCTACCGTAACCCCGGTATCCTCTTCTTCAGCGGGTGCTCTGCTTCAAGATGAAAGTGGTCTCTGCGGTGGATTTGCCGCAAGATCACTTTTATCGGTGGCGGGATAGGGGGGGCCCCCTCCTGCCTCTCTCTGCCGCCCTCCGACACTTACCGGAGCTGCCGGTGGAGGTGATCGGGTTCTGTCCCTGGCTTGGTGACGAGTGAGGGGAAGATGGCACCCCACCCATCTCATATCATTGCAGGGTGGAAGCGACGTCAAAACGTCACTTTCGCCCATAGATTTAAGGATTTTTTTTATTGCATTTTAGTGTAAATATGAGATCTGAGGTCTTTTTGACCCCCAGATCTCGTATTTAAGAGGACCTGTCATGCTTTTTTTTTCTATTACAAGGGATGTTTACATTCCTTGTAATAGAAACATAAGTGACACAATTTTTTTTAAAAACGGTGTAAAAATGTAAAGTAAAAGGTAAAAAAAAATAAGAATATATATATTTTTTTTAAACCGCCCTGCCGAGTTCATGTGCAGAAGCAAACGCATACGTGAGTAGCACCTGCATATAAAAATGGTGTTCAGACCACATATGTGAGGTATCACTGCAATCGGACGAACGAGAGCAATATTTCTAGCCCTAGACCTCCTCTGTAACTGAAAACTCGCAACCTGTAGAATTTTTTTAAACGTCACCTATGGGGATTTTTAAGGGTAAAAGTTTGTCGCCATTCCATGAGCGGGCGCAACATTGAAGCGTGACATGTTGGGTATCAATTTACTTGAAGTGACATTATCTTTCACAATATAAAAATAGATCTAAAGCAGGTTCTACAATCAGATTGTAACAATGCATGGCTGTCTTTAGGTGTATCAGAATCAAAGTATTGCAAGGGCTGGTCACTTTTTATCCAGGCAGGTCCCTGCAATTAACTTTATGCTGACCATAGACTATACCAGGGATATGCAATTGGTGGACCTCCAGCTGTTGCAGAACTACAATTCCCATGAGGCATAGCAAGACTGACAGCCACAAGCATGACACCCAGAGGCATGATGGGACTTGTAGTTTTGCAATGGCTGGAGGTCTGCTAATTGCATACCCCTGGACTATACTATCTGCTTGAACCATCAATCATGTAGTTCAAGGGTCTGTCTGCCTTAATGGGTTGTTTAGGTGTCTTCATATTGGGTCACTTTGGACAGTCTAATGGAGGATGTACAATCGGGTTGTAGTGTCTGTGGCTTATACAGGGATTTGTTTTGTCTAAATGCATCACCATGTGATCTTCTGGTTTTACAGGTTTATGTTGGAAGTTTTTTTTTTCAGGTTTACATTCAAGCATGCAGTGGAAGGGCATAGCTTAGACAGCCAACTCATCCTCTAGTCCAGGGGTCTCCAAACTACGGCCCTCCAGTTCAGAAATTACAATCTCATGCCTAGTCATGTCTGTGAATGTCAGTTTTACAATGCCTCATGGGATGTGTAGTTCTGCAACAGCTGGAGGGCCGTAGTTTGGAGATCCCTGCTAGTCAATAGGGATGCTTAAACATCGGAGTGGAGGGGACACTTGTAGCAACTAATATAGGGGAGGGGGGGACCTCAAACCAGCTGCCTGGCTGTCGCGTGCAGCAATGTGTTTGGACATCTTCATAAAAGCTACAATGTATCTCCCACCTTTCCCTAAAGATGCATAGGAAAAAACATGGGGGCGGAGCCTAACAGCTTGAGGGGGGGGCCCACCTCTCCTACATGGCACAAATATTGTATAGACCCCCCTAGTCCCTTTGCAGCCCTCCATCTGCAGTCTGTAGTGGGCACTTTGATTACGCCACCGGTGTTCTGTCAGAATTGGTAACGGAAGTGACATTCCATCGCCGCCATCTTACTACACCCTGCACTCCTCCACAGTAACTATTCACCAAGAAGGGGGCAAGCGGACATCTTGTTACACCCACCAGTGTTTTGCATTTCAGTTATTTTTAACAGGAAACGGTGATTATAAGTTGAAATACAGTAATTAGAAATCCGAACGGTTTAGATGTTGTTTTTTAAAAGCAGTGGCAAACCTGCTGATCTCACAGGTTTATTAATGTGACAGAACAGCGCTGCTTTTATTAAACATGTAAACAGTCTGATGGATTTTTAACTGCTGTATTTCACCATATATGCTCTGTTTCCTGTTAAACATAAGTGTGGAATGCAAAACTTTGGTGGGTGTAACAAGATGTCCGCTTTCCCCCTTCTCGGGGTATAGTTACTGTGGAGGAGTGCGGGGTGTAGCAAGATGGCGACGGAACGTCGCTTCCGTTACCAATTCTGATTGAACACCGGCGTGGGTGCCCAACCTGTGGCCCTCCAGTTGTTGCAGGACTAGAAGTCCCATCATGCCTCTGCCTTTGGGAGTCATGCTTGTAACTCTCAGCCTTGCAGTGCCTCATGGGAAGTGTAGTTCTGTAAAAGCAGGAGGGGCCACAGGTTGAGCACCCATTAGGGTAATAACATTGATCTCTGCTAGCCCCATACAAGTTCCCAGATATGTATTGTCTTCTCTTGCAGCATATCCCCAGCCACAATGTAGCATGTCCACTCTGACCCTCATTTCCTCTATTAGCTCTGCCAGTCATTTTAAGTATTGCATATAATTAACCATTATTTGTGGCCCTTTGATGTCAGTGGCTGAATTAGTGGCCCCTCTGGTGTAGACGAGCCCCCTTAAAATTGTCTGATTCTGATAAAATGGGTATCAGACGTATCATTTGTGTAGTGTAACATGTGATAAATCCAATAGTACATTCATAGCATACCAAGATGGTGGTCATGGTCACACTAGTTGGGAAGACAAGACATCTGAAAAACATCTGGGGGGGATAAACCTCTAAATCTGTTTCTGGGAGCTCACCTGTCTGCCCTGCCTGCTGCGGGCATGACTTTACCATCTTGGTATGTTACTAATGTATATATTTGGATTGGACACATTGTATACGGTCTCGGGTTACGTTCTCAACCTTAAAATGAAGGAACCCTTGACATGACTTTCATGTCTCGGGAACTGCTGATATCTACAGCTCATGGGTTATTGGAGAGAGCAGCACATTGTGGATGAGAGAATTAGAAATGTGGTGTACATAGCGTATTTGACACCCAGGGCTGCTTTATAATATTCAGTAATGAGAAAACAATGGGCAAAAGAAATGCAAACCATGGAAACTAGAGTGCCCACCCTTGCTGCTGGTGGCCGGTGGGAAGAATGCTCCCCTGCACTACCGGTGGCCCATAGGAGTTCCCTCTTTAGAGATTGCTTAAAGTGGAGCTCCACACCAAAAGGAAAGCTCTACTTGGGTGCACCCTCCCCCTGCCACATGACACTTTTTTTTTTTTTTTTTTTTTTTTGGGGGGGGGGGGGGGGGGGGGGGGGGCCAGGTACTTGGTTTTGACAGGTACCTGCAGAACTTTGACCCCATCTTCCCCTGCAGTCTTCTGGGACACTTCCAGAAGACTACAGAACCATTCACAAGGCACATGTGCTGTAGGAACCTGGCTGTGAAACCGCAAGGCCTGTTTCCCTTTAATTCAGATGCCGGTGTTCTGCTGAAAACTCCAACTTGCCAAAATCTCCAACCACGTCGCTTCCGGTGACTCCAGCATCAGGAATTGGAGATTTGGATGAGTTGGCTGTTTTCACAGAACAGTGTACTCTATGGTACACGATCTAATGAGTGGACATTGTTGACCTGCCCGCTAGTAACCAATAACATGGCTGCCTCCAAGGCAGGGACAACTTTTTTCCTCCTTACCCAGTGTTCTGTGAAAAAGCCAACGTGCTGTGTACCCCAGTGTATACGCTGTTGGTGTTCTGTGACAACGGCTAGCTCGTCAAAATCTCCAGTTGCAGCTGGAGTCACTGGAAGTGGTGGTTGGAGATTTTGGCAAGTTGGAGCTTTTGGCAGAACACCAGCACCTGCACCCAAAGCCTATTAAATAATCTACTAAGGTGAGGACATCACTGGATTCAGGGGCAGCTACGTGTTTTATATACAGTATTTGTAGCTGCTGACTTTGAGTGGAGTTCCACTTTAAAGTGGTTGTAAACCCTTACATATATCCAGTGACAGGGCTATCGGGTGATGGAGATGAAACAAATCATCCTACATAAGTTGTACCTGTTTATCTGCAGTCTTTACATCCATTCAAAGTGCTGAATTTATAAAGCTTGGCTGAGTTCAGAAAAAGAGACGGGCAGCTGAAAGGACACTCTGCAGAGCTCAATGAGGGGAGAGCTGATTGGAGGGAAGAGACCCCCCCCCCCCCCCCCCCTCCCACAGCACACAGGACCATAACTGAGGCTGTCAATCAGCTGGAGATCCCTCCCCTGTCACCTCTTTTCTCGGTGTCAGGGAAAACTTATCAAGTTGTTCATGCTGGGGAACAAAGCAGCCAACCAATATGGCCTTGGGTGCTCTTAATTGAGACAAGTACTCACTATAGAGGGATATGCTTTGTTCAGATTTCATGTCGGTAGTTTACAATCTAAAGGATCAGTGGGCTCAGTGGTCACTTGTCTAAAGCAGGAATCGCTCATTGATGGAGACTCCTTGGTTGACAGGATGTTGCTCCATACTTGTGTGTCTGAGATCCATTATATTCTAGTCTCGACTTTTCTGAAACTTTAATAAAATCCTCTTTTGCATTATCCCATGGGAATGTGACTTTCTGTACACTTCTTCTTTGAAGCTTCAATATGCAAACCTAGCCCACGGAGTACATAAACTGCTAGAAGGGAGACAGTTCTGAGTAAATATTATTAAATATTAAGTAAGGGCTTATTGTATCTGAAGCCAAAACTTTTTTTTTTAGTTGGATGGTGATGAACAGATAAAACCCTGTTTGGGTGTTAGTTGCTGTCTGACTACATGGGGGGGGGGGGGGGGTGACCTCATAACCATTGTCACGGAGTGATAAAGGAACAGCTACAATCTTGAGTTGTCACCAGAACAGGGATAGAAGGGAATCCTGTTTTGGTGTCATGGAGTATTTTGCTGCTTCCCATCTACAGGGCAAGAAAATCTCCCTGATGGGACTGTTTTGACTCCCTCACTTGGTGTGTAATATACACTATTGTAAAAGTATTGGGACACCTGCCTTTACACCCAAATTAACATTAATGGCATCCCAGTCTTAGTCCGTAGGGTTCAATATTGATTTGGCCCACCCTTTGCAGCTATAACGGCTTAAACTCTTCTGGGAAGGCCGTCCACAAGGTTTAGGAGTGTCTATGGGAATAATTGTTTTTTTTTTTTTTTTTTTCCAGAAACTCATTTGTGAGGTCAGACATTGATGTTGGCTGAGAAGGCCTGGCTCAGTCTCCACTTTAATTCATCCCAAAGGTGTTCTGTTGGGTGCAGGCCAGTCAAGTTCCTCCACCCTAAACTCGCTCATTCGCACTATATTGACAAAAGTATTGGGCCACCCCTCCAAATCATCTAAAAGGTGTTCTATCGGGTTGAGGTCAGGACTTTGTGCAGGCCAGTCAAGTTCCTTCACCCCAAACTTGCTCCATGTCTTTATGGACCTTACTTTGCACACTGGTGCACAGTCATGTTGGAAGAGGAAGAGGCCATCCCCAAACTGATCCCACAGACTTGGGAGCATGAAAATGTCCAATGTCTTGATATGCCGATGCCCTTTAGACCCCTTTCACACTGCCGTCAGCGTTAAATCGGCGCTATTCGGGACGCTAGCGGGATGGTTTTAACCCCCCCGCTAGCAGCCAAAAAGGGGTTAAATCTGAGCGGTGTTTTGCCGGCGGTATCGCAGCGCTGCCCCATTGATTTCAATGGGGAGCAGTGGTGGAGGAGCAGTGAGTTCACTGCTCCAAAGAAGCTGCTGGCAGGACTTTTTCTGACGCCCTGCTAGCGCACCGCTCCAGTGTGAAAGCCCTCAGGCTTTCACACTGGAGTGAATGGAGCAGCTGTTTTTTAGGACTGTTTGCAGGTGCTATGAACGATATAGTGCCTGCAAAACGCTTCAGTGTGAAAGGGGTCTAAGAGTTCCCTTCACTGAAACTAAGGGGCCAAGACCAACCCGTGGACAGCCTTCTCAGAAGAGTTGAAGCTGTTATAGCTGCAAAGGGCAGAGCCAACTCAATATTGAACCCGACGGACTAAGACTGGGATGCAATTAAAGTGTGTGTGTGTGTGTGTTGCCCATAAACTTTCCTGGCTTCATCCAACGCATAAAGGCTGTTAAAATTGTTCAGTATTCCAGATTTTTTGCTCAAACCATTGGGTCACACCTGTTCAGCCCATACATGTTGTACAGAACTCTGGTTTTGTAGGGCAATGCATTTACAATACACCACTTAATTTTTTGTTAAATTTTTTAAAATTTCATTGGACTTTATGCTTCAATGAACAGTGTGACCTAAATTCTGCAGCAAAGTACACCTGCATTTCTATGTCACACATGGGGTGTGACCCGGGCACATGGAGAACAGTGTTCTAGTGCCAAGAGTGAGAGCCCTTGGATGCAACAAGAGCTGGGAAAGTGGACCTGTCCCCATTGGCCAGATCTTAGAATCTGCTTTCTTAAAGTGGTGGTCCGGCCAAAATTATACTTTAATAAAAATACCCCTATAATACACAAGCTTAATGTATTCTAGTAAAGTTAGTCTGTAAACTAAGGTCTGTTTTGTTAGTTTATAGCAGTAGTTTGTTTTATAAACTTACAGCAGGCCGTGGCCATCTTAAAGCGGGGGTTCACCCTCACTCAAAAAAAAAATATTAAAAGCCAGCAGCTACAAATACTGCAGCTGCTGACTTTTAATACATGGCCTCTTACCTGTCCCAGGGTCCAGCGATGTCGGAAGGGGACGCCGAGAACCTGCTCAGTTCTCGGCAGCTGCCGCCGCCATCCTAGGTGAGGGAATCGGGAAGTGAAGCGTTGCGGCTTCACTTCCTGGTTCCCTACTGCGCATGCGCGAGTCGCGCTGCGCGTCCCTAGTGGTCCCCGCTCTCTCCTGGGAGCTGTGTTCCCAGCAGACAGTCGGGACGGGAAGAGGCATAGACTCCCATGGGAGTCTATGCCGGAAGTGGGTGCAAATACCTGTCTTAGACAGGTATCTGCACCCCCCTCCCCCCTGAAAGGTGCCAAATGTGACACCAGAGGGGGGGAGGGTTCCGAAAAGCGGAAGTTCCATTTTTGTGTGGAACTCCGCTTTAAGTGTGGGCATCTGAAGCCAGACTGTTTGTTCCTGCATCTAATCCTTGCAGATCTCGCACATGCTCAGTGCAGCACAAGCAGTGTAATAGGTTTCAGGTCAGTTTTCCATAGCAACGGCAGTGTCAGAGGAAGTTGCCGCCCCTTCCCAGAAGGCATTGCAAACAAAAAATGATGCGATGGGCCACGGAGGAGGAAGTGAAAAATGAATACAGCAGATAAACAGTAGGTGCTAAGAAAAAAATATCCAATTCGTTTACAGTGCAGTTTAGTGAGGGATGCTGAAGAGTTGTAAAAGTGGGTGGAACTCCACTTTAAGATGGAAAGCTAAATGGCCCCACATTTTGCTCCAATTTGTTATAAATTCTGCCCTGGTGACTTGACAAGCAGTGCAACCTCTTTAGACTTGGGGCTACTAGAAGCTCAGCCATGAGTAGTTAGTTTTGTTACTTTAAACACCATTTTTAGTCAACTAAAACCGTTCAGATGACTAAAATACAACTAAAACAGCATTTTGGTCAAGACTTTGACTAAAGCTAAATTGAAATTTGATGTCAAACTTATCAAACTTGGGAAATGTTTTCAATGTTCCATCAGGAAAATGAAGAACTAAAGTCAGACTGAAGTGTGAGCAGCCTGATCTGTTCTCCCTGTGAGACAGATCTGCCAGTTAGTGGTGACGTTGGGTCGCGTTTGGTTGGCGTGTGGTGCAATCATTGAACAGTTGGATTATGATCTGATTGCAACATCAGGAGCCATCTTCATGCAATGGTGCCTCAGCTGCGTGTATCATATGCAGCCGTCTTCATGCAATGGTGCCTCAGCTGTGTGTATCATACGTGTCTTTATCCAGATGAACTTTAACCTGTGATGGAAATCAGTTTGGCTGTAATGTGTGCATTTCAATTGTTTCCCCTGCTGGGTTTTTGTACAGCAAGCTCATAGGTGTGACTCCGTAGCAAGAGGCTTGCTATGGGGACACAGACTAGGAGCCGGGAGCACTGGCGAGGAGTATCGGGGCTGTTCTGTGCAAAAGCATTGCACAGAGCAGGCAAGTAAAACGCGTTTTAAGCCTCCAACTGACCAACCAGCCTAATCAAACTTTGTTAAACTTAAAGTATTGTAATACATATGCAGCCTTCAAAAATTCCACTCACCTGCTTGCATTTTGGAATTTGAGGGATGGCGAGCACCACCGGCTGGTGTGTATAGGAGCTGTTCTCCCAGCGATCATGGAGGAGAGCAGGCAGCCAATCAGAGCACAGAGGTACATCACAGCTTTCATTTCAATTGCTGTATGTTCCCTGCACTCGCCGTCATACAGCCCCTCCTTGTCCAGGGACTTTGATGGACAGAAAGCCCTTCCAATCCCGGGAGTGCGGCGTCTATCAGTTTCCCCGGCCCGGAGGCGGGGCAGTATGTGACGGCAAGTGGTAGGAACATACTGCAATTGAAATGGAAGCTGTGGTGATCCTCGGCGCTCTGATCGGCCGGAAATTCCTCCTTTCTTCTCCTGCATATGGGGGCTGCATTCAATATTTTTTATAACTTAATTCAGCATAAAACATTTTAAGTGTCATTTCATGAGAATTTGAGGGTGTGATTGGGGGCGGGGCAACTGGTGGCGAGTAACTCTTGAGGCCTGGCTAGTAGCTCAGTACTTGAAGATTTGAGCCCTGACATATTGATACAAATGGCCTTTCAATGACTGCTTAGTTGACGCCTTTTGTAGCATTGGTGGGTGAAGCTGATGCAGCAAGTCTGGTACACAAAGATTTGGATGAAAAGGATCTGTTAAAGCGGTTGTAAACTGCAGATATTCTAAAGAAAAACCCAGCAGGGCAATGGCATAATGTGCTAGTATTCATCTCATACTAGCACATAATGAAATGCTGACCTTGGAATAAAGCCCTCTAGTGCTGTAAAGTCACCACTGAGGGCTGACATGTTCCCCTTGTCTTCTGTGATTGGTCCTAACCGCAATTATGTCACTCCCGCACATGCGGGACTTTGGGGCTGGCGTGAAGCTCTGATGTTCTGGCATGGTATACCGGACCTTCAGTGCTCATGCAGGGTAAAGATCTCCTAAATGGCATGTTGGATTCGTTTTTAGCTACAGATAAGCCTTTATTATAGGCTTACCTGCAGGTGAAGAGGACCAGGCGGTGTTTACAACAGCTTTAGGACTGTCCATATGTCAAGATTTATGAGCCTATACCACAAATTTAAAACTTCACTTGCTCATATCCCTTATTCTCTAAGCTTGGCAAATGAATGATGGTCCTTGTCTGGCTACCTTCTAATCCAGTGGTTCTCAACCTTCCAGTACCGTGACCCCTTGATAAAATTTTTGCCAAGTTGTGGGGACCCCTAACAGTAAAATCTCGCTTTTATTTCCCTTTTTATCTCTCTATCCTAATTTTTTTTTTTTTTTTTTTTTTCCCATCCCTCTCTAACCATCTTGTTTCTCTTATTCATTCTTCCCCTTTTTTTTCATTTGTTCCTCCCCCTCTTCATCTCCCCTCCATGTATTCTCTATTTTTATTCCTTCTCTTGCTCCTTGGGGGTGGGGGAGTTGGGATGAGTGGCAGTGCTGGGGGGAGTTCTGATCAGCCAACTTGTGTGCTCTTGATCGAGGTCATCTGCTGGTCCAAGAACTGTAGTGGGGACTTTTAATGGCAACTATAATCACAGGTAGTGTTACTCACACTGTCTCCAGCTCTGGTGTCTCGCGGCAGTGACACCTATGCTGAAATCAGGAGAAGGGGTCTCCTCCAGCCCCTCCCGCTTCACATTCCTCACCAGTCAGCTGACCTCTTGTCTCTGCCCCCCAGCCATGCCGTGAACTGAATGGGCGGCTGCGAAGAGGCTGAGTGGGCAGCCACAGGCTCCAGGAACAGCCCTGCTGGACAGCCGTGAAAAGGCCGGGAGAGCGAGTGGGCTTCGGGAACAGCCCATGACTCTGTGACCCCTGGCAAATTATCATTCGATCCCCAGGTTGAGAACCACTGTTCTAATTGCGCACTGTTCAGCACAGGTATATACCAGGGTTATACTTTCTATGGTAAGGACACAGGTTGGTGGGGCCGAGGACCTTGCTGTATGAAATGGTCTGTGTTTTCTATTCTGTACTGTCCCTGTTTTGGTTATGCTTTCATTTGGCTATTCATATTTCTGTTTAGCCCTGAGGCCATGTCGTGACGCTGACAAATGATGGCTCATAAAATCAAATGAGAAGCCATATAATACAGAAATTGTGTGCAGGAGTTAATTTTATTTTCGTCATATTTACTATCGTCTAGGAACACAGGGATATATGGATGTAAATTCTATTTGCAGCTAGTGTAGCTAATGACCTGTGGAGGGTTTTAAAAGGAAAATTGAGTATCTAAAGAAACATGCAGGGTGCAGAACATTTATCAGTTTTTTTTTTTTTATTGCAGTCTGTTCCCAATATTGAGATTGAAGTGCTATCTATCCATGACTATGGTCATCAAAACTCGTAGTAATAGGAAACTATTTGTTGGAATAGGGGAGAAATCTTTATGACAACTCCTGTTGGGTGACAAGTGAGCTCTGGAGACTTTATCCCCTTTATGATGAGGCTGTTTTTTGCTGTTTAGCTCTGTGCTACTTTAACTGGCAATTGCATAGGGCTGAAACAACTAATCAATTAATCGACAACTAATCGATTATGAAATTAATCGATTACTATTTTCATAATCGATTAATCGGCCATAATGGGGTTAAGAAAAACTGGAACGAGCCCTTTATGGTACAAAAGGAGCAAATAATCGCTACTGTAGATGTTACTTTCACAGTTCTACAGTAAAAAATGAACCCCTTACGGTAGTGATTATCTGCTTTTTTTTTTTTGTACTATAGAGGGCTAATTTTGTTTTTTTTAACCCCATTATTTACCAAACGTCTTGGATCTGCTTCACATCTATGTTTTTTTTGGTGCTTTTTTGCAGAAGCGCACTGCAGTTCATTAACATGGTTTCCCATTGGACACATTCACATCTATGCCCAGCAACAAATTGGCCAAAAAAAATGCAAATCGCCGCAAAATCACATGCGCAAAAATCAAAACGCACAGCAAAAAGCACTGCAGAAACAGATCAAAAGCAAACTGCCTAGGTGTGTAGCAAGCCTTATTCTGGCCAAACGGATCAATTTTCAGACGAGAATATTAATACAAAAAATCTTTGTACATTTGCTGAATGAAAGAATGTTGTTTGAAATTTACACTTGTTTTTAACATGCAGTTTTTAAAATGAATGTAATTTCTGAACGAAAACCACAAACACTGTCTGAAAATTCCTTTGACTAAGAAGTTTTCTATTTCCAAATTTTCCCGTCACTGTGGTTGAAAATGAACGTCGACTTGACCCCCACTAACTATTAGAAAATCGAACGTTCTTAAAATTAAATTTTTTTTTTTGAAGGAAGACATTTAATCTCCGAGTCTGATAATATTGATCAGATTCACCCTTTAATAGTATGTACAGTACATCTCTTCTCTAACGGTTTATACACTATATATCCTCTAATAGTATATACAGTTTATCTCTTCTGTCTGTTATGCTCAGAGTGGATTATATATTTTGCTCCCTAACCATATAGTTGGTTATTTATATTTACCACTGCATAGAGATATTTAAGAATAAATTGCCTTTTTTTTTAAACTTTACATATTATCTAAATTATACGCCCCCCTTCTTTTTTTAAGGTTATTAATCGAAACCATAATCGGCCAACTAATCGATTATGAAAATAATCGTTAGTTGCAGCCCTACAATTGCAGTCATGTAACACGGTACCCAAATGAGAATTTTTTTTAGTTTAATTTTGTTATACATGTATGTGTGTGTATGTCGAGGCCCTAATTTACCACAAAAAAATGGGAAAAACCTATTGACCCGAGTATAAGACGAGGGTGAGAAATGCACAGCTACTGTAAGTGGAAAAGAGGGTCAACAATGCCCATTTGCATGCCTCACTGTGCCCATTTGCAGCCATAGGTCCCCTGAACTTAAAACTTGGTAGTTAAGGGTTCCTAGATGCCCCCTAGCTGCAGCCAAAATTTGGGGTCTCTGAACCCAAAGGGTCCCGAAATGACATTGCTGCAGATGGACACAGTTGACCGAATTTGGGGCCCTGTATCTTGGGGCCACTTAGTGCTAAGAACCCCAAATTTGGTGTGCAAACCCAGTGGAACTAGCACCATAAAATTTCCAAAGCTGGGGTTCCTAGCACCAAGTGGCACTGAGATACAGGGCCCCAAAATCAGTTCAGAAAATGTCAAGCACTTTTCTGCAGCAGAAAATGACATTTTCTGAACCGGTTTTGGGGCCCCGTATCTCAGGGCCACTTGGTGCTAGGAACCCCAGCCTTGGATATGTTATGGTACCAGTTCCACTGGGTTTGCACCCCAAATTTGAGGTTCCTAGCATCAAGTGGCCCTGAGATATGGGGCTCCAAAATCGGTTCAGAAAATGTCGAGCACTTTTCTGCAGCAGAGAATGACATTTTCCAAACCGAATTTGGGGCCCCGTATCTCGGGACCACTTAGTGCTAGGAACTTCAGCTTTGGATATGTTGTGGTACCAGTTCTACTGGGTTTGCACACCATATTTGGGGTTCCTAGCACCAAGTGGCCCTGAGATACGGGGCCCCAAAGTCGGTTCGGAAAATGAAATTTTTTGCTGCAGAAAAGTGCTTGACTCGAGTATAAGTCGAGGGGGGCACTTTCAGCACAAAAAAAGTGCTGAAAAATTCGACTTATACTTGAGTATATCTATATATCGATATACCGATATATCGATATATCTATTTTCCTCTTTGTTATAGAACATGCAAATTTCCTCAAGTCTGGTCCAATGTATTCTGATATGTCTTTGGTTTAAAAAAAAAAAAAAAAAATCCCAATAGTGTATAGGTTTGTAAACTTGTAGCATCTACAAACTATTCTCAACCTCAGTACTCCCATTAGGTCATGTTTTGGGAACATCCCTCTGATGGCTCCTATCCTAATACCTTGTCATAGATTTTTAAAAGTAGTCCCTGCTCTTCTTTGGTCTGACTTTAATGCAACTTGAGGTACATAGACCTCAAGATTACAGGCATTGCTTCAAGTCGTGTGACTTTCAGGTTGCAGAAGTGTGACGGGGCCTAATGCAGTGATGCTGTACACTGACCCTGTACTATTGGCTGGGAAGGGGTTGATGTCTAATCAATTAAAGGGAGCAATTAACTGCCCAATAAATGGAATGTGCTGCTTTTACGTATCTGGCTGTGTCTTCTACCTGCTTTTCAGGGAGCAGAAACGGACAGATCGCTGTTCCCTGTACAAAGTTCTGTGTTTGTAAACACAGAACTCTGGACTCATCTGGAATCTGCTGCCAAACACGTGCAGTTTCCCAATCGCTGCAGTTTGGTGCAGAGCACACATGTGCGCCCCAAACCCAGGTCGGTGGCTTGTGACCATGCCTGTACCTGCCGCTTGCAGTTTTCTGTGAGCAGTCAAGTGGTTAGAGGGGATTTCCGTTACTTTACTGATCTGTCTGCAGTACAGAGTGAATTCTCCCCCATGGAACCCAAATGGCTAAACAGTTTCGCCATTCTCTAGTAACCAACTTGAATATGAAGCTTTGTGGTCATCTCCAAATTTGTATAGTTTTGGGTGGAATGGCTGACTTGTTCACCTCCTAAGGGGCTCTAGCAATAAGATTCTAGCTAACTGTAGTCAGACTAGTTATTTCATATACATAGATGGCTTTATTTAACATAAATCTGGAGTCTTGTAGGAAGATGCAGAGATCCTGTTTTGGGAAATCTGATAAGGTGCTGATGGTACAGAACAGAAATCCATGAGTCAATCTGATCATTAACCATTTAAGGACCAGACTTTTTTTTAGCTAGAAAATATTTCTTAACCATATGTATATACATTTTTTCAGAAACCCTAGAGAATAAAATGGCATTCGTCACACCATATTTGCACAGCGGTCTTACAAACGCAATTTTAAACAGTTGGCCAATTTTTAAAAAAAAAATTTATATTGTGAAGCATGTTACGCTGAGTAAATACCCAACATGTCACACTGCAAAATTGCGCCCGCTCATGGAATGGCGACAAACTTTGCCACTTAAATCTCCATAGGCAACGTTTATAAACTTCTACAGGTTACCAGTTCTGAGTTGGAGGTTTTTTTGCTAGAATTATTGCTCTCCATGTGTGGTTTAAACAGTTTACATATGCGGGCACAACTTGCATACGCTTCTGCTTGTTTTCATGCAGGGACAGGGCGCTTTAAATTTTTTTTACTGTCCCTTTAAAATAAAAAATTAAAAAATTTGGATCACTTTTATTCCCATTACAAGCAATGTAAACATCACTTTTTTTTTTTAGGGAAAAGCATGACAGGACCTTTTTAATGTGAGATCTGGGCTCAAAGACCTCAGATCCCATTTACACTTAAATGCAATAAAAGTCCCTTTTTTAATGTCATTGGGTGGAAGGGACATTTGACATTGCTTCCATCATCCAATGGCATTGAGTCGATTGGGCGCTGTCTTTCCCTCGCTCGACTTGGTGCCAAGCAGGGGAGAGGATCGGATTGCCGCTCCGGTAAGCAACAAAGATGACCGGGAGGGGCACCTGTCCCGCCGCAATGAAAGTGATCTTGCGGCGAATCTGCCGCCAAGACCACTTATCTTAAAGCTGTTTAAGAAAATACCAGGGCTGTCTGCTACCATAACCCTGGTATTTGACATCAAAGTAGTGACTTATAACAGCGGGCGGCCCGGAAGTGGTTAAAACGTTTATACACTTCCTATACCTCTTATGGTTTTGTCACCATTGGGTTGCTTTAATTGCTTCCTGTCATGACTATTCATGTATGAAGGATGTGATTAGAAAGCATAGCGGTGTAACCTTCCACGCTTTCTGATTGTTCTTTTGGTCATCAGGATGTGGGAGGTGTGACATATGACATCAGTACCATCTGATAGATCTAACCTTCTCTATCCTGAAGATCTGCTAGATGTTAGTAAAATGGTGCAGGGGGCTTTAGAAAAGACAATTTGCCCTGAATGGACATGTCTCGAGTGAAGGACCATGACAGACTTTGTTCAGCTTGGGCTATACTGAGCAGCCTGCTGCACTATTCATTGTGGTTTGCAGTAAGCCCCTTCCCATGAGAATACTCAGTTGAGCACAGCTGCCTTGCCTTTATTTAGGGTCCGCTATTAAAATAAAGCCGTCTCCGGCAAGGCCTGCTTTCTGTAATGCTTTTTAATGAGCGTTAAATACAAGGCTGTTTGCCTGGACATCGCTCTCTGGGTCCCTTCCATTCCCGCATCCAAGTTTAGCTAAATGCCTCCATAGATCAAGTTCATCTTTTTAAAGATTTGTTTTATCTGCCCAACATGCAACCAACCTATGCTCTTGAAGCTGGCATTTGAACTTTTTTTTAACCAGTTTGGCATGTTGTATGACTTGTGAATGTTTGCTTTCTAGATGCCCCGTGGTGTGGACATTGCAAAGCCCTTGCTCCTGAATATGACAAAGCCGCAAAGATTCTGCACGATGAAGGTTCAAATATCCGGCTGGCAAAGGTAGACGCAACAGAAGACTCAGAGCTGGCTCAGCAATTTGGCGTTCGTGGATACCCTACAATAAAGTTGTTTAAGAATGGAGACAAATCTTCCCCAAAAGAATACTCGGGTAACCCAACTTGATTATATCCTGTGCCTTAAAGTAATTGTGCATAATATAATCTGCTGAGCACTTTTCAGAAACCTGCACCTTTCTGTAATGAAGTCACATTTTTCAATGTCTTGGCAAAGTGCATTAAGTGGCAGCAATAGGTTTTATTTTTGAGGGTCTGGGCAAGCTGTGGATTTTTATTTCCCCCCCAAAGAAGTCTTAAAATATATTTTGGTGATCAAATACTTTGTGCCACATGGTGTCTTTTTTAAATCTAGATTTCCGAATTTCCCCAGTGAAATGTAAGACATCAGTAGGCACTTTGACTGCTTTAGATTCAAGCGTTCATAGACAGCCATTTTGTTTCAGTAACCATTCCTCCAATCCCAGAGTCAATACTGGCCATTTATGATCTGCAACTGGCATGTATCGGGGCAGGGAGAAGGGGGGGCACAAGTTGATGAGTGTTCGGAGGATCCAGGTGCTCTGAAGTTTAACAGATTTAAAGCTAAGCTCCGAGATGGCCCAACAAATACAATTACATATGCAGGCTAGAAGCTTGTTCTATTTGAGGGGGCAGATCTTTCAGTTCATGACTATGAAGTAGATTATACCTGCATGCACCCAGTGGTGAGAACCGTTTTCTATTGAGGTTAATTAAGGCCTCAAACGATTGCATAATTGCAGCGTGCGCGATCACAGCAGCATTTCTTAGAGTTGGGAAGAGTTGAGTGGTAATCGTAATGCAGATTGGGGAGCACCAATCTTCCATAATGGGTTGGAAGTTGTAGAGCAAGGGTGTCTGAACTGCAGGCCACATGTAGCCCAAGACTGCTGTGAGCGGCCCAACATAATCGTAAAAAATTTATGGGGGGGGGATTTTTGTGAAATGCTTTCAGTTGGCACTCATGCAGCCGAAGAGAAATTTTCACTGGACTTTTATGTGTTGCCTTCTCAAACCTCTCCCACTCTTGAATCGCTCCTTATTCATGTCCGTTTTCAGCAGCACTTATATTGGTCAACTATTTTCAAGGGTGAAGTACACTAAGTGCAAATGAAAACAAATATTTGAGCAGCTTGCAAATTGAGAATCGCTACTACATCCATCTTACCCTATATTGACTTGTCCTTTTTTACTTTAGTAAAATTATCAAAATTAACTTATTACTTTATCGCAGATCATTAACTTTCTACTCATCAGCTAGCCTTGTAGTTTATGTGCTGAACAAGACAATTCCTCTTCCAATGTGAACAAAATAGGTTGGACTCCCCTGTTCTAGAGTTTCAAGACTTATTCTAGGGGGTTGGGTCCCCCAAAGAGGATGTTCCTGCATTTCAGAAAATATTTTATTATGGGGCATTCAGTAAATTGTGGCAGAAATATAATTTTTAGGTAGATTCACCCTGTCCATAACTAGGGGTAACTTTAACCACATACCTTGGTTATCTTTTAAGAGAAGTATGGGGTTAGAGTGTGGGTTTTTTTTCTTCATTTATACTTGGGTGGATGCAGCATCAGTCTAATGCTGCATCTGTCCCTCAGCGCCTCTACACTGAGAACTGAATGATTGAATACCACCGATCGCTCGGTTCTGACAACTGAGCTGCTGACTATCACTCAGCAGCTCTCTGCTCTGCCCCTCCTCACTCACTGAAGTGCTGGGCTGGGGAGTGGCCGTCTCAGGCTCTCAGCTGCTCGCTGAGAGCCTGAGCCAGGTGTCAGTCCAGGCATCTGGTGGATCCCAACTTCCATTGTCATGACGCAGTGCCTGCAAAACTAACTGATCCATAGAAGTACAGCCAAACTAGCTTTGGCTATACTTCTCTCTGTAAGAGGGTCAATTATTGTGTGATTATTAACCCCTTCACACCAGCGGTATGCATATATACAGCCTCTCGGCAGGTGGGCCTTAATGTGGAACAGCCACATATATGCGTACCAGAATGTAAACATCGCTGTGCCAAGAGCATGCACTCCCAGCACCTAAAGCTAAGCTTTCAATCTGAGATCGGGAGCTTTTCTGATCATGTGACAATCATGGTGCACACATGATCAGAAATTCCAGCATCAGTAACCTCAACGGGCCGGGAGGCTTTGGCGTTAAGGGGCTAAATCTAAATTCCTAAATGGCAAAATTTGGAGACTTGAAGGCAGCGGTGGTGTATACATAGAATCAAATAAGGAAAATGCTGGATTTACTCCAGTTGACTTTAAAACCAGAGGAACCGCTGAACTTGGCAATGGCTGATCTTTGATCAACAAGCCAGAGGGATTTTGCAAGAGGGCAAAAGAACATCTGCTTAAAGCAATGCTTTTCCTATTCAAAGCATGGATCCAGCCATGGGTGCAAAATTTTTAATGGACCAGCTCAAACTACATCAAAAGCCAAAACTTGTATTTTGACCACATTAAATTAGTTTTTTTTTTTTTTTTTGCCTTCTGTTCTATTTGAGACTTTAACTTCTGTCTGAACACCGCACGAAGCGAGGGAATCTCTCCAGTATGGTTGTGTTTTAGCTTTGGTTGCTAGTGGGACAATTTTCCCAATTGGAGGCTTCCCTTCCTGGCACTAGCAGAAAATGGCTGTAAATCTCCCAGGTGGGGACAGAAGGAAATGACCATATGAAATTTTAACTTCTTACCACTGTTTACAAACTGGAAAAATGTTGGCTTATATCAATATTACTGAATGTAAAGGTATTCTGATCTACTTGCAGCTGGCAGGGATGCAGCAGACATTGTCAACTGGCTGAAGAAGCGCACTGGCCCAGCTGCAGCCACCCTGGATGATGAGGCAGCTGTAACTGCTTTCATTGAAGGCAACGAAGTTGCCGTTGTTGGTTTCTTTAAGGTAAGGGGAAAGGAGTGCGAATGACCTTGTACTTCAGTGACCAGTAACTGTTTTCCTGGTTTGTTTTTGAGAAGATGGTGCTTTTATGATTGCATACTGCTCTAGCACAGGGGTAGGCAACTTCAGAACTTAATCTGTTGTGGAATGAAGTCAATGAAGCATTGCAAGACTGACTTCCAAAGCTTAACTCCCAGGGACAGAAGCTCCATGGTACTTGTTTCACCTCAGTGCTTAGGTTGCCTCTCTGTTCTGGCACATCCTTGTATCTCCAAGTGTGGAGGTTTGTAGAAAGGACATCAGTTTGTGAAAGTTTGCTGTGCATGCCCTTAAACTCTTCAAAGCTGCAGTAATTTTGCTGAAAGCTTTGCAATGCTTTGTAGCAGAGCAGACTGTTGGGTTAATGAAATGTTAAGCTTGTGCATGGTTAGGGAAGCCTATTCACTTTGAGTGAGCTGGCATTCCATCGTAACACACCAGACCTTTTTCAACACTTTGCACCAGTGTATGGATGGTTCACATTTTTATCTCACAGAAGTGATTTGGCATTAAAACATTCAGTTTTAGAGATGTCAAACCTTAAAATGCAGGCTGACACTTTAAACAAGCTGCTAGCAGGCTTCGGTAAGCTGTGGTACTTGGAGAAGCCTAGCGGTCGAATTTAAATTGACCACTATTACTGCCATATTGTATCAGTTGCAATGCTTTAAAACTCACCATATACTTTGCCTAAATGTACAATGTCTTGGCATACATTAGCCTGTAGTGAACAAGGGAATTCCTTTTCACATACATCCTGTTTGCTAATGTGCTTTAAGGGAATTTGTCAAGGTGGCCATTGGCTCACTTGTACTGTATTTTCAGCCAGTGGTTTTGACTACTGCAGAGACTAAAGGTGTTGGCAGGAGAGGAGTGTTTTGCAAGGGGCACTTTTTTCTGAAAACTAACACTTTAAAAGGTGTACCAATACCGCACACCCTCATCCATGGGCTGCTGCATGGGCACTGACCGCTCATCACCCTCAGAGGTGAGTACAGTTAGAACCCGGGGGGGGGGGGGGTTTGAAGGTGTGTCACTTTTTTAGATGTATGTATCCTTAACGCAACAAGCAGCATGCACAATAAAGGGAATATTCCCTATTTATTCCAGACCTAAAGATGCTTTCTGCAAGCACTTTGTTCTTGCTTTACATCTTGGAATGTGATTGCCTTCACCTGCAAGGTTTTTTGAGAACTAACAAATGTGCAGGGTCAGTATATGAACACTGGTTACACCTCTAAAAATGTTTTGTCTTCCAACAGGATTCCGGATCTGAGCTGGCAAAGGCTTTCCTGCAGGCCGCAGATGCAGTAGATGACCTTCAGTTTGCTGTCACTTCCAGTGATGCTGCCTTCTCCAAATATGAAGCTGGGAAGGATGGCATTGTTCTTTTCAAGAAGGTAAGGACAGTTTATGATAGAAATCCAATAAATGTAAAGTGTTCATCAGTTTAGGCCTAGGTGTATTCTGTTTTTGGTAAATTGTAGTAAGCGTATATTTGGTTTGCGCAAAAGTTATAGGGACTTCGTTTTTTTTTTTTTTTTTATTTTTTTTTTTTTATTTTTTGTAATGGTGGTTAGCAGGACTGCAACATTGCAGTGGACAGATGGGAAACTACTTTTTTTATTTTTTTTTTTTTTTTTTTTTTTTTTTTTTGGGACCAGTGGTGATCAGCTAAAAATGATCACTGTAAATGACACTGGCAGGGAAGGGAGTGATAAGGGGTTGTCATAGGGAGGCGTTTCTAACTGAGTAGAGAAATTGCTGCTTCTGATCACTAAAGACTATGGGGGTAATTTCTAGCTCTACAGCGACCACTTCCAAGCGCACTTTCAATGCACTTGCAGTGCACAGTGATCTCCACTGTGGCCTGGGTGCCAGATGTTGCCCTCTGCTTGCCTTTATCTGGCCCTTGAGCAACTAATTTCATCCACTGATGCCAACAATTAAGCATAATCACTGCCCCTCTGACACTGATGGAGTAGAAGTCTTCCCAGAGACATCAAAGATGGGGCACAATTCCTTCCAGTGACACAAACTATGGTGCATTGTTCCCACTGACCTTTTCTACTCCCAATGCCCAGTCTGGCTCCCCTTAAGTCTGAAGGACGGTAAACTGGCCCTTTGGCTTAAGTTTGGAGACCCCTGCCTTATACCAAAGGAATGTCCTTAAACTGACCAAGTCCTTGGAGTCCTATTGCAAAGGGAGTTGGCTTGGGGGTTGTCTATTCCTTATAAAAGTTTAAATACTACAGTTATCACATGGGACATTTAGTCTCACACCAGAGTTTGTTATGCAGGTGTCTGAATCTGGTCATGCTGCATGTGCAGGGTGGACTCCATGGTGAAACGGCATGAGTATTGTCATTCTCTATCTGTCATTACTTTTAATGTTCTGCTTTGAAGCATTTGTGTGATCTTTGCACATATCTAACCCTTAACAGCAGACCAGATTGTAGTGGTCAACATGTTCTGCCTTGTATTGATCAGTTAACTGGTTGTGTGCCTGTAAATATAAAGAGCTGCTGTGATCTTTACATGATGCACAAGCCTTGGTTTGTGTGCAGAGGTATATGTAGGGACCAGTAGTAGTTCTGCACAGTACTGAAAGCCCAAATAAAATGACGGCAAGAGTTGGTGACGTGTGCCTTCAGATTTCTTTTACCATACTGATCAGCCTTCCTATTGCTACTTCTGTGTTTAAAGTAAGCCATTGAGCCATTTAAAGCTTTTTTTTTTTTTTTTTTTTTTTTTTTTTTTGACCAGGCTGCATTAAGCTGGCTGGACAAGCTAGTTGCTTGTTACTGGCCTTTAACTTGTGTCAACGGTAGCTCTATTAAATGGCATGGCTGCAGCTTGTCGGCATTGGGGGTGCATTTCCCACTTTTCTGCAGCAGATCAAACTATTGTCCAGTACTTTCTGATTCTTTATCGGCTTTAAAGTGGTAGTAAAGTGCTGCAGAATTAAAAACTCACAATGGCATGGTGTGCAATGCATCGCATGCTAACACATTAAATACTTGGCTTAGAATCCAAGACCTTTCAGTAGTGTGCAGCCACGGCCTTTCTAGGTTCACTGGTTCCGGTGTTGCGTCACATTTGACTACCCATTACATTTTGCTACCCGCTGGAGTGCACATGCGTGATGCTGCCATATGCATTCCAACACTGTTGTAAGACCACTTTGCCACAGGGCCCCTTGCGGGCTCTCTTCGCTCGACAATTATAATCTAACTCTATTTCCACTTGGCTGGTGGGGCTTGAACCTGGATTCAAAGGTGTGGCCACAAAATTCTGTGCAAGCGCAGATTGCCAGAGTGTTTGAATGCATATGGTGGCGCAGTCCAGAAAGTAGCCAAATGTGATGGGTCGCCATATGTGACGCTACACCGGCGCTCTGAGTGTCCGGAACATGATATCCATGTACGTTTAGGAAACATTCATTATACCTACAGGTAAGACTTGTAGGCTTACCTGTAAATAACAGATCAGTGCTTTAAGTAAATAGAATTGCATGTGTTCTACTGGTGGCTTTTACTGACTGACTTCTAGGAACCTTCTGGGAAATCCAGTCTGCTTTCAGAAGCAGGTCCTGATCTAAAGAACATGGCTCAGTTTACCTATGGGATGATTATTTCTGCTACTGTTGACAGAAAACAAATTTAAAAATACAGGTTTTAAAAGCATATGATCTCAGCCGTGCTTGTGCTCTCCAGGGCAAATGAACATGTAATTACCTTTCTTCCAGGTAAACAGACAAAGCTTAATCCCATATTGCATCTTGTAATTGCTGAGCTTTGCCTTGCTAGTTTTAGACCATAAACTGCAGATATGCTAAAGCCGTGTTGGATCACTTTCATTACAGCTTAAAGGTACTGGAGTTTATCTTGTAGGTGTCTACAAATTCCCCTGTAGCACATAATGCATCCAGAGCTGCTGTATTGTACCCCCATATCTTTGTCCTTTAATGTGTAAGCTTTACCTTAGGCCTCATGTACGCTGCTACTAAACGGACGTTTAGGAGCAGTTAAGCATTTTTTTCAGCTGCTCCTGAACTCTGCTGTTATCTTACAAGTACATACGTACTCTTTTGGTAAGCAAAAAAGGGTTCAGAAGCTGAGGCATTTCAAGTGCTTAACGTAGTTGCATTACGTTTACAGCCAGTTTTTTTTTTTTGGCTATTTTAAAGTGTTCGTTTTTAATTCTAGTGGCAAAACACGTTAAATGTGGGTTACTATCTGTCAAGTTAAATCGTTCAGGAGAGGTTTTAAAAAACATCCCGTGTAAATGAAGCCTAAAAGCCAGGAGCAAACTAGTCAATAGTATTGTCTGTAGCTGATCTTTTCCCTGTTAGGGATTTACCATGTTCTGCATTCTGTGGGGGTGACCAGCTTGGTAGAAACGGGGCATTGACTTGTGTTGTAGCTGCTCTTCAATAATCTGAATAGATCTCTTGCACTATAGGTCTTTGCTGTAACTACTGTGCTGTTTGTGAAGTTTGGGTACAGTTCCCATACTATAAACAGCCAGAGTTGGCATTGTCTAGGATCTCATGCTGCAGATATATGGCTGTGAGGCTACAGGAGTGGAGACAAGCCACATGTCAAACAGGAGAAAAACTACGGTTTTCAGGAGGGATTTAAAAAGGAATTCCAGGCTTCCCCAAAATTCAGCAGTTACAAATGTAGCTGCTGACTTGGTCTAAGAACAATTGTCTAAGGATCCAGCGATGTCCTCACTCGAGCCGATTCTTCAATTGGCTGCAGGTGCTAGCAGAATAGGAAGTAAAGCCTAGTACACACTATCAAAAAAATCTGACAAATGCCACTTTTGAAGAGATTCTATAATCTGTTCGTGCACCGCTTTTGAGACCATCACAACAGGTTATCCGAAGGGACAAACTCAAACCTTTTTCTCATACGATAACAATGTACAATATTCGTTTAATCAGTAGTTATCGTTCTGAAAAAATGGGGAAGAGTAAGACTGCATGCTCAAACAAAATACATTACATCACCTCCGAAGTTGTATTCTGTCCAAGAATTTTTTTAAATTGAGTACACCTTCATGTTTGATACGAGACTAGCATGCAACAAAAGGACTAATTCATCCAATCTCATGTGTACCAGGCTTAAGGTAAACAGGAAGTGAAGCTTAGTGGCTTCACAGCCAGTTTCCTACTGTGCATGTGCAAGTCGCACTACCTTGTGGATGGTCCCATAGTCTTCTGAGATCTGTGATGTGTCCGTCCAGAAGACTGGGGGGGGGGGGGTGAACGTCTGGCTTGGATTGCCGCAAGTGGGAGCGGTACCTGTCAACCCAAAAAAGTGCCACATGTGGCAGGATGAGGTGCAAACAAGCAGATCTTCCCCCTTTTGGGTTGAGCTCTGAGGACAAAAGTTTGTAGGCTACTGCTTGTACAATTGATGTTCTAGATGCTCCTATTAGATGCAGATCTGTAGTCAGGTTCTCTCTAACCCTTAAACAGATTTGAATGTAATCTTTAACTGTCTGGGTTTTTTTTTTTTTTTTGTTTTTTTTAGTTTGATGAAGGCAAGAATGTGTTTGAAGGGGAAGCAACAAAGGAAGAAGTGCTTAACTTTGTTAAATCCAATCAGCTGCCTTTGGTCGTTGAATTCACTGAGCAGGTAAGTCTTGGTGTGTTCATATTGCAAAATCTTTGCACATTGGATCTGACTCTTCAAGCACCCTGCTAATGGCAGATCTGAAAGTCCATGTGCTTGGCTGGATTTATGCTTTGCAGTTGCCATTCAGACACCCTGATAAAGATCTGCAGTCCTTTGACATCAAGTGCCCCTGATATTGCTCCTCCTAGTGAACCCCCCCCCCCCCCCCCCCCCCCCCTCCCATGAAAGTAGACTGAAATACTTTAGATGCTATGCTGCATTCTTCAGTGTGATGGGCCTTACATTTTTACACGTGAGGCCAGCCATACAAAGTTCAAAACTCATCCAGTTCATCAGGAACAGTGCAAGATGCAAACAGTTAATGGGCAGTGTCGATGTACCAGTTGATCAGCTTGGGTATAACCAGCCTGCCGGTTTAACTTCTGACTATCACAAGTAGCTCCTAGCAATAATCAGACTTCTCCCAGTGTGGAAGGCTGCAACACCCGTGCCCTCCCCCGTGAAGACATTGATTCCCCATGTCAGCCGGGTCTGTTGATGGAATCGTGAATTTCTTTCCAAAGAAATTCAGTGTATGGCTGGCCTAAATTCTTTCTTTTTTTTTTTTTTTACTAGACTTTGCTTTTACCCCCAAAAATGTACAAGACCTTCTGAAAGCGGATGCACTATAAAATGCACCTGCAAATGTACCGGTTAAAATTGCATGCATTCAGGAAATACACAAATTTTTGTGCAAACACAACCACATTTTGGTAAAAATAAAAGCAGGTTGCTTTGAATAGCAGATCAAGGCTTAAAGTAAAATTTCCAAAATTTGTACCTTAAGCCTCATAGGCTTACCTATAGGTACTGTAACTATCTCTTAAACTTGTACAGTTGAGGCGTTTTACTATATACTGCGCCAATGTCATTGGCACATGTGCTTTGAAGGAATGGCTGCCTGTGCTGTTTCTTCAGACTGTGCTGTGAGTGTTGGCTACCATGTGCATGCACAGGAGTGACGCAAGTGGGAGTAAACTCCCATGTGTGATTTTCTACCTATATAGGCAAGCCTCATGGGCTTACCTATAGCTACAGTAAATCCAAAACGTGTGCTGCTTAGGGGCTATTTACTTTAGATGCAGAAGGTGACATCAGCTGGGTATGACATTCCTAGCTGTGCCATAAACTGGGAGTGATGTCCTTGTCAGCTCAGCCAATCGGGAAAGACCAGGTGAAGATGAAGGCGCCTAAAGCAGTGACTGCTCGCCGCTTGAGTGCTTTGTTTTCAAGTGTCAAAATGTGCATACTGGCACAATGACTTAAACTGCCTGGGGCCCTATTTTATTTTTTTTTTTATTTTTTTACTGGTTTAACATTGCATGCAATAATGCACAAGTTTGGGTTCGGGACAAATTTTACAGATTGGGTCCAACCATTGTATAGCTCACCGAAAACATTGCGTGCACTGGTGAAACTGCAAAGTCTTTAAACTGATGGCTGTAAAAACTATACTAAGCTCAGTTTTGCATTTATAACTATCTTGGTAGACTAGTGAGTTAGGGTGGTGTTTGTACTTCATTGATGGGCCTTGTCTAACCTTTTTGCTTTTTCCAGACAGCACCAAAGATCTTTGGTGGGGAGATGAAGACGCACATTCTTTTATTCCTGCCAAAAAGTGCCTCTGACTTCAAAGAAAAGCTGGATAACTTCAAGAAAGCAGCCTCTGGCTTCAAGGGAAAGGTGAGTGGTCAGTTTGTGTGGATGGAGGAAATTGGTCTTCATGATTGATAAGAACATTCTTTTGGATGGCGTGCTGGCACTCTGTTTGTAATGGACAAACTAATTTACTGAAGATTTCAGAAGTTTTACTTTTAAAATTCTAATTCCTTCTGTCCTGATGCTTCACAGGAAGTGGAGAACATGTTATATGGATGCAGATTTCTTTACAAATAGAGCTCTGCCCACTGTTTAACATGGCAACTAAGGAGTGAGATTGATGAGATTGAGGTAATTGGTTTGAATAGTAAGCTTATGAAAATCCAGACTCTCAGTTTATATTCGGGGAACCTTTTCGTTCAAGTGTTTGGCTTTTTTTTTTTTTTTTTTTTTTGCAGAACTTTTTTTGCAGAACTTCCCATTCCCAATTGGCATTGGGCGGTGCAGGAAGACTGGCATGGGGGTGGGAGTATGATTGGAGAGAATATGCAAAGTGCTAAGCTTAAACTAGGTCAGCCAGAGCTCCAGGTTACAAGGTGTGGGTATGACAGTGTGGCATAGGGGAAGGCACACATGAATCATGGGTAGGAAGACGGCATCTTGCAGGTTTGCTTGCTATATATTGGTTTTCTTAGTCTACCTTTTTTTAAAACACAAGTGGGTATGTTGTGACACTACAAATCTTGCTTATCCTAAATCTTCTTCTTTTTTTTTTTTTTTTTTCTCTTCCTAGATCCTGTTCATCTTCATTGACAGCGACCACGCAGACAACCAGCGTATCTTGGAGTTCTTTGGTCTGAAGAAGGAAGAATGCCCGTCTGTCAGACTGATTACCTTGGAGGAGGAAATGACCAAATACAAACCACCAAGTGATGATCTGTCCGCTGAGAAGATCACCGAGTTCTGTGAAAGTTTCCTGGAGGGCAAAGTGAAGGTAAGGAGTTGACTTGCAATGGCTCCCAGTGCCCCAGCACCCAGAAGTGAGGAAAGGCTGCAGATGCACATGACTCTGGATCAAATGAGGGCTCAAGTATAGGGGGAGGGGTGCTGACACCTACATTTCTTTAATGCAAGGAATGCCTTAAGGTAAAATGTTTAGCTTTACAACCACTTAAAGTCCAAACTTTAGATGAGCAGGAAATGGTGAACACCTGTCAGGAATGTTTCTCTCTTTTTTTTTTTTTTTTCTCCCTGGAAGACTTCACCTTTCAACTAAGGCTACTTTAACACTTAAGTGCTTTACAGGCCCTACAGCACTAAAAATGGCACCTGTAAAGCGCTTCTCCAGTGTGAAAGCCCAAGTGCTTCCACACTGGAACGGTGCGCTGGCAGGACAGTAATATCCTGCAAACGGCATCTTTGCAGCACTGTAGGGGTGGGTGTATACACTGCTCCTAAAGCGCCTTTCCCCATTGACATCAATGGGGAAGTGCTGCCAAACCACCTCTGCAGCTGCACTTTATGGGTGGTTTTAACCCTTTTTTGGGTGCTAGCTGGGGTTAAAACCACACTGCTAGGGGCTGAATAGCACCCACACCTGCCCCAGTGTGAAAGTAGCCTAACTAAAATTTGGGGTTTTCAGTGACAATGGCGACACACAAATCATCTGACACTCCCCAGTGGGGACACATGGCTATAAAATTTTGATGTGGGTTCTAATTAACAAACGTTGGGATGCAAAATATAGAATTTAATAAAGGGGTAAACTTTAATGCAAACTGTTTGCAATCCTGGCGCAGGAGTTCTATTGATTTTTTTTTTCATTCAGGCATTGCTCTTGTCAGGGAATGTTTGATATAGAATGACTTTTGCTTACTTGTGACATGTAGCATTTCACAAACAAACCCCACAGTAGGTTCCTTGTTCTCCTGTATGCAGAAAAGCCTGGTGCGTTTACAGGCCTACTATATATAGAGCTCATAGATGGATGGTGTAACACAATGCTGTTCAAATGCATACCTTGAAACACTGCTTTGCCTGGAATGCAAATTCATCTTAATGTATGGGAGGAGAGGGCATGTCCAAAGAAATTCAAAGTGGGTCCAAGGCTGCCTTTGAGCTGCATCATATTTAATCTGTGAAAGTAAATGCTGACATGCGTTTGTGTCAGTTAGTATAACCAGGCAGAACATGTTTATATTTTATATAATTTTTTTTTTTTAGCCTCACCTGATGAGCCAGGATGTGCCTGAAGACTGGGACAAGAACCCAGTTAAAGTACTTGTAGGAAAGAACTTTGAGGAAGTGGCCTTTGATGAGAGCAAAGATGTGTTTATAGAGTTCTGTAAGTAAATTTTGGTCTCTTACTGCTTGTATGACTCGGTCTACAGTGTCCGCTTGTGAATTCTTGGTGTATTGTGTTTTTTAGATGCTCCATGGTGTTTTCACTGCAAGCAGCTGGCACCAATCTGGGACCAACTGGCTGAGAAGTTCAAGGACCATGAAAGCATTGTCATTGCCAAGATGGATTCTACAGCAAATGAAATTGACACTGTAAAGATTCACAGCTTCCCTACCTTGAAATTCTTCCCAGCTGGAGCAGAGAAGAAGGTACACTTTTTTTTTTTTTTTTTTTTTTTTTTTTCCTTTTTTAGGTTTTAATTAACCAGATGCTTATCCTCCATGTCTGCACTAGTTTCTTTTCACTTTCAAATTAAATGACCTAGTTCCTACCTATAGTGTTGCTTATCTCCCTAGCTCTCAGGTATATTTCCACGTCAGTTCTTTTGAGAGAAATTGTAGCCAAAAGACTTTCAGACATCTCCAGGTTTCTTAAGCTACAATACTTCTGGAACATGTCCACTTTGACAACTAGGTCAGCCTGTAACATCTACAACCCTTTCAAAGCAATCTTGGCTTTTTGTTCTGCTTTTTGTATTCAATACCTTTGTGAATTGCACAATTGTCTCCAACCTCTAAACTTTGTAGTCTAAAAACCCTAAATCTGTTTTTTCAGGTTGGCATCTTTACTGTATTAAGATTTTTGAGCACTTTCATCTAATCCCAGCTTTCTTGCTGTGATATTTGCCCAGAACACTTCTGTTGCAGGCTGCCTATGGTGACAGCAGCATTGGCAACTTGCCACACTACTTTGACGTTTAGGTTGCCAGTCTGGTCTGATTGTGCTTCCTGCTGGTGGGCAGGCTAACATCCTAAAGTATCATGCAGTGGCTTGCTGTCAGTCTGCAATAGGAAGTGACGTTACTGGCAGGATCTCTAGGTGGAAAGTTTGCATTGGATTTACAAATTTTGCTTTATGTAGAACTAAATTCTGCTGTGGGCTGTTGCCATGTGCACCACATTTTCATTGTGGCACTCTGCCAAAGGCTCTCAGCCATGTCACTGCTGTGATCTCCAGTGGTCATCTTTGCCTGGTCTTTGTATTTGGTGACTTTGGCTATCTTGATTTCTGGGCCTGGGATTTGACTCCAGCAAATACTCACGATGGTTTAATATCCCAGTACAGAGCTGTGCATGCATAGCTTGGTGTAAGTTTAGAAGAAATATTGCAGGTTGGCAGTTGCTTCGCAATTATTATAAGCCTACCAGAAACCAATTTTTTCCTTTTTTTACAAAGTTATATTTGCACTTTAAGAACTAAATGCTAAAAGTTGTTTTACTTGCATTTCAGAAACTTGGTCTTGATATCTTGTAGATGCTAATATTTTTTTTATATTCTTTTTAGGTGGTTGATTATAATGGAGAGCGAACACTAGATGGATTCACAAAGTTCTTGGAAAGTGGAGGACAGGAAGGAGCAGCTGAGGAGGTGAGGCAACCTTAACCACTTGCCTACCAGGGCAATTTTATGTACACGAAGACCACTTTCAGACGTTTTTGCTCTAAAAAATAGTACCTGTAAAACTGCCTCTTTTGCAGTCCAAGTGTGAAAGCCTCAGTGCTTTCACACTGGGGCGGTGCACTTGCAGAACAGGGAATATTTTGCAAGCAGCATCTTTGGGGTGATTTAAGAGCGGTGAATACAGTGCTCCCAAAATGCCCCTGCCATTAAAATCAATGGCCAGTGCTGCCAAAGCGCTTTGGCGCTTTTAACAATTTTTTTTGGCCGCTAGCGGGGGTTAAAAGTGCCCCACTAGTGTCTGAAAAGCACTGCTTAAAATTAGCAGTGCTTTACTGCTAGCGCAGCTGCTGCTTCAGTATGAAAGTGGCATAAAATATACATAACGCTTTACAGTAATTTCTAGCAGAAATGCATATCGACTATAAACAAACTGTCCCTTACTAACATGTGAGGCTGCTGCATGTACTGTGTAAACTGTGTAGCTGAGGCTACATGCAGCATACTGCACTGTTCTGGGTGTGAGCCAAGATTTGTCTCATACCTGGAACACAGTATATCTCAATTTCCACTCCAGTGAAGTACCCCCAACAGGTCATGTTTTCTGGATTTCCCTCAGATGAAACTGCTGTGGTAATTACCAAGGCAGTGAAACTGATCAAATCGCCTGAAAACATGACCTGTTGTGGCTACTTGAGGACTAAAGTTGAGAAATATTGGTCTATCTGATCTGTGCTCAGCCATTCAGAGAAAGCAATGTGCTATCCATGAATGCAAAGCTTCCTCTGGCTGAATCAGTTTGACATCAGCCCACCTCTGACTCAGCCAATCAATAAGCTGTGTCATGTTGAATAGCTGCATTGGCGGGTCCTAGACCCGCCAATGCAGCTTTTCAAACACAGATCCTATTTAAATGGCTACATCCTCAGCTACAGTAGATGAGGAATGACAGATGTGACATAATGCATGTCACGTCCCCCAGGAGGGATTATAAAACAGGAGTTCCTCCATTGGGCAAGCTTTCTCCTGGAACAGATTGGCTCAAAAACCAGAGAAGTAGGGCAGTTGCTGAAGCTGACCATACAAATTGTTCCCACCAAAATGGTTATGGTGGACTTTCTTGGTACTGATGAACATGGTTCATATTTTTATATGCAATTTTATATAACATACAATTCATTTTAAAAGCAAGATTGAAATCAAACAAATTTCAGGGTTTCCCCAAGAGGTATCTGAAGTCTCAAAGATTGACCTTTCCTCTACTAGTTTCACAGTACATACACCGCTTTCTCAGGAGGAATAATTTATAAGACAAATAGTTGAATAAAGCACAAATCAAATAAGTTTACGATTGAGAAACTTGTACAATTTTTTATGGTTCAGCAAAAGAATATAAACTAGTTTCTCACCCGATAAGTCAGTGTGGAACCAGGCAGCTTGAAAGGCTCCCCCTGCTCAAAAACCACATGGCCCCTATAGAATTTGTGTGTTTTTAATCCGTTAAACTTACAAATGGGCAAGTGCTGAATTGAGCAAGAGGAGGTTTGCAATTGAAAACAAAGCGCTTCTACCTTCTAATAAACAGCCACAGCTGAATGGCTGGTGCCGAGACAGATTGCAGTCTGCTGAAGGGAAGATCATTGGCATTGCCATCAAGTGCAGGAAGACATTGGAGTATACAGCACAAACAGTCATTGTTTCCACCAGAACAGCCTGTGATTTGCCGGAGTCACGATGGCATCACTCCCGCACATGCGTGCAGGAGCCGCCACGCGGCATAATCCAGCCATGCCTGTCTTTCTGCAAATATCTCCTAAACTGTGTAGGTTTAGGAGATATTTTTTGGTACTACAGGTATGCCTTAATCTAGGCTTACCTGTAGGTCAAAGTGGTCTGAAAGGGTTTACAACCACTTTAAGCTGATGTCTTGCTGCACTCGACCACAGTATTTGCAATTGATTCTGAAAATGGGTATTAAACATTAAGGCCCGTGGGGGGGGGGTACAATTTTTGTATACAAATTGCAATAGAGTGCTTGGATTTAGTTATGCCATACAGTTCTAATATTCATGCAGGGCCATGGCAAGAAAGAACCATACTACATAAATTCCATTACTGTTCATGTAGGGTCAGGGCAAGATGCAGGATCCTAGGTGGGATTTTTTTTACCAGCTTGTATTATGAGTGAGCCATGTAACAAATTCTCAAATGCACTTTGCTTCATAGGATTTGGAGGACTTGGAAGATGCAGATGAGCCTGAATTGGAAGATGAAGATGATGACCAACACAAAAAAGATGAATTATAAAACGTATTAAACTGCAACAGCCAGAAGACACTAAGAGTGGAGGGGGAGGAATGATGTCTGGGAATGTATTACATTGTAAAAGCTCTGAAAAGCAGCCAGGGAAAATGCCATCAGTCTACTTTCTTTTTTTTTTTTTTTTTTTTGGGGTAAAGGGAGCTTGAGGTTTTTTTTTTTTTTTTTTTTTTTTTTTTAATGGTTGTCCATTTTTTTTCACTGTGATGCGTTATTTTTTTTAACACTTTCAGTAATCTGCCCTAATGTAAAGTTTGACACTTGTTGCTGCTTCCTGTATTGTGTTCTGTCTTTTATGTTTTTATTGTGAATGACTTACTCTAGATGGAAAGAATCATTGCATGGCTGGTGTCCTTAAGGGCTGTCGCCTCCTCCTGGTCTTGGCCACTCTTAGATTAGATGCAATTATAAGCTGTAATTGCAGTAATGTGTCTTGAACAGCAACTTTCCAGCATCATTCTTCACCATGTTGCCCTCCAGTGGCTTTCAGTATTTCATGCAGTGTACAGTCTCCCTGGACTGATGGCTCCCAATGGACAGCAGTCCCTCCAGTGACACACAGCCCTGTATTGCAGTTTGTTCTGTCCTGCCTGTCAGGACCCGGCCTCTGAGATTGCAACATATGACACTTTTTTTTTTTTTTTTTTTTTTTAGTTTTGTCACGTCACGAGACATGGGCAATTTTGAACATTTAATTCTGAAAGCATTCCATCATATTTAATTTGGGACGTGTTGGCCAAATAAATAATTTTAATAAAGTGTGTGGTTTCTTTTTCTCTTCCTAAAATTTGAATGGCAAGTCCTCCCCAGTACCTGGTTTTGTATTATAAGCTGTCTTTGCTGGTGAACATGAGATCCATTCAGGGCATAAATTTCTTCAATAAACCATAAGGCTCCTCTGCTAAATTTAACCCCATTAGATTTCAGGTGAAGGTAGCTATACACATCTGAAAAGTTTTTGGATTTGATGTGTACTTTCACAAGGTAACACTGAGTACATAGGTAAGTGTGCCAACGTCCCAATAAAGGATATAGAAGAAACTGAACTAAACGATTGGACTTTAAAGGCACACTACTAAACCAGCTAAAAGTAATTATGTTTGTTTATATTGCATATTGATGCATATAAAAATCAATGAAGCTAGCAATTGTAAACAGGGGTGGGGTAAATATGGGGTTTACAATTGCTAGCTTCATTCATTTTTTTGTCAATATGCAATATGTTTTTTACCTATGTACTAAACAAATATAATTACTTTTTAGCTGGTTTACCAGTGTGCCTTTTTTAAAGTCCGATCGTTTATTTATTTTTTTTCTTTCTATAGTTGTACACTAGTTCTCAGTGGTTTTTTTGTTTTTTCTATAGTTATACACATCTGCTGTGGCTTGATCTTGGGTTAAGACGTCTTAAATTCTAGCCCAAGCCAATTCTGGCATTCCTCCCCTACATGTTAACATCTCTTTACTAGAAAATTACTCTGAACCCCCAAACATTACCAAAATATTTTTGGCAACCCTAGACCAGGTATATGCTGTTACAAAACTACAAGTCCCATTATGCTTGTGGTTGTCAGTGTCTTGCTATGCCTCATGGGACTTGTAGTTATGCAACAGCTGTAGGTCCGCTAATTGCATATCCCTGCCAGAGACCGTAAATTGGTGGCTGTTGCAATTTTTCATCTTGTGGTATTTGCACAGCCATTTATCAAACTTTTTTTTTTCTTTTGCAAAAATTTCATGAATTATAAATGCTATTTAGCTTTTTTTTTTTTTTTATGAAATGTTATGCCCAGTAAATGGATACTTAACATGTCATGCTTTAAAATTGTGGACCCTTGTTGAATGGTGCAAAAAGTTGGTACTTTGCCTCCATAGGCGATGCTTTAAAAATGTTTAGAGGTCTAGTGCTAGCATTTCTCTCACGTTTGCGGCAATACTTCGCATATGTGGTTTGAACGCCCTTTATGTATGCAGGCACTACCTATGTATGCATTTGCTTCTGCATGCAAGCACAAGGGAATAGGGCGCTTAATTTTATTAAAAAAAGAATGTAAACATCAATAGGGCATTACAGGTCTTTTACCAGCGTTGCATTTCATCCACAAATTTTCATCATCTACATTAATTTTTTTTTTTTTTTTTTTTTAGTCTAATAAAATACGACAAATACAACTAAAACATTTTTAGTCAGACTAACTAAAAAATGTAATTTTATAGCAATAGGTTAATCTCTAGTGCATGTTCAAACCTTAATACCATAAATGTTAGGTTTTTACTCCAGGAGTATGTTTGAGAGATGGATATAAATAGATCTATATCTATCATACAAAAATGAGTGCCCAATCACAAATTTTTATAACCAAAATTAAAACTAAAGGATCCACATAAAAATTCATAAGTTCACTATAGTGATCAATTTTGACTCCAGAAAACAAGTTCATAGGCACCTAAATATGGGATCTTGAGCTCCAAACTTTTGTGCACTGTATACAATGTATAACAAAGCCTCTTAGCAGAAAAAGATGGATCCCAAATTGTAGGTATCAAAAGCGCTTAATTCAAATGTGATCAGCTGCAGTGCTCCATCCCATGAGCTCTATCGGGAGACCTGATGTTGGTTGCTTTTGCCTGGATATGAAATGCTTCCAATATGAATCCAAACTCCAATGGTTGCCCAGCACTAGGGGGCATCAAGAAACAGTGGAGAACAGCAGGCTGTGCTTCCTGGCTGTCCTACACTGTCTTTTTTCATATGTCCCCTTGTGCTGGCAAGCAATTAGCAGGGCAACCATTGGAGTTTGGATTTATATTGGAAGCATTTCATAGCCAGGAAAAGCAACCAAAATATCTGGGCTCCTGATAGAGCTGATGGGATGGAGCACTGCAGCTGATCACATTTGAAATGAGTGATTTTTTTTTTTTTTTTTTTGATCCCTATAATTTGGGATCCATCTTTTTCTGGTAAAAGGCTGTTATACATCCCACAAGTTTGGAGTTCTCAAGATTCCATATTAAGGTACCTATGGGACATTTGTTCACTAGAGTTGCAACCACTATAGTGGACACTTGTGGTTTTTTTTTTTTATGTGCTTCATTTCCGTTTTAATTTTGGTTATGTATGTATCCATTAGTGTGGTGAGATTTACTCAACTAAAATCCAAGTCAACTTGAGACTAAAACAATCTGTCAAAATGAACACTGTTCTTTACAGCCAGATCCGGGATTTAACATCTACCCTTTATATTGTAAAGGCTGATATATATATATCTAAAAAAAAAAAAAAAAAAAAAAAAAAATTAGATCTCAGGCTTTTCAGCTAAATGGGGCAGTGTTTACATCTGTTGGTGCTGGAAGTGACATGTTGCTTCTGGTTTCCAAGGGTCATAGAGATGGCACTGGAGAAGCATTGGAGGGGGCTGTTAAAAAAAGAAATCAAGTGGCTAAACTGCTGCTATAATGGCTTTTTACATGTGTCGGACTCCCTAGCTGAAAAATCTGAATGCCTGCAGCTGCAGACATCATTCAGATATCACTATGGGCAAAAAGTGAAGGGTTAACTGTGTGTGTATATATATATATATATTTTTTTTTTTTTAGGAAGATTTCTTGTCCCATAGCCAAATTGAGAGTATATCTGCAAATTTAGGGAAGTTATTGGCAACCCCCAGGTCATAACTAGTGTCCCCATTGGGAGACAACCCAAAATGTGGGTATCTTTTTCAATAATGGTAAACAGGACAGAGTGCATCGCCTTAACATGGGACAGACAGCAATAAAAACTTGACATGCTTAATCCAGTGTTTCTCCTCTCCAGTCCTTAAAGAGGAAGTAAACCCTGATGGATTTTACGTCCTCTGTCCCCTGCAAAGTAAAAGCATAATGGGCTAGTATGTGTTGCATACTAGCCCTTTATGTGCCACTTACTGTGCTGTTCCTGCTGGTGGAAGCACCCATCTTCTGCCCGCTTGCTTCTGGCGCCATGACACTGAGTGAAGAAACGGCAAGGTCTGATTAGTGCATGCACTGAAGACCTTGCACTACAAGGTAAATATTGCCAAAATGATGCACATTTAGGAGATGTTTCCACTACCTATAGTTGAGCCTTACCGCTAGGTAAAAGTAATGCAGAAGGATTTACAACCACTTTTGCCCCAACAGGTCATGTTTCAGGATTTCCCTCAGATAAAACTGCTGTGGTAATTACTAAGGCAGTGAAACTGATTAAATCACCTGTGTAAAATGGTGGGAAGCCTGAAAACATGACCTGTTGGGGATGCCTTGAGGACTGGACTTGAGAAACACTGCTCTAATCCTTTTCCACTCTACCCGAAACTAAGGTTTTCCTTTTGGGTTATGCTTGAAGCCCAGGATCTCATATGATGTCCACCTAAGGATAAGTAGTTACGTTTTGTGGGTGTCCTGGAAAACCTTTTACTCCTTTTCTACCTGTCCCAGTGTCCCTTTAGGCTTCATGTACACATAACATGACCACCAGCCGTGGAAGAATGCTGCAAAATCGTGCTGCAATTTGCAGCCGGTGGGCTGAACAAAATTCTTCTGTGTTCAGGAGAGGGTGGTTAAAACTCTTGTAGCAGCCTATATGTACATGGACACAAACTTATGGTGTTTAGGAGCGTTCAAAGTTGAGGTTTGTTTTTTTTATTTATTTATTTTTTTTTTATTTTATTTTTTTTAAACGAGTTTAGAAGCTGTAGCGTACATGAGCCCTTACACAGCTTGGCAGGCTCAGGGGTGGCAAAGAGCAGCGATTAATGGAAGTTGGTCCTGCTGGCTGCCAATCTGTAGCCTGCACCAAAAGCTGTCTGACAGCTTGGGTTTTTTTTTTTTTTTTTTTTTGTGTTCGCAGTAAGTGTGCTTGGCACAAAACCATGGGTTCCCAGGGACATGTGTGGCTGTTAGAGCCTGCCCCTTGTTACTGCACATGTGTTGGATGGTTGTACAGGGGTTAATAACAGCTAAGGTTAAGGCCCCTTTCACACTGGGGCGGTTTGCAGGCGTTATTGCGCTAAAAATAGCGCCTGCAAACCGCCCCTAAACAGCCTCCGCTGTTTGTTCAGTGTGAAAGCCCTCGGGCTTTCACACTGAAGCGGTGCGCTGGCAGGAGAAGAAAAAATCTCCTGCAAGCCGCATCTTTGGAGCGGTGTATTCAACGCTCCTGCCCATTGAAATCAATGGGACAGCGCGGCAATACCGCGGCTATAGCCGCGCTGTACGAGTGGTTTTAACCCTTTTTCGGCCGCCAGCGGGGGGTTAAAACCGCACCGCTAGCGGCCGAATACCGCGGTAAAACAGCGCTAAAAATAGCGCTGTTTTACCGCCGACGCCCCCTACCGCACCAGTGTGAAAGGGGCCTTAGTGACTACCTGTACTTCCGTTTTAGCGATGGATGAGGTCTTGGACAAAACAACTGTTGTGCCTCGACTCCCACTTGACAAAACTTTTTAACCACTTCTGGACCAAGCCTATTTCTGACATTTGCTGTTTAAAAATTAAAATCAGTTTTTTTGTTTTGTTTTTTGCTAGAAAATTACTTGGAACCCCCAAATATATATATATATATTTAAGCAGAGGCCTTAGAGCAGTGATGGCAAAACTTGGCACCCCAGATGTTTTGGAACCACATTTCCCATGATGCTCAACTACAGTGCATGGTCATCATGGGAAATGTAGTTCTAAAACATCTGGGGTGCCATGGTTTGCCATCACTGCCCTAGAGCATAAAATGAAAATCATTGCAATATCTCACACTGTATTTGAGCAGCGGTCTTGCAAACAATTTTTTTTTTTGGGGGGGGAGATACACTTCTTTAATTGAAGAAAAAAAAAAAAACGTAAAGTTAGCACAATTATGTTGTATAATGTGAAAGGTGATATGCTGAGTAAATTGATACCCAACATACATAGTAGGTGAGGTTGAAAAAAGTCCAACCTATGTGTGTGATTATATGTCAGCATTACATTGTATATCCCTGTATGTTGCGGTCGTTAAGGTGCTTATCTAATTTTTCTTTTTTTAAACCACTGCCTGTGGAAGGGAATTCCACATCCTTACCGCTCTTACAGTAAAGAACCCTCTACGCAGTCTGTGGTTAAACCTCTTTTCTTCTTAATGATTGGCCACGTGTTTTATTAACCGCTTCACCCCCGGAAGAATTTACCCCCTTCCTGACCAGAGCGTTTTTTGCGATTCGGCACTGTGTCGCTTTAACTGACCATTGTGCGGTCGTGCGACGTGGCTCCCAAACATAATTGACGTCCTTTTTTTTTTTCCACAAATAGAGCTTTCTTTTGGTGGTATTTAATCACCTCTGCGATTTTTATTTTTTGTGCTATAAACAAAATAAGAGCGACAATTTTGAAAAAAACGCATTATTTTTTACATTTTGCTATAATCAATATCCCCCAAAAATATATAAAAAAAACATTTTTTTCCTCAGTTTAGGCCAATACGTATTCTTCTACATATTTTTGGTAAAAAAAAAAATCGCAATAAGCGTTTATTGATTGGTTTGCGCAAAAGTTATAATGTTTACTAAATAGGGGATAGTTTTATGGCGTTTATATTAATTTTTTTTTTTTTTTTTTTTACTAGTAATGGCGGCGATCAGCGATTTTTATTGTGACTGCGACGTTATTGCGGACATGTGGGACTTTTTTTTGACACATTTTTGGGACCATTGTCATTTATACAGCGATCAGTGTGATTAAAAATGCACTGATTACTGTGTAAATGACACTGGCAGTGAAGGGGTTAACCACTAGGGGGCGGGGAGGGGTTAATCAGTACTAGGGGAGTGTTTTCTAACTGTAGGGGGGAGGGGCTGTATGTGTCACTAGACTGATCACTGCTCCCGATGACAGGGAGCAGTGATCAGTGACACTTGTCACTAGGCAGAACGGGCAGATGCTGTTTACATCAGCATCTCCCCGTTCATCCTCTCCGTGAGGCGATCGCGGGTATCCCCGCGGAGATCGAGTCCGCAAGACCCGCGACCCGACTCACGGAGCTCCCGGCTGGCGCGCGCACGCAATGGCACGGCGGGGAATTCAAATGGACGTACAGGTACGCCCATTTGCCCAGCCGTGCCATTCTGCCGACGTACATCGTCGTGCGCCGGTCGGGAACCGGTTAAACGCCCTACCACGGAAAAGTTTTATCTCTATTGAAGGGTCACCAGCGTGGTAATGGTAAATTAAAATCATATCCCCTCTCAAGCATCTCTTCTCCAGAGAAAATAAGTTCAGTGCTCATAACCTTTCTTCATAACTAATATCCTCCAGACCCTTTATTAGCTTTGTTGCCCTTCTTTGAAGTCGCTCTATTTCCACTACATCCTTCCTGAGGACTGGTGCCCAGAACTGGACAGCATACTCCAGGTGCGACCGGACCAGAGTCTTGTAGAGCGGGAGAATTATCGCTTTATCCCTGGAGTTAATCCCCTTTTTAATGCCAATATTCTGTTTGCTTTGTTAGCAGCAGCTTAGCATTGGATGTCATTGCTGAGCCTATCATCTACTAGGACCCCCAGGTCCTTTTCCATCCTTGATTCCACCAGAGGTTCACCCCCCACCCCCAGTGAGTAGATTACATTCATATTTTTGCCACCGTAATGCATTATTTTACATTTGTCTACATTAAACCTGATTTGCCATGTAGTTTCCCACCCCATTAATTTGTTCAGATCTTCTTGCAAGGTCCACATCTTGCAGAGAAGTTAATGCCCTGCTTAGCTTAGTATCGTCTGCAAATAGAGATTGTTTACTGTTTATCCCATCCTCCAGGTCGTTTATGAACAAATTAAACAGGATTGGTCCCAGCACAGAACCCTGGGGGACCCCACTTTCCACCCTTGACCATTCCGAGTACTCCCCATTTATCACCACCCTCTGAACTCGCCCTTGTAGCCAGTTTTTAATCCACGTACTCGCCCTATGATCCATGCCAACGGACCCTACTTTGTACAGTAAATGTTTATGGGCAACTGTGTCAAATGCTTTTGCAAAATCCAGATACACCACGTCTACGGGCCTTCCTTTATCTAGATGGCAACTCACCTCCTCATAGAAGGTTAATAGATTGGTTTGGCAAGAACGATTCTTCATGAATCCATGCTGATTACTGCTATTGATACCGTTCTTATTACTAAAATCTTGTATATAGTCCCTTATCATCCCCTCCAAGAGATTACATACTATTTTAAATATTGGAGCTACATTGGCTTTTCTCCAATCAGCTGGTACAGTCAGTAGACTGTCAGTAAAAATTAGGAACAATGGTCTGGCAATTACTTGACTGAGTTCCCTAAGGACCCTCGGGTGCAAGCCATCTGGTCCCTGTGATTTATTATGTTATTAATGTTTCAAGTCTAATTCTTATTCTGTCCTCTGTTAGCCATGGAGGTGCTTCCTGTGATGTGTCATGAGGACAAACACTGCACTTTTGGTTACGGAAGCCCCCCTTAATTCCCTTGTGAAGACTGAGGGAATAAATTCAATACCTTCGCCATCTCCCCATCCTTTGTAACCAGATGTCCTTCCTCATTCTTGATGGGGCCAATATGGTCTGTCCTCCCTTTTTTACTATTTATATACTTAAAGAATTTCTTGGGATTTTTTTTGCTCTACTCCACTATGTGTCTTTTGTGTTTTATCTTAGCTGCCCTAATTGCACCCTTACATTTCTTGTTGCATTCTTTGTAAAGTCTGAATTCCGATAATGATTCCCCAGCCTTGTATTTTTTGGAGGCCTTCTCCTTTGCATTTATCTGCATTTTTACATTGGAGTTAAGCCATCCAGGACTTTTGTTCGCTCTTTTAAATTTATTTGCCAATGGGATGCACTGGCTAATGCCCTTATTTAATATGCTCTTAAAGCAAACCCATCTCTCCTCCGTGTTCTTTGTTCCTAAGATTTTATCCCAATTTATATCTTCTAGAAAGGTTCGTAGTTTAGGGAAGTTGGCTCTTTTGAAATTCAATGTCTTTGTATTCCCCTTATGTTTCCTATTTGTGTGGTTTATACTAACATGTCACGATTTAAAATTGTGCACGCTTGTGGAATGGCGACAAACTACGGTACTAGAAAGAAACAAAAATCTCCATAGGTGACGCTTTAAAAATGTCTACAGTTTACCAGTTTAGCGTTACAGAGGATATCTAGTGCTAGCATTATCGCTCTCGCGTAAGCTCAGAGGGACGGGGCGCTTTAAATGTATTTTTTCTGTATTTATTTTACTTTTACACTGTCCCGTTACAAAAAAAAAAAAAATTGATCACTTTTATTCCTATGACAAGGAATGTAAACATCCCTTCTCATAGAAATAAGCAGGACAGGGCCTTTTAATGTGAGATCTGGGATCAGAAAGACCTCAGATCTCACATTTACACTTAAAAGCAAAAAAAACCATAAAAAATAAAGTCACTTTACTTTTACAAAAAATTTAAAAAATGGGCCCTTTAAGGCCGGAGGGCGGAAGTGACGGTTGACGTTGCTCCGTTCCTCCAAGGGCATAGAGTCGAATGGGGGTCATCTTGCCCTCACTCAACTTCCTGCTCATCAGTCCAGCACACTGGATCGTTCTCACTGCTACTAACGTCTCCGGTAAGCAGCGGGGGGGGGGGGGGGGGGGCACATCTCCCACCGCCCATAAAAGTGACCCTGTGGTGAATCAGCTGCCGGGACCACTTTTATCTGATCACGAATCGCCTTGCTGTGTAAAAGTATACTGGGGGGTTATGGCAGCTATCTGCTGCCATAGCCACGGTATATAACATCAAAATAGCGACGTATATACACAGTGGGTGGTCCGTAAGTGGTTAAATTGACATTTTAAAGGCAATTAGCACCTAGAAGCTACCGATTTGTTTTTACTGGCATTGTGCATCCTGTCATATGCCAACTGCCTAAAACAAGGGTGTCAAACAATTTCATTGCGGGTCACATCAGCATTATGGTTGCCCTCAAAGGACCAGTTGTATCTGAATGCCCATATAACTGTGTCGACTCAATATATATTATATAATTGCCTCTGCATTCGATTATTACTGGTTTTAGTAACTGTATAACCTAAAGCGGAGTTCCACCCAAAAATGGAACTTCCGCTTCAAGGAAGGTGACCCCCCCCTGACATGCCACATTTGGCATGTCGTTTGTTTGGGGGGGAGCGAAAACCCTCAAAAATGAGGGTTCCAGCTCCCACTTCCTCCCGGGGCTCCGCAGAGCCGGAAGTCAGATCACCTCTCCCCCCTCCCTCTCGGCAATCATCTGGGACATGTCACAGGTCCCAGATTATTGCCCGGCCAGTCACAGCGCGCCGAGCGGCTCGCGCATGCACAGTGCGTGCCCGGCTGTGAAGCCGGGCACCCACAGTGACAATGCCGGTGCCGCAGAGGGGGGGGGGAGACAAGCGGGGCTTAGTTCCCCCACATTGCTGGATCCCTGGGACAGGTAAGTGTCCGACTATTCATTTTTTATTTTTTTTAATAATCAAAAATTTTATTGTTTATTTCATTTATATATACACCATTTATACAACATTCTATACCCCTTTGTTCAAACACTAGAAACATACTACACATTACATCCTACATCACCTACCACTGTTTTCCCCCCTGTCCCAGCGGCCGACATTTACATATGCGAGGGGAAAAAAAAAAAAGATAAATAAATAAATAAATGGTACCCACCCCACCGTGTTTATCGTGCTTATGTTTATAAAGTGTTAAAAAAAATAAAATTATAAATAAGTTCCCCCTAATTCTTATTAGTGTCCGTAATCACTTCAATTATATATTGTGTGAAGAGAGAAAAATAAAATAAAATTTTTTTTTTCTTTTCTTTTCCTTTTTTTTTTTCCTTTGGTACCCACCCCACCGTGTTTATCGTGTTTATATTTATAAAGTGTTTAAAAATAAAATTATAAATAAGTTCCCCCTTATTCTTATTAGTGTCATTAATCACTTCAAAAAAAAAGGAAGGGGGGTGGGGAGTTATTATTCTGATTAGTGTCTTTAGTCCCTACAATTCCTTATGTATTGTGAAAAAAAAAAAAAAAGAGAAAAAAAAAAAAATAATTCTCTTCCGTGTATATTCATGTTTGTATTTATATAATTTATAAAGTGTTTTTAATGATAAATTTATAAGTACATTCCCCCCTTATTCTAATTCGTGTCACTAATTACTTCAGTTCGTTATCAAATACAACCCCTTTATTCTAGTTTGTGTCACTAACCACTAAAATTCATAATTATGAAGATGTGTTAAAAAAAAAAAAAAAAAAAAGGGGGGGGGATTTTCCCTATAATTCATAATTGTTATTAATCGTGTGCCTATCTCCTTCCCCCCTCCACCTCCAATGTTTGTCAAAACTGGGACAAGAGGGAAATAATAAAAAAACAAAAAAAAAAAAACAGAGACCACATATACATTTAACCATACATTATCTTACCCCCCTCCCTCTTTGATTAGCATTAGAGAAGTTATATGACTATTTACATCTACCCTTCAGGGCCATTCTTCTTATGTCTCTATTCTAAATGACTATACCATTCCTTCCTCCTATCCATCTGTATTTCCCTCTTCTATTATCTCCTCAGCGCATTGTTCCCAGTTTGCCCATGTCGTTTCAAATTTCTTTCTTTGGTTTTTAACCACATGAACCCATCTCTCTGCTTCCTTTATTATATTAACCTCGTTTCTCCACTCTATGACTGACGGAATCCGGTCCTGTCTCCAGTACTTCGGAATTCGTTTTTTTGCTGCATTTAACAAATGTGGGGTTATACTTTCTCTATATTTTTTGATAGGTCCAGTCATTCCATGAAATAAATATTGTATGGGCCCAAACTCTATGTGCTCTGTCGTCATTTTCTTAATCCAGGGGGCTACTAATTCCCAAAAACGCTTAATTATTGGGCACGTCCACCATAGATGAAGAAAAGTTCCCCTCTGTCCACAGCCCCTCCAGCATTTATCATTAGCTTCTGAAGAGATTTGTGCCATTTTAACTGGTGTCCTATACCATCTCGCTAGAAATTTATATGCCATTTCTTGCACCTTTGTACTTATGGAGGTAGTAAATGTTAACGATATCATTTTATTTATTTGTTTATCTGTCCACACTTGGACTATTCATTTTTTAAGTGGAACTCTGCTTTAAGCTGTGAAGGGTAGTACTGAGCCCACTAACGTAGCAGATGGTACAAGTTGAAAAGAAGGGTCACACACCGCTGATATCCACAGTAAACTTTATGGGAGACCTGGTTCTGTCTGGGCAGTCTAATAAAGTGCTTGTGGATTATAGCAGTGGTATGTGATCCTCCATTTCAACTGGCATAGAATTGTGTTACTCTCATTAGTAGATTTCCAGAGTACCCCCCCCCCCCCCACCAAATCAGAAGTCAAGAGTCCCCCACCTTCCCTTATCCTGTGCTGCTGCTGGGGATGGAGCTGAAAAGCAGTGTGGGGTCTAGAGGAGGGCTGCTGAATGCTGAGACCAGTGGCTCCGGAGGGGATGCTGCAGAATCTGTAGGAAGTGTTCTGTCATCCTCTCTGCTTACTGCTAAGGCAGGGGTTGCAGGATCTGGCAGAGGAGTTCTGTCCTCCTCTCTGCTGCCAACTGCTAAGACAAGGTTGGGCAGAGTTGAGGGGGTGCTGCAGCTGCAGGAGAGGTGCGAGGGCCACATGAAATGGCTTGGTGGGCTAGATTTTTGCCTGTGGGCGTTGTGTTTGACACAAGCTCCATAAAGACACGGATGAGCGAGTTTGGGCTGGAGGAACTTGACTGGCCTGCAGAGTCCTGATCTCAACCAGATAGAATATCTTTGGGATGAATTAGAGTGGAGACTGTGAGCCAGGCCTTCTTATCCAACATCAGTGCCTGACCTCACAAAGGCGCTTCTGGAAGATTGATCAAACATTCCCATAGACACACTCCTAAACCTTGTGGACAGCCTTCCCAGAAGAGTTGAAGCTGTTATAGCTGCAAAGGGTGGGCCAACTCAATATTGAACCCTACGGACTAAGACTGGGATGCCATTAAAGTTCATGTGCGTGTAAAGGCAGGCGTGCCAATACTTTTGTCAATATTGCGTATCTTTCAATGACTGTTGAGATTTTGTTGACCATATCTACACCAAGGTTTCCTGACTAGACAAAATGCTGACGTAAGAGACCAGTGACCTCAGCAACTGCAGAATGACATGGAAGCAGAGGTCACATTTCTCTGGAGGAGTATAAGACGCCAGACTGAAGTTTTTGGAGTTCTGAAAAGTGGAATATGTGCGGTGTTTGTTGGATCACCAAACACTTTCTGCTGGCTTTTGATTTCTTAGTCCCCAAAAGTGGTTCTCAACCCTATTGAAATCAGGACCCAGCGAATTTAACCACTTGACTTCCCGAAGGTTTTACCACTTTCATGGCTATTCAGCACTGCTATTTTACCTGGCTATTGCGCGGTCATGCAACACTGTACGCAAATTAAATTTTTATCATTTTTTTTCACACAAATAGAGCTTTCTTTTGTGGTATTTGATCACCACTGGGTTTTTTATATTTTTTGTGATATAAATAAAAAGATACAGAAAATTTTGAAAAATAAAAAATATATATTTTTTTCTGCTATTAAACATATCCAATAAAAAAAAAACAAATTTCTTCATAAATGTATGCTCAATTGAAGTCAGCTACATGTCTTTGGTAAAAAAAAATTCCCAGTAAGTGTATATTATTTGGTTTATGTGAAAGTTATAGCGTCTGGTATAGATGCTGGAATTTTTAATTATTTGTTTTTTGTATACTAGTAATGGCGGTGAACAGCATAACATAATCTGTATAAATGTGAATGGTGCCAAAATAGTGTCAAAAGTGTCCGATCTGTCCGCCGCAATGTTGCAGTCACGATAAAAATCGCAGATCGCCGTCATTACTAGTAAAAAAAAAATAATAATAAAAATGCCATAAAACTATCCCCTATTTTATAGACACTATAAATTTTGCACAAACCAATCAATATACGCTTATTGAGATTTTTTTTTTACCAAAAATATGTAGAAGAATACATATCGGCCTAAACTGAGAAAAAAAAAAAATTGGGATATTTATTATTGCAAAAAGTAAAAAATATTGTGTTTTTTTTTTCAAACTTGTCGCTCTTCTTTTGTTTATAGCGCAAAAAATAGAAACCGCAGAGGCGATCAAATACCACCAAAGAAAAGCTCTATTTGTGAGGAAAAAAAGATAAAAATTTCATTTGGGTACAGTGTAGCATGATCGCGCAATTGTCATTCAAATTGCGGCAGCGCTGAAAACTGAAAATTGGCTTGGGCAGGAAGGGCAGGTGCAAATGCCCGGTATTGAAGTGGTTAAACAATCTGGCTGTTGTTTCCCCTGCTTTGTAGGGCATTACAAAACAGCAAGATTGCCTGTCAGTATTTGTAGCTCTGTGTTGTTTACAACACAGAGCACTCTTCCCTGAAGTGAAGGAGCTGATCAGTGGGTGCCAGCGATCAATCATTGGCAGGCACCCGCTGATCGGCTTGTGCTATAACTAATCACAGCACAGTCGAGACAGTGAGCATGCGCGTGTGCGAGCACCCCCTACCCGGAAGTGCTGGATCATGTATCAGATATGTGAACCAGCGCAGAGAGGCTGCTTTGCCGCCAAACTTCTAAGTGAGACAGTCGGCAAGCAGTTATACTTGCACTGTACAAGTATGGGAATACAAAATATGTAAGCTGGGGGTCACTGTGGGGGTGTGGGAGTTCTGAAGGGGGTTAGGGGGGACTTTTTTGCAGACTTAGTTGCCCTGTAGGGGATGAGGTTTCTGGAGGGAGTTGGGGGCAACTGTGGGCAATGGGGTCTCTGGAGGGGGCTGTAGAGTTTACCAGGAAGCTGTGAGCTTTCCAGGGACACTGGGAGTCTGAAGTGTACTGCAAGCATTGGGATAGGGAAGGGGGGGGGAAACAATGTGAGAAATTGATGGATGCTGGGGGTACTCTGGAATCCACTTTTCCTCTCGTCTGTTGAGGGACTTTGTACTATTTATTGGATAGGTAGCCCGACAGCCAATTGAAGGGCAAGGCAGAGGCTTAGGCAGGTCATACATGGTTCGAATCTCAGCCAGTTCCTGTTGAACCGGTCGAGATTCGAACCGTGTATGGGCAGGCTGAATGTACCAAGTTGATTGATTGAGTTTTATCTACGATTATCGCTAGCGGCTGCTATAGCCGCTAGCAATAAATCACTCTCTTCTCCCTGCGGGGACGTTTTCCCCAATACGCCCCTCCCTGACGGGAGAACACAATGGCCCAGCAGGAGGGTTTCCTGCATCAACATTGTCTGTATGGCTGGGCTTAACGTTGTTAGCCTGCAGCAGGAAGTGTTGTTACTGACAAAATCTCTAGGTAATAAACTTTGCAACAGGGTCACAAAAAATATACACTATATTGCCAAAAGCATTGGAACGCCTGCCTTTACACGCACATAAACTTTAATGACATCCCAGTCTTAGCCTGTAGGGTTCAATATTGGGTTGGCCCACCCTTTGCAGCTATAACAGCTTCAACTCTTCTGGGAAGACTGTCCACAAGGTGGACATGGGGATGTTTGACCATTCTTCCAGAAGCACTTTTGTGAGGTCAGGCACTGATGTTGGACGAGAAGGCCTGGCTCGCAGTCTCCGCTCTAATTCATCCAAAGGGTGTTCTATCAGGTTGAGGTCAGGACTCTGTGCAGGCCATTTAAGTTCCTCCACCCCAAACTCGCTCATCCATGTCTTTATGGACCTTGCAATCATTTAGTGGAGGGGGGGATTATGGTGTGGGGTTGTTTTTCAGGGGTTGGGCTTGGCCCCTTAGTTTCAGTGAAGGTAACACTTTAGGCATGGATGCTCAACCTGTGGCCCTCCAGCTGTTGCAACTACAAGATCTATGAGGCACTGCAAGGCTGACAATTACAAGCATGACCCTCAAAGACAGATGCATGATGGGACTTGTAGTTCCACAACAGCTGGAGGGCCACAGGTTGAGCACCCATGTCTTAAGGTGTTAGCAAACCAAGACATTTTGGACAATTTCACGCACCCAACTGTGTAGGAACAGTTTGGGGATGGCCCCTTCCTGTTCCAACATTGGACTGAGCACCAGTGCACAAAGCAAGGTCCATAAAGACATGGATGAGCGAGTTTGGGGTGAAGGAACATGACTGGCCTGCATAAAGAATTTGAGAAAAAAAGACACCTGTCCACAGAATCTTTCTTACATTCAAACCTCACCATCATAGGCAAGACCAAAGAGCTGTCAAAGGACATCAGGGACAAGATTGTAGACCTTGGAAGGCTGGAATGGGCTACAAGACCAAGAAGCTTGGTGAGAAGGAGACAACTGTTGGAGCGATATTTGCAAATGGAAGAAATACAAAACAACCATCAATCGCCCTCGGTCTGGAGCTCCATGCAAGATTTTATCTCATGGGGTAAGGATGATCATGAGAAATGCGAGGGATCAGCTCAGAACTACACGGGAGGAGCTTGTGAATTATCTCAAGGCAGTTGGGACCAAACAAACCATTGGTAACACAATATACGCCGCCATGGATTTAAATCCTGCAGCACAAGGTCTCCCTCCTCAAGAAGACACATGTACAGGTCCATCTGAAGTTTGCCAATGAACATCTAAATGATTTAGAGCAGGATTGGGAGAAAGTGCTGTGGTCAGATGAGACCAAAATTGAGCTCTTTGGCATTAACTAGACTCGCCGTGTTTGGAGGTAGAAAAATGCTGACTATGACCCTAAGAACACCATCCCTACAGTCAAGCATGGAGGTGGAAACATAATGCCTTGGAGTTGTTTCTCTGCTAAAGGTACAAGCCAAATTTGCCGCATTGAGGGGTCAATGGACAGGGGCCATGTATTATAAAATCTTGGATGAGAACATTCTTCCCTCAGCCAGAACACTGAAAATGGGTCGTGGATGGGTCTTCCAGCATGACAATGACCCAAAACATACAAGCAAGGCAACAAAGAAGTGGCTAAAGAAGAAGCACATTAAGTTCATTGAGTGGCCTAGCCAGTCTCCTAAAGAAAATTTATGGAGGGAGCTGAAACTTAGAGTTACCAAGAGACAGCCAAGAAACCTTAAGGATTTAGAGAAGATCTGTAAAGAAGAGTGGACCAAAATCCCTCCTGAGATGTGTGCAAACCTGGTCACCAACTACAAGAGACGTCTCACCTCTGTGCTCACCAACAAGGGTTTCTCCACCAAGTACTAATGCCGCGTACACATGAGCGGACTTCTCGTCGGACTGAACTCCGAAGGACTTTTCAAGCGAATTCCGACGGAGTTCCGACGAAGCGGACTTGCCTACACAGGATCCCACCAAAGTCCGATCATTTCGAACGTGATGACGTACGACCGGACTAGAAAAGGAGGTTCAATAGCCTGTAGCCAATAGCTGCCCTTGCGTCATTTTCGGTCCGTCCGACTAGCATACAGAAAAATGTTTTTTTCGATAGGGATCGAGTCCGTCGGAAAGATTTGAAACATGTTCTATTTATAAGGTCCGTCAGATTTTTCTACAGAAAAGGTCCGATGAAGCCCACACACGATCGGAATGTCCGATCTGCCGGAATGTCCGGTCGTGTGTACGTGGCATAAGTCATGTTTTTCTTGGGGATCAAATACTTATTCTACTAACCGAACTGTAATTCAATTTTTAACATTTGTATCATGTGTTTTTTTTCTGGATTTTTGGTTGATATTCTGTCTCTATCTTTTAAAATACACCTATGATAAAAATGATAGACCCTTCATTTCTATGTAAGTGGGCAAGCTTACAAAATCTGCAGGGGGAACAAATAATTATTTTCCCTGCTGTAAAACTATGTTACATGGGACACTCAGAAAGCCAATAACAGCCGTGTTAAAGCGGGGGTCCACCCACACCACAAAAAAAGAAAAAATATTAAAAGCCAGCAGCTACAAATACTGCAGCTGCTGACTTTTAATACATGGCCACTTACCTGTCCCTGGGTCCAGCGATGTCGGCAGGGGACGCCGAGAACCCTCTCGGTTCTCGGCAGCTGCCGCCGCCATCCTGGGTGAGGGAATCAGGAAGTGAAGCGTTGCTGCTTCACTTCCCGGTTCCCTACTGCGCATGCGCGAGTTGCGCTGCGCGTCCCAAGTGGTCCCCGCTCTCTCCTGGGAGCTGTGTGTTCCCAGCAGACAGCGCGGTGGGGACGGGAAGAGGCGTAGACTCCCATGGGAGTCTATGCTGGAAGTGGGTGCAAATACCTGTCTTAGACAGGTATCTGCACCCTCCTCCCCCCTGAAAGGTGCCAAATGTGACACCGGAGGGGGGGAGGGTCCCGAAAAGCGGAAGTTCCATTTTTGTGTGGAACTCCGCTTTAATGCTAGAGACAGACTGTATCATATATGCTATTTTTTTATTTAACCCATGGTTCTCTAATAATATCCATATTTGTTTATGCAGTACTGCTGTCGGATAGCTTTAAACTGTTTGCCACTTGTTTGGTAACACAGCCTTCTCCTTTCAAGCCATACGTGCTAAAGTCTTTTAATTCTTTTATTAATCTGTCTTGCAATTTAAACCATGTAGCTCTGAGAAAAGAGGAGGGGGAATCTATTTTCTTGGCATCAGGGTAGCCATTTTCTATAGCATTAAAGCCTTCCTTTTTTTGCACTCGCCGATAATTTTTGGACCTGGCTAGACAGCCTGACCTAGCAGCCTCCTCCTGTGTGTGGACAGATAGCTGTCTGATCACGTCGACAGGGCTTGTCAGGGATCGCCGTGCGAGCGCTCATTCCCCACCCCAAACTTGCAGCCAATTTTTGTTTCTTGCTTGTGACCCTGCAAAGCTCTGAGTAGCAGCTGCTCTCTCGATCAGTTGACCTGGTAAGATGAGCCTTTCCATGAACTGCAGTGGGCGTCTGCATCGGTCGTTTGCCTTACAGTGAGATGAGATGAGTGTCCCTTAAATAGATAGGAAGGCAGAGCTATAAAAAGGGGGGTTTTGTGTGCCGCTTCTGCTCGTGTGGAATTGGTCATCAGCCTTCGGATCTGCGTCTCAGGGCAACGGACCTTAAAAAACAAAATTCAAAAAAAAAAGTGGGCGAAAGATTTGCCACGGTCGGTGGAGCAGTACCCGAAAAAACCTGATTCTACGTTTTGTGGAGACACTCTATCAGACAGCGCTGGCGCTAAGTTCACCTTCCGCCACCCCCGATCACGGCATCCTCAAGATGAAGTTGTACCCCACCCGGCGGTCGCGGAGCCTGAGGTCGACGCGGTCGGTGCATTTTCCCAACGAAGTCGTCTTCCTGGATCACATTCGACAGGGTGACCTGGAGCAAGTTGGGAGGTTTATACGGGCTAGAAAAGTGACACTGGATAAAATCTACCTAACAGGTGAGGGCATCGATAGTCGATAGATATGGAGCTAACAGAATAAGGACAATTTTTTTTGGGACTCGGTCAAACTGTTCCAGCAGGTAAAGGAAGCCTTGCTGACCATCTTTAAAAATAGCCACAAATGTTGTGCACCATGGCTCCCTGCCTCCAGGGGTTTGCCCACTCTTGGTCATAATTGTAAGCTCCAACAAGCTGGACCCTCTCCACCAATGACATGCGTTTGTAGGTGGTACTTGTTTGTTTGCTGCTCGGGAGTTGATAATGTTTACTTTTCAGAGGTACAAATACTAATGCAAAACATGTGTTTTATGTCAATTGTGATGAGGAACATCTGTAGATGTTGACCCAAAAAGGTTGGTGCCGAATAAAGTATTTCTGTAGACAGCTAATCAAAAATACTGGCAACAAATTTTTATTGGTTGACCACTAATAGGGGGGGATTTTAATGTGTGAATATTCTATACCACCAAAAACTCTTTATATACTTAAGTGATGATAATTGGTCTGGGGACAACCTCAACCAATATGATGTGATAAAGGGATAAAGAAAAGTAGAGTCTTATCTTAAACCGCTTAAAGAAAAATATTTTCTACAAATTGACTTAAAATTTTAGAAAATTGTGTTCAATAATTCTAAAAACCTATAAGGTATAATAAAGCCAGACACATGTAGAAACGTCTGCATTGTCTATATGTCTATATATATATATATATATATATATATATATATATATATATATATATATATATATATATATATTGTCTATATGTTAAGACGTATTTCTATCTTTCTGTATAGGAAATGTATAGACGTGATAATATGTCATTATATTTCTTGACTTAAATTGGAGAAAATTGTGTTCAATAATTATAAAAGCCCAAGAAGGAGGGGTGTAATATAGCCAAAAGAATGTACAACTGAAGCACTGTCTATATATTGAGAGACTGAGACAATTCTATATGTCTCTATAAAACCTATCTGGAGATATATATATATGAATATATCATTCATAATATTTATGGACTTAAAATTGGAGAAAATTGTGTTCAATAATTCTAAAAGCCCAAAAAGGGGTATAATATAGCCAGAAAAATGTACATCTTAGGCATTGTCTATATATTGAGAGGTTGAGGTATTTCTATGGGGTTAATTTCCTAAAACTGCAGTACGCAAAATCTAGCGCAGCTGTCCATAGGAACCAATCAGCTTCCAGGTTTTATTGTCAAAGCTTAATTGAACAAGCTGAATTTAGAAGCTGATTGGCTACCATGCACAGCTGCACCAGATTGTGCACCCTGCAGTTTTAGTAAATCAACCCCTATACAGTATGTCTTGTATAAGACATATCTGGAGAGATATAGACATGATAACCCGTCATAATATTTATTGACCGAAAATTGTAGAAAATGTTATTCAATAACAGCCTAAAAGCCTATACGGGGCTTAATACAACTAGACTAATGTACAAACTTGCCCATTGCCTATATATATATATATATATATATATATATATATATATATATATATATATTGACATTTGATATTTTTTCTATATGTCTACATAACACATATCTGGAGAGATATAGATATGATTATATCAGTCATTATATTTTTGGACTAAAAATTGGAGAAAATTGCATTTAATAATTCTGAAAGTCCAAATAAGGCATAATATAACCAGAAGAATATACAACTTTGCCATTGTCTAATGTCTATATATATTGTCTATATATTGATCGATTGAGGTATTTATATATGTCTTGTATAAGACATATCTGGAGAGATATAGACATGATAATCAGTCTTTATATTTATGGGCTAAAATTGGTAGAAAAAACATGTATTTAATCATTCTAAAAGCATATATGGGGCATAATACAACCAGACTAATATGCAAACTTGGGCACTGTCTATATATATTGTTTATATGTTGAGAGATTGACGTATTTTATGTTTTTCTATATGCCTGTACAAGACAAATCTGGAGAGTTATAGATTTGATAATATCAGTCAATATATTCATTGACTAAAAATTGGAGAAAATTGTATTCAATAATTCTATAAGCCCAAATAAGGTGTAATATAACCAGAAGAATGTAAGACTTGGGCACTGTCTTTATATTATTTTCTATATATTGAGATATTGCTGTATTTCTGTATGTCTGTATACAACATATATATATATATTGTCTGAATGTTGAGAGATTGACGTATTTGATGTTTTTGTATATGTCTGCATAAGATATATCTGGAGAAATATAGATATGATCATTATCAGTTTTTATATTTATTGACTAAACATTTGAGATAATTGTATTCAATAATTCTATAAGCCCCAAATATGGTGTAATATAAGCAGAAGAATGTACAACTTGGGCATTGCCTATATATTGTATATACAGTATATTGAGATATTGAGGTATTTCTATATGTCTGTATAAGACATATCTGGAAAGATATAGACATAACAATATCAGTTTTACATATCTGAGATTATTCTTCACTTGATGAGTACAGTTTATATTCCAAGGCTCAATATGCCCAATTTTGTCTATTAATCTGGTTTTGTTAACCCTATATAAGCTTTTATTCAGCAAAATTTTAGACAATTCTTTAGTCAATTTGTGGAGTATATTTTTCTTTGGTCTATGGGGACAAAATACGCCTGTACTTCTTTTTATTCCTTATTCACGTCTATTCAAAAATATTAAAGTTGACTTTGTTGACCACTAACTCTATGGAGAGGTGCTGAATGAATGGCCAACTGAGCATTCAAAAACAGTGGCTTGGTTGCCTGAAGATAAAAATAGACATAAGCAGGGCTTTTTTTCTCAGAGAATGGGTGCAGGAACGCCCCTCTTTCAAGTCACCCCCTTGTCTCCGCCCCCTATCCACCTCCAAGTCACCCCCTTGTCTCTGCCCCCTACCCACCTCAAACCACCATCCCTTGTTTCCACCCCCTACTCACTTGCAAGCACCGTCCCTTGTTTCCACCACCTACTCACCTCCAAGCACCATCCTTTGTTTCCACCCCCTACCCACCTCCAAGCACCTTCCCTTGTTTCCACCCCCTGCCCACCGCCAAGCACCGTCCCTTATTTCCACACCCTACCCACCTCCAAGCACCATCCCTTGTTTCCACCCCCTACCCACCTCCAAGCGCCGTCCCTTGTTTCCACCCCCTACCCATCCCCAAGCACCATCCCTTGTTTCCAACCCCTACCCACCGACAAGCACGGTCCTTGTTTCCTCCCCCTACCCACATCTAAGCACCGTCCCTTGTTTCCACCCCCTACCCACCTCCAAGCACCGTCCCTTGTTTCCACCCCCTACCCACCGCTAAGCACGTCCCTTGTTTCCACCCCCTACCCACCTCCAAGTACCGTCCTTTGTTACCACCCCCTACCCACCGTCAAGCACATCCCTTGTTTCCACCCCCTACCCATCTCTAAGCACCATCCCTTGTTTCCACCCCCTACCCACCGCCAAGCACGTCCGTTGTTTCCACCCCTACCCACCTCCAAGCACCGTCCCTTGTTTCCACCCCCTACCCACCTCCAAGCACCGTCCCTTGTTTCCACCCCCTACCCACCGCCAAGCACGTCCCTTGTTTCCACCACCTACTCACCTCCAAGCACCATCCTTTGTTTCCACCCCCTACCCACCTCCAAGCACCTTCCCTTGTTTCCACCCCCTGCCCACCGCCAAGCACCGTCCCTTATTTCCACCCCCTACCCACCTCCAAGCACCATCCCTTGTTTCCACCCCCTACCCATCTCCAAGCACCGTCCCTTGTTTCCACCCCCTACCCATCCCCAAGCACCATCCCTTGTTTCCAACCCCTACCCACCGACAAGCACGGTCCTTGTTTCCTCCCCCTACCCACATCTAAGCACCGTCCCTTGTTTCCACCCCCTACCCACCTCCAAGCACCGTCCCTTGTTTCCACCCCCTACCCACCACTAAGCACGTCCCTTGTTTCCACCCCCTACCCACCTCCAAGTACCGTCCCTTGTTACCACCCCCTACCCACCGCCAAGCACATCCCTTGTTTCCACCCCCTACCCATCTCTAAGCGCCATCCCTTGTTTCCACCCCCTACCCACCGCCAAGCAGGTCCCTTGTTTCCACCCCTACCCACCTCCAAGCACCGTCCCTTGTTTCCACCCCCTATCCACCTCCAAGCACCGTCCCTTGTTTCCACCCCCTACCCACCGCCAAGCACGTCCCTTGTTTCCACCCCCTACCCACCTCCAAGCACCATCCCTTGTTTCCACCCCCCACCCACCTCCAAGCACCATCCCTTGTTTCCACCCCCTACCCACCGCCAAGCACGTCCCTTGTTTCCACCCCCTACCCATCTCTAAGCACCGTCTCTTGTTTCCACTCCCTACCCACCGCCAAGCACGTCCCTTGTTTCCACCTCCTACCCACCTCCAAGCATCGTCCCTTGTTTCCACCCCCTACCCACCTCCAAGCACCGTCCCTTGTTTCCACCCCCTACCTACCCCAAGCACGTCCCTTGTTTCCACCCCCTACCCATCTCTAAGCACAATCTCTTGTTTCCACTCCCTACCCACCGCCAAGCATGTCCCTTGTTTCCACCTCCTACCCACCTCCAAGCACCGTCCCTTGTTTCCACCCCCTACCCACCTCCAAGCACCGTCCCTTGTTTCCACCCCCTGTCCATCTCAAAGCACTGTCCCTTGTTTCCACCCCCTGTCCATCTCAAAGCACTGTCCCTTGTTTCCACCCCCTAGTGCTGGAGGTGCCAAAACTGCGTTTCCCCTGGAAAAAAAAGCCCTGGGCATAAGGTTTAGGAAATTTGACTGTTGTACGATTGTTCAGCAATAATGATTCTGGATAGGGATAGGCAAAACTGAACATTTCACTGCTTCAAAATTGTATGGGGATTCATTGAACTCAATTGAGAAGGCAAAATTAGGATGGTTGGTGGTTTTTTTTCTTTAATGTGGTATTAAACTGAAAACCAAAAATGTAATATTTTGCAGCTTACTGACCAAGATCAAGATGATTGGTATTGATCACTCACTGTGTTCATTCAGAAAAGGAAGGGGCCAGTAAATGACTTATTTACCGGCCCCTTCCCCCCGCTCCCCCTGCAGCGCAGCTGGAGGGAGGAAGATGAGGAGATGCTGGCAGTGCCGCAGGGGAAGGAACAAGAGAATAGGTGTCTGCAATAAGGCAGCACAGCCGGTCCTCCTGCTCAGCAGGTGCCCGAGCCCCCCTTTTGAGCTGATAGGACCTGGGCCCAGTACAGGAGGGCCGGCTGTACTGCCTTATCAGTAGCCCTGGTGGGCGGGGTTATTAGGGTGTGCTGTGCCCAGGCACACTTGGCACAGCCCCTGCGCACTCCTATGAGTGACAACATTACTGTGCTGTACATAGCCTGTGCAGAGCGCAGAGCTGTGGGAGGGGCCCAGCAGGCTCCACCCACTATAGGCTGTCTGCAGAAAGCTTCAGGAGGGGGCAAAAACCAGACCAGTCACTCTGCACAAGGAGAGAGAACAGCAGTGAGCGGTCATTATTACAGGAAGCCAACGTTTCATACTCAATTACTGCACAGATCTGGAAAAAATACACAAAGCACACCAAGATTCAAGAAGAATACTCATGCTAGAGGCCGGTATTACAAATCCTCATCCTTTACAGCCTACCTGACCTCTGACAATAGGGGGGTACAGCCAGTCCTCCGGTACTGAGTCTGGGCATCATAAAGTGAGCAGGAGTGCCTGGTACAAGAGGACTGCCTATATCTGCGCCATGCCTCTTGTATGTAAACAATATTTGCACAGAGTCCTGTTCCAATAGGTTATACTGGCTATAAATTCTCCACAAGGAAAAAGCAGAAATAGGGAAATCCTGAAATATCCAACAAGAAAGTGGAAACAGAGTAGGGAAAGAAGTATTAATTGCGATCCCTATATTGTGTCTCCCAGGCATGGGTGCTTTGCATGAAGCTGTCCTCTCTGGGAATCTGGAATGCGTCAAGTTGTTGGTGAAATACGGAGCGGACATCGAGCAGAGAGATGAAAACGGCTGGACCCCTCTGCACATGGCGTGTAGTGACGCACATCCGCACATCGCCAGGTGAGCTCTGTGATGGGATGAACTCAAACTTCTTTCTGAATGTATTGTAAAAAGGGGCACGGAGTGCAGAAAGATGAATCGATAAAGTGGCTAGATATAAATTATTATTTTTTAGGCAGTAACCAACATGTTATGGGAGTTTTCAAATCCTCCTTCTTTAGGGCTTTAGATATCATTCTACTTAGAGGCGAGAAACACAAAGGACTGGTGTCACTAACCTTTCATGGTCAGGGGTCAGGCTCGGAGACCAGTAGCTATAGCAGTAGAAAGGCTCCCACCAACCAGCACAGAAGCAGGTCACCCTGGAAGATGACGCGGGCTCATCTGCGTTTGGGAGTCCAAGTACTAACTGGTATTCACCAGAGCTCCTGAGGGTGGAGATGGGTTTTGCTGTGTGTTAGTACCAGGTCATGGTCCTCAGGATTTCCCCACCAGGAAGTGAGCAAGCCGGGGTCCAGTAGCAGATATAGTAACAAGTGGTTGCAGGTTGGGATCAAGCAGGAGCGTAGTTGAGGAACAAGCCAAAGGTTATTAACAAATGGTTGCAGGTTGAGATCAAGTGGAAGCTTAGTCAAGGAACAAGCCAAAGGTCAATAACAAATATTTTCAGGTTGAGATCAAGCAGAAGTGTAGTTGAGGAACAACCCAAAGGTCAGTACCAAATGGTTTCAGATTCAGATCAAGCAGAAGCATAGTCGAGAAACAAGCTAAAGGTTAATAACAAATGGTTGTAGGTTGGGATCAAGAGGAAGCATAGTCAAGGAACAAGCCAAAGGTCAAAAACAAATGGTTGCAGGTTGGGATCAAGCAGAAGTGTAGTAGAGGAACAAGCCAAAGGTCAGTACCAAATGGTTTCAGATTCAGATCAAGCAGAAGCATAGTCGAGAAACAAGGTAAAGGTTAATAACAAATGGCTGCAGGTTGGGATCAAGAGGAAGCGTAGTCAAGGAACCAGCCAAAGGTCGATAAAAAATGGTTTCAGGTTGGAATCAAGCGGAAGCATGGTCGAGGAATAAGCCAAAGGTTGGTATTAAGTGGTAGTAAAGATAAGGACAGCTGCAGGTATGCAAAGGAGTGATATTTCAGCTGGAGAGAGCACAATAATCTGACCAACAGGAAGTTCAGAGACATGGCTTAAATCAGGAAGTTAATGGGAGGAGCAAAGAATTCAAGGTTTACTGGAAACAAGAGAAAAGGCAAAATTGTCCAATAGGTCAGACAGAGCGCTGTCCAGCATCTCAGGTGGCACAGCGAGAAGAACCTTAGCCAGGCACCGCAGATGGTTAAATTCTGGACTCAGACATTACCTGATGCAGAGCAGTTTCCACTCAAGCCTCCCTGGAAGTTGAGACAGAATCTGCAAGGGAGGTGGAAAGTCACAAGTGCCAGGGTGTTGACACTAGGGAACGGGAACTTGGTAGTACACTGAGGATGAGCTAAGTTCAGTTAAAGTCAGATCCCAAGCCTGGTCTGGTAACAGCCAAGTTGTAGGCAGGATCAGAGTCAGGGACAGTCAAAGGTTGGCAACAAACGGGCAGTGAGGCATGAATTCACTAGACAGGACGAAGTCGGTAATCCAGGTAGAGGCCAGTAGCAGAGATAGACAGCGAACAAATCTGACAAGGGTAATTCGAAAGTGAGGTCATGTGAAAGCTGGGTCAATTGCAGAATCGGAATGAGTATCAGTATCAAAACACTTGTCAGGAGTCAACAGCAGAGAAGATCAGATCTGTGTGGCCACGCTTAGAAACTGAGATTAGACTATATATAGTAAATGTATTATTAGTAAAACAAAATGCATCCACACACCAGCAAAAGGAAACAAGCAAATATGAAGATACAAGTGAACAACAACCATATAACCAAAACGCCTAAGTAACAACATAGGTGTTTGCAGCCTATTGCATTAGGGTGTGCACCCCAAAGCTCAAACACTGTGTGTGTGTCGGTATATGGCACACCGATCCCCCTAGTGGCATAGTAAAAGAGGAGTGCTGTGCACTTAGGGTTGCCACCTGTTCAGGATTCACCTGGACAGTCCGGGTTTTGAATCATGTGTCTGGGTTTCAGTCAACCTGAAACCCGGACACAATATTCAGACGGGAATGTGGCTCGGAACAGGGCTTGAGAGGAGGGTGAGGGGGCACTATGTGCGTCACATTACTTTTCTCTTTGGAGTGCCCAAAGGTGTCCCAGGTCTGTTACAATCCTATAGTGTATATTTAAAAAATATATATGTCTGTGCGCCACTAAAGTGTCCGGGTTGGGCTTGAAGAAAAAGTGGCAACCCTATGCGCACTAGGTGGCTAGGGTGTGCCCAGGCACATCTGGAACACCTTGTGCGCATGCCTATGAGTAACAGGAATGGGATGGGGAGACCTCTGATGTGATGGGGGGAACCGCTGATGTTATGGGGGGACCTCTGATGTGATAGGGAGACCACTGATGTGATGGGGAGACCACTGATGTGATGGAGGGAACCTCTGGTGTGACAGGAGGACCTCTGATGTGATGGGGGACCTCTGATGTGATAGGGAGACCACTGATGTGATGGAGGGAACCTCTGGTGTGACAGGAGGACCTCTGATGTGATGGGGAGACCACTGATGTGATGGGGGACCTCTGATGTGATAGGGAGACCACTGATGTGATGGAGGGAACCTCGGGTGTGACAAGAGGACCTCTGATGTGATGGGGAGACCACTGATGTGATGGGGGACCTCTGATGTGATAGGGAGACCACTGATGTGATGGAGGGAACCTCTGGTGTGACAGGAGGACCTCTGATGTGATGGGGAGACCACTGATGTGATGGAGGGAACCTTTGGTGTGACAGGAGGACCTCTGATGTGATGGGGAGACCTCTGATGTGATGGAGGGAACCTCTGGTGTGACAGGAGGACCTCTGATGTGATGGGGAGACCACTGATGTGATGGAGGGAACCTCTGGTGTGACAGGAGGACCTCTGATGTGATGGGGAGACCACTGATGTGATGGAGGGAACCTCTGGTGTGACAGGAGGACCTCTGATGTGATGGGGAGACCACTGATGTAATGGGGAGACCACTGATGTAATGGGGAGACCACTGATGTAATGGGGAGACCACTGATGTAATGGGGAGACCACTGATGTAATGGGGAGACCACTGATGTGATGGGGGACCTCTGATGTGATAGGGAGACCACTGATGTGATGGAGGGAACCTCTGGTGTGACAGGAGGACCTCTGATGTGATGGGGAGACCACTGATGTGATGGGGAGACCACTGATGTGATGGGGGACCTCTGATGTGATGGGGAGACCACTGATGTTATATGGAAGTCCTTTCATGTGAAGGAGGGCTCTGATGTGATCACCCATTAGCCAATAACAGATAAGAAGGACAGCAAAGTATCAAGTTTTTATCTGGTAAACACCACATGACAAGTCGCACCCTATTGTCGGCAATGGAACTGTTCAAAGCCGTGCAACTCCGACTTTGTGGTGCTGCACCGAATTGAAAAAAAGATTCCGCCACTATTTTTGCGATTTCAGGCGCGACCTGCATATACACCTGTGCATGAAATCGCACAGATGTCGGTCAGGCTGCACCTGAAGTCGCACTGACCTGCAGTTTTGAAATTGTGCGACTTCAAGTTAAGTCGCACGATTTCAAAGTTGGATTTAGTGTGAACGGGGGCTTAGTGTATTTCTTAAACAAATGACATTTGTTTCATCAAAGAGTGTTTTGCGAGAGACCCTTTCAGGCCCCCGTTCACATCTGCCACTTTGGGATCGTAGGCAGAATCGCCACGATTCTGCCCGCGATTACAAATTACATTGCAATAGTGGCAAAACGCACCATGTGTGTTTGGGTGCCATTTATTGTTATTGTGGTTTTGGCGTGATAAATCGTGCTGCAATCGCTGCAAACTGCATTGTGCGAAGCTTGTCGCTCAAAAGAAGCTCCTGCTCCTTTTTGGGGCGACATGCTTCATGCAATGCGATTTATCGAGCGACAATCACGGCCAAACAGCACCGTGTTTAGATGCCGTTATGAAATGAATGGCACCCAAACACGCATGGTGTGTTTTGCCACTATTGCGGTGCAGAGCTTAGTTATGAGGAAGAACTCTGTTGACTTCCATCATCCAATCATGTGCAAGCAAAAATGCTGTTTTTTTTTTATTTTCCTTGTATGTGATTGGCTGTTCTTTGCAAAGTGAAGCTTTACCTCATTTACTAAAATCTGGAGCAACTGCATTGGCCGAGTGCAACAGTCTATTTGCCTTTAGTAAATCAACCCCATTGACTAGTTCTTTCCCCCGCTCTCCATCTTGAAACATCTCCCGTAGCAGCCAAGGGGAGAGGAGAGGAGGGTAACCTGGAGAATTGCAGGGGGGCCACCATGGGGAAGTCCGGGCAGTAGGGGGAATCAGCACCACAAAGAGTGATTAGGGTGTACCCAGGCACACCTGGCATACCCCCTGCACATGATTGCGCACCACCGGTGGCTTGTTTCCTCTGTGATTACACACAGCGGAAGCCGATCAGCGGGTGCCGGGTACTCGACGTCCGCCGGCACTAGCCAGTCGTAAGGCAGGGACACAGGACTGCGATCTGCCTATGTAAACAAGGCAGATCGCCGTTCTGACAGGGGGGGGGGGGAGGGATGGCGTTTGTGTCTCTGCAAAGCAGGGAATAAATTCCATCTCTTCCCCTAGTAAAAGCACCTCCCACAGTTCACATAAACACTGGTTAGGCACCCAGTTAACCCTTTGATCGCCCCTGACGTTAACCCCTTCCCCTAGCCAGTGTCATTAGTACAGTCACAGTGCATATTTTTAGCACTGATCACTATATTAGTGTCACTGGTCCCCAAAAAGTGTCTGACTGTCCACTTCAATATCGCAGTCCCGCTATAAGTCGCTGATCGCCACCATTACTAGTAAAAATATAAAATAAAAATATTCCATAGTTTGTAGATGCTGTAACTTTTGCGCAAACCAATCAATACATGCTCATATGATTTTTTTCTCCAAAAAAATATATAGCAGAATACATATCGGCCTAAATGGATGAAGAAATTCGTTTTTCTATTCAATTTTTATATTGGATATGTTCTATAGCAGAAAGTAAAAAATATTGTTTTTTTTTTTTCAAAATTGTCGGTCTTTTTTTGTTTATAGTGCAAAAAAAAAAAAAAGAGGTGATCAAATACCAACAAAAGAAAGCTCTATTTGTGTGTGTGTGTGTGTGGGGGGGGGGGGGGACATACATTTATTTATTTGAGTACAGTGTCGCATGACCGCGCAATTGTCAGTTAAAGAAATACATGGTCTGGTCATGAAGGGGGGGGGGGGGTAAATCTTACAGAGGGCAAGTGGTTAGGGGTCTCTGCCTCTGACAGCGGCCATGTGTTCTTCAATCTGTAACAACCCCTGAAGGAGACTGGCCTGTCACGTCTTGACATAAGATCACTGTCACATTTTTTTCCAAGTGATCACCCAAGAACAACACCGGGTCACCTTTTTTAGATGAGGCCAGAGGATTTCTTGTGAACCGCCAGATGACAGGTGTCTTCATGTGGGGCCAAATTAAAAAAAAACAAAGAATAATTCCCAAGAAGACAGATAAAAAGTTCTTTTTAGGTAATTTGTTCAAAAGTGTATAATTATTTTCAGCCTATGTAATATCTTGAAATCTTTAAAAGTCAAGCAGCACAAACCAACCAAAAGTTGGATTTAGGTTTCTGGCAGAAGTATAAGTGGCAGCTGATGAGTCAGAGGTAGTGACTACTTACGGGGATTACAGGGGCTTAGGAGTTGCTACGGGGCGGAGCGACATAGTGATGTTGATCGCGGAGCTCGGTTACCGGAAGTGTGGGTTGCTTTCTCTACGCCGGCCAGCAAGACTTTAGTTTTAGCGTTTGACAGTGCCTCCGGAAAGTATTCACAGCACTTCACTTTTTACACATTTTGTTATGTTACAGTCTTATGCCCCGTACACACGGTCGGACATTGTTCGGAAATTCCGACAACAAAATCCTAGGATTTTTTCCGACGGATGTTGGCTCAAACTTGTCTTGCATACACACGGTCACACAAAGTTGTCGGAAAATCCGATCGTTCTGAACGCGGTGACGTAAAACACGTACGTCGGGACTATAAACGGGGCAGTGGCCAATTGCTTTCATCTCTTTATTTATACTGAGCATGCGTGCGTCGGATTTGTGTACACACGATCGGAATTTCCGACAACGGATTTTGTTGTCGGAAAATTTTATAGCCTGCTCTCAAACTTTGTGTGTCGCAAATTCCTATGGAAAATGTGTGATGGAGCCCACACACGGTCGGAATTTTCCGACAACAAGGTCCAATCACACATTTTCCATCGGAAAATCCTATCGTGTGTACAGGGCATAATTCCAAAATGGATTAATTTATTATTTTCCTCAAAATTCCACAAACGATACCCCATAATGAAAACATGAGAGACTGTTTGAAATCTTAACAAATTTATTAAAAATAAAAAAATGAAAAAAATCTCATATTTATTACATAGTAGGTGAGGTTGAAAAAAACCCCACAAGTTCATCAAGTTCAACCCATGGACACATAAGTATTACAGTCTTTGCTCAATACTTTGTTGAAGCAACTTTGGCACCAATTACAGCTTCAAATCTTTTGAGTATGATGCTACAAGTTTGGCACACCTATTTTTGGGCAGTTTATCCCATTATTCTTTGCAGGACCTCTCAAGCTCCATCAGGTTGGATGGGGAACGTCGGTGCACAGCCATTTTCAGATCTCTCCAGAGATGTTCAATCGGGTTCAAGTCTGGGCTCTGGCAGGGCCACTCAAGAACATTCACAGAGTTGTCCCGTAGCCACTTCTTTGTTATCTTGGCAGAGTGCTTAGGGTCCCTGTCCTGTTGGAGGATGAACCTTCGCCCTAGTCTGAGGTCCAGAGCGCTCCGGAGCAGGTTTTCATCAAGGATGTCTCTGTACATTGCTGCATTCATCTTTCCCTCGATCCTGACTAGTCTCCCAGTTCCTGCCGCTGAAAAACATCCCCTACAGCATGATGCTGCCACCACCATGCTTCACTGTAGGGATGGTATTAGTCAGGTGCCTGTTTTCCTCCAGACATGACGCTTGATATTAAGGCCAAAAATAATTCAATCTTTCTTTCATCAGACCAGAGAATTTTGTTTCTCATGGTCTGAGAGTCCTTCAGGTGCCTTTTGGCAAACACCAGATGGGATGTGCCTTTTACTGAGGAGTGACTTTCGTCTGGCCACTCTACCATACAGTAATTAACAAAAAGGTAAAAGCTGTCACTAGAGCTACACCCAATTAAGGAGATAACTACGGAGGAAAACAGTGCAAGACAATTTCTCTACCTAGTTATGGGTACCATCACCCAATCCAAATAGACTAAAGGTTTGTTCCTCTGAATCAGGGCAGCATAATGAAAAAGAGAGGACCGAGTCAAAAAAGAGGATTCTTCAAGGAGGAACAACCGGTATTATCAAAAATCCTTCTCTTTATTTTGAAAAATTCCAATCCACATACAACATAAAAATATCCTCCACCACATTGAAGAATTAAAAAATGACAAAGTTGTCAAGACACAGGTAGCTACCACAATCAACTCTCACACTATGAAACATATAATATATAATATAATGGTAGTAAACTGTCTGAAATGCTCATCTTGGTGGGAATTATATTCGCATTACTGGATTGGCTGACCACCAATTGATCTCAGTATGGAGTATCCACCATACAGGCCTGATTGGTGGAGTGCTGCAGAGATGGTTGTTCTTCTGGAAGGTTCTCTTCTCTCCACAGAGAAATGCTGGAGCTCTGTCAGAGTGACCATCGGGTTCTTGGTCACCTCCCTGACTAAGGTCCTTCTCCCCTGATTGCTCAGTTTGACTTGGCAGCCCACTCGAGGAAGAGTCCTGGTGGTTCCAAACTTCTTTGATTAACAGATGATGGAGGCCACTGTGCTCATTGGGACCTTCAATGCTGCAGAAATGTTTCTGTACCCTTCCCCAGATCTGTGCCTCCATACAATCCTGTCTCGGAGGTCTACAGACAATTCCTTGGACTTTATGGCTTGGTTTGTGCTCTGACATACACTGTTAACTGTGGGACCTTATATAGACAGGGGTGTGCCTTTCCAAATCATGTCCAATCAACTGAATTTAACACAGGTGGACTCCAATCAAGTTGTAGAGACATCTTAAGGATGATCAGTGAAACAGGGTGCACCAGAGCTCTATTTTAAGTGTCATGGCAAAGGCTGCGAATACCAGGGGAGTTGCTAGGTGGCAAAAAGACCAGGGGCTTCAGCCCGAAATCCAAGGCCGGCGGCGGCGGTAGTGGCGCAGGGTTTTTTGGCTGGGTGGTGTGGTTGTGTGGTGGGGGGTAAGCTCACTTGCTGGTTGCTGCCTGGCTTACCGGTGCCCATCAATGCTGACCACTAAACTTACCTGCCTGACACACTGACCTACCTGACATACATATACTGACCTACCTACCTGACATGCACTGACCTACCTGACATACATACCCTGACCTATCTACCTGACACGCACTGACCTACCTGACACACATACACTGACCTACCTGACACACATACACTGGCCTACCTTCCTGACACGCACTGACCTACATGACATACACTGACCTACCTGACACGCACTGACCTACCTGACATACATACACTGACCTACCTGACACGCACTGACCTACCTGACATACATATACTGACCTACCTGACACGCACTGACCTACCTGACACACACTGACCTACCTGACATACATTGCCTAGGTGCAATCCAAATGCAGTGATCTCTGAGAAAATAGGGGATTGGCGCTGTTCACTGGTAAAATAATAAATTAACAAACTCTCACCACAGGGAAAAGATGCACTACAAGTCTAAGTGAATGAATCAAAAACAGTGAAACAAAATATACTTCAGTGTGTATGGATAAATATCCACACTAAAAATACCATTACATGTGCAAACTACTCAAAGTAAAGGATCGTATAAAAGAATAAAAATACCTCCAAACATTAAATAAAGTTGATGATCAATCAAGTGTACAAAAATGACACAAAATCCAAGAAGACAATTAATAAAACATGTAAGTGGATTGTGTCCTGAAAAAACACAGTATTAACCACTCCAAAGTGGTGTACTACCAATTATGTGAAGCTGGATAGTGATCAAATGGAAGTGAAAACAGGCTAAAAAATCAATATACATTAAGTGTGCATTAAAAATATAGTGATCAAAAATTAATGGATAGAAATATATGGAAATTTTTTTTTAAATACTAGCATAATAGTCTATAATTTAAAAAAAAAGCTGTCCGTGCATACAACAATTCCAAAAGTGCCAAAAAAATTGCAATGTCTATTAAAAAATGTCCAGTATGTATAAAAAGTTCTTGTGCACAAATCTGGTATATCTTCAATTAGTTCCGGGTGTATCCGTTCATATAAATATGTACTGTCCTGTGTGGAGCCCCCTCTAGTGTCCCCACTCACCGGAACGCCCAACCCCTGCAGGGGTAATGGGCATGTAGACGTAGGTCCGATGATCCAAGCGGTCGGTGTCCCCTTCACCACCTTCTTTTCACTTGTGTCACCAGAGTGCTCTCAAATGGCATCCACCAGGACAGAGTACCATATACAGGGAGAAGAGAAGAGCCTCATAGTGTGAATCCAAATAAAACTTTATTAGGCTTAAGTTTACATTAAAACTGAAAGTAAAAAAGAAAAACTAAAATCTGACAGCTCTCCGCCGGCTGGTTCCACGCCAGAAGCCGCAGACAGTGCAGTGGTAGCGGCGTGCGTTCTATGGCTGTCTACAGAAACCGGAAGTCAATGACATAAACAGAGGTAAAAGGACGTATGCGTACCAAGTGGCCACGCCTTACGCGTTTCGTCATCAAGACATCATCTGAGGCGTGGTTAATACTGTGTTTTTTCAGGGCACAATCCACTTACACATTTATTAATTGTCTTCTTGGATTTTGTGTCATTTTTGTACACTTGATTGATCATCAACTTTATTTAATGTTTGGAGGTATTTTTATTCTTTTATACGATCCTTTACTTTGAGTAGTTTGCACATGTAAATGGTATTTTTAGTGTGGATATTTATCCATACACACTGAAGTATATTTTGTTTCACTGTTTTTGATTCATTCACTTAGACTTGTAGTGCATCTTTTCCCTATGTTGAGAGTTTGTTAATTTATTATTTTACCAGTGAACAGCTCCAATCCCCTATTTTCTCAGAGATCACACATGATCCTCTATACCTGGAAACCTAGCTCTAAGAAAGCAGTGGAAAGGGAGGGAGCGTGGACGGGTGTATAAATTGATGGGTGGCATCGGATGGCTTTATCACTTTGCCCCGAATTGGCAAAGCATCTCTTTATATTTGACTATACTTGACATTCAACACCACAATGTATCATTCCAGTAGACATGTGCATTCGTTTTCGTTCGAATGCATTTTCATCCGAATTTCAGGTGTTTTCGTTATCGTTTAAACAAACGATAACGAACGCGCAGAATCCGAAAACCGAAAGATCCGACCTAAACAAATGCTTTATTTCCGTTTTCATTGCGGCAACAGTTCGATATAGATAGGAGATTCGACACGACGCTGACAATAGCATTCTGTGTCCATCGAACCTGTGGTCGAATGTGCCTAACCTTAGCTCTATTAGTCCAAGATTATTCTACATAGAGAGAAAAGATTTGACATAGAGAGAAAAGATTCGACATTATAGAGACAATAGCAAAAAAGGTTGAATGTGCCTAACCTAACTCTATTAGTCCAAGGTTATTCGACATAGAGAGAAAAGATTTGACATGTAGATTCGACAAAGCAGTCGCCGCAATTGGACATTTATGGTCAAATGCTCCAAAGTGTAGTGCTATAGTATTACATTAAATAGCCTCAAATGATGTCAACGTAAAACTGTGAAAATTATATATAACTAAATACAGTGAACATTTCATGTAGTAAAATGATAGTAAAGTCTTTAGTGATCTCAAAATTATATTCTCCGTGTAGTGTTTATTCACAGTCCATATTCAAAATAGGCAGTCCTGTTCACCTCGTGAATAACCAATGGGATAGATGAAAGGTAATTTGTGATAGTACCACCACCCAAGTGAATTGCAGGCTTACCAGAGACTGTGGACCCAAAAGAACATACGTTCTATGAGTCAAATGTGCTTGTATTGCCCTCGGCAATGGAAGAAGAGCCTTGAGGGTCCACACCGATGGAAGTCTGGAGTCATCCATGGTTTAATGGTAGAAGGTTTTCTCCATAAAGATGGTATGCATCCAGGAAAGTTAGCCCAATATAAGATGAGAAAATGGGCCAAAAAGCGCTTTGGATAAAATACTGGCGGCAGTGGAGGACTCCACTGCCGCCAGTATTTTATCCAAAGCGCTTTTTTTACTACTTAAATATAAGTGTTTACTATTTTAATAAATCTTTTCCTGCTTACGGGATTACACTATGTGGCCCCTTTTCTCATCTTATATGGGCTAAGTTTCCTGGATGCATACCATCTTTATGGAGAAAACCTTCTACCATTAAACCCTGGATGACTCCAGACTTCCATCAGGGTGTACCCTCAAGGCTCTTCTTCCATTGCCGGGGGCAATACAAGCACATTTGACTCATAGAACGTATGTTCTTTTGGGTCCACAGTCTCTGGTAAGCGTGGTACTATCACAAATTACCTTTCATCTATCCTATTGGTTATTCATGAGGTGAACAGGACTGCCTATTTTGAATATGGACTGTGAATAAACACTACACGGAAGAGAATATAATTTTGAGATCACTAGAGACTTTACTATCATTTTACTACATGAAATGTTCGCTGTATTTAGTTATATATAATTTTCACAGTTTTACGTTGACATTATTTGAGGCTATTTAACGTAATACTATAGCGCTACACTTTGATGCACATGTGATTTTGAACAAATTATCTATTTGTTGTGTCGGCTGCTAAATTTTGAGCAGGCGCAGGGTTTACGATTTTGGTTTATGGTCAAATGCTCCGCCCATAGGCTATAGAAGAATTCTAATGTCGGTTGACTAGAAATAATAATTAATAAATAGAATTATTACTAGTGTCATACAACATTAGAATTCTACTATAGCTTGTAGGCGGAACATTCGACCGGAAATGTAAGACTGCGGCGTTGTACAGTTTAGCTGCTCCGTCGAATCTTCTTAGAACATTCGTCAGACACCATAAGCCTTCAATGACAGATTTGACCTTAATTATTTCGGATTTTCAGACAAATGCATTTTTTATAACGAAACGAAATAAATAAAAACGAATTTCGGGAGTAACTAAATAAATGTATTGTTTGGATGAAAACGAAATTCTGAAATGAAATATTTCAGTGTGCACATGTCTACATTCCAGTAGCCATCACAGGTGCTGGTGCTCCACTTTGCTGAAAATCCATATGAGGTTTAGGGGGCACCGGGGCCGCCTTGGAAGCTCCTTGAAATTTGCTGTTAATGCAGTACCTACAGGTAGCCTCAGGCAAATCCTTTACCACTGCTGTCTTCACCCAAGTAAGTGACATCGCCATTGATTGATCGTGTTGCTCTCTTGCTCCTCTTTTATTTGGCATAAACAGAAAGTTTCAGCTCTTAGGTATTCGGTTCTGCTATCAGCAGCTGCAAATTTCTGGTCTCTGTTATCTAGTAACCAAATTGAAACAGTAACATGGCCTCTACTACTGCCTCCCTCTGTAATGTGACTGGGGAGGAAGACACGGAAAACTGGACATAGTGTATCAGCTTCCACATTCCATCTGCTAGGCGGTTTATGGGCAAATTCAGGAGGATGGCGGTGTTTCCAGTTTCTGCTTGGTCATGTTTTCTTGTACAGGCGCCTACTATTAGTAGCAACTGAACATGCCCTCTGCCCCGGGAACACGCCTCTAATGCCCCCGTACACACGATCAGAAATTCTGCCAGCAAAAGTTGGATGTGAGCTTTTGGTCAGAAATTCCGACCGTGTGTATGCTCCATCGGACTTTTGCTGGCAGAATTCCAACCAGCAAAAGATTGAGAGCAGGTTCTCTATTTTTCGGTCGGAAAAAAGTTCCTATCCGAAAATGCGTTCGTCTGTATGCAATTCGGACGCGCAAAAAAAAAAATCACACATGCTCGGAAGCAATTCAACGCATGCTCGGAAGCATTAAACTTCATTTTCTCAGCTCATGCTAGTGTTGTACGTCACCGCGTTCTTGACGGTCGAAAGTTCAGAAAACTTTTGTGTGACCGTGTGTATGCAAGGCAAGCTTGAGCGGAATTCCGTCGGAAAAACCATCCAAGTTTTTTCTGACGGAATTTCTGATCGTGTGTACGGGGCATTAGCCATTATAATTTGATTACCATGTCTTAGAAAGGTTTACAAGAGTGCCTTGATTGGAAGTGAGGGAGATAAAAGTAAGAGACTCAAGAGAAGCTCCATAACAGCTTAACATGAGAAATATTTTGCATGGCTTCTTTATTATTAGTTTAACCTTTGCATTTTATTTTTTGTAAGCTTAGACCTGGATCAGTGTACATTTGTCTTGATACCCCAAGCCTGTCTGTTATCTCATATCCTGGATATGTGGTTAAGAGTGCCTAGTAAAAAAAAAAAAAAAAAAATGGTAATCTCGCATGGAGGTTCATTTGAAATGTTTATGTGAGGAGAAATGTCAGCCCTAATTTAAGCTACAAATATCATTTCTTCCCGACACCTTTACACTTTATTGCTCAAGTCCTGAAGAAGGGGGGGGGGGGGTCCAGTTACCCCGAAACGCGTATCTGACATGTTCAAATTAAGTGAGCCTCCAAGCAAGATATTTGTTTTTTATTTTCCTAACCACACATTTGGGAGTTTACCTTCTCTCAACCTGCCACCAGAGAGGCAGCAGCCTAGGCCCCTAAATAGGTCTACACATACTGAGGTTCCCATGAGTTTACCTCCTCCTAGCAGTACACCCCTTACCTTCCCCCATGTTGGAACTACACTAAAACCAATGCCTCGTTTCCACCGAGCGGATCGGTTCGGTACGCTATTTTGGGTGTTTCCATTATGAAAGCGGCCCATACAACCGAACCGAACCGTTCCATTCAGGGTCCTGCTTCAGATGTGGGGCCATAGAAAATGGAAAGGTTCAGTTAGGGCGGAGCTACGATACATTCCACTGATTGGTGGACGTGTGACGCCATGACGGCATTTTTTCTAAACCCACGTATGGCCCCTGTCGGTCCGACTTGCAGTGGAAACGCTCGCCTGAATAGGCCGGACCATTCTAGGCCGTCCAAACCGATCCGACCCGAACCGATCCGCTCGGTGGAAACGAGGCACAAGTGTAGCGCTTACCCAAAAAGGAACCACTGATGTGTGGGTCCCCTGATACAGAAAGGGAATTACAATACGCGATGGCAGATAAAGGTTTTTTTTACAACACCAACGAGCAGTGATGGGACCTCTTTAACCACTTGCCTACTGGCCACTTTTAACCCCTACCTGTCCAGGCCAATTTTCAGCTTTCAGCGCTGTCACACTTTGAATAACAATTGCGCGGTCATGTAACACTGTACCCATATGACATTTTTATTAATTTTTTTTCACACAAATAGAGCTTTCCTTTGGTGGTATTTAATCATCACTGCGTTTTTTATTTTTTTGCTAAATAAAAGGAATAAATGCCAAAAATTTAGAAAAAAAAAAACAGATGGCAAGCAAAAACTGACAGAGGTTATAAACTTTTCTCACGCTATCCAAAATGAAAAATAAGCCTTTGGTTCTACTTTAAGCTAAACTACTTTTCTTAACACTTAGCAGCCTATTCCTTAACACTTCATCCTGAACCACGAATGCCCCGTACAGACGATCAGACATTCCGACAACAAAATCCTGGATTTATTTCCGACGGATGTTGGCTCAAACTTGTCTTGCATACAAACGGTCGCACAAATATTGTCGGAAATGCTGAACGTCAAGAACGCGGTGACGTGCAACACGTACGACGAGCCGAGAAAAATGAAGTTCAATAGCCAGTGCGGCTCTTCTGCTTGATTCCGAGCATGCGTAAAACTTTGTGCGTCGGAATTGTGTACACACAATCGGAATTTACGACAACAGATTTTGTTGTCGGAAAATTTGAGAACTTTTTCAAATTTTGTTTGTCGGAAATTCCGACAAAAAATGTCCAGTGGAGCCTACACACGATCGGAATTTCCGACAACAAGCTCACATCAAACATTTGTTGTTGGAAATTCCGACTGTGTGTACGCGGCATAACAGTTAAACCTCATCCTAACACATCCTCAACCCTAAGGCTGACTTCACCTTTGCACCTTCATTTTCATGCATTTTTCAATGCACATTTTTCATGTGCATTTTCTCAATTTACATACTCAGCACCTGTACATTTTTCCATGACACGCTGCACTGTATATATGTGGAGAGACCCATTAAAAACGATAGGATGCCAAGTAACGCGTTTTAATGCTGTGTTACAAGCCTTGGATTTGAACAGGGCCTACATCAATCCCTTAAAAGATTATGACATTTTGCCAGGAATAGGCAAATATACTCACTTTCATTGGGTTCCTGTGTAAATCACTTGGTTGCAAATACGTTCTGCTTATGGATATGAGAAGCATGTGATATGGTCTGAGCAACAAATTGCAGCCTTGAGCACTGGTACCTGAAGACAAGATGACATCATCAACCCTGTGTAATCTTTGACTCTATCCGCTTGCTAGGGTGTTGACACTTGTAGAGTTCTATACCAAACATACCGGTGGTGAGAACTATTGACTCAGCTCGGAGTAGTGCCATAGTGGAAGTCCCCTCTCCATCTCTCATGGTTGCACTTTATTCTACATGACACATGTTGAGTTATTTCCATGACTCTGGGATACAGCTCAGCTTCCATGTGCTCAAGAAACTTAGAATAGTGATGGCAGAAGAAAGACCTAGTGGTCCTTTACGTCTGATATACTATATATATATATATATATATATATATATATATATATATATATATATATATATATATATATATACACACACACACACACACACACACACACACAGTATCTCACAAAACTGAGTACACCACTCACATTTTGTAAATAATATATTCTTTTCATGTGACATCACTGAAGAAATTACACTTTGCTACAATGTGTACAGCTTGTATAACAGTGTAAATTTGCTGTCCCCTCAAAACAACTCAACACACAGCCATTAATGTCTAAACCGCTGGCAACAAAAGTGTGTACACCCCTAAGTGAAAATGTCCAAATTGGGCCCAAAGTGTCAATATTTTGTGTGGTCACCATTATTTTCCAGCACTGCCTTAACCCTTTGGGCATGGAGTTCACCAGAGCTTCACAGGTTGCCACTGGAGTCCTCTTCTACTCCTCCATGACAACATCACAGAGCTGGTGGATGTTAGAGACCTTGCGCTCCTCCACCTTCTGTTTGAGGATGCCCCACAGATGCTCAATAGGGTTTAGGTCTGGAGACATGCTTGGCCAGTCCATCGCCCTGCGGCCCAGTCTCAGAAGGGAGGGGATCACGCTCTGCTTCAGCTTTGGTCGACCATGGCGAGGCCTGTTCTGAGTGGAACCTGTCCTGTTAAACCGCTGTATGGTCTTGGCCACTGTGCTGCAGCTCAGTTTCAGGGTCTTGGCAATCTTCTTATAGCCTAGGCCATCTTTATGTAGAGCAACAATTCTTTTTTTTTTTCAGATCCTCAGAGAGTTCTTTGCCATGAGGAGCCATGTTGAACTTCCAGTGACCAGTATGAGAGAGTGAGAGCGATAACACCAAATTTAAACACACCTGCTCCCCATTCACACCTGAGACCTTGTAACACTAATGCCGCGTACACATGACCGGACTTTCTGGGAAACTAGGTCCGACGTTCTTCCCGTCGGACTTCCGGCGAACTACCGCCGGACTTTCTGAACAGACGGACTTGCCTACACACGACCGGACTTTTCGGCAGACTAGGTCCGCCGGTCTTCTCGAAGGACTTTCGCCGGAGTTACGGCGGACTTTCAGAATGAACGGACTTGCCCACATACCGACAAGTCCGTTCATTTTGAACGTGACTCGGGTACGACAGGACAAGAAAAGGAAGTCAATCTTGCGCTTTTATCGGCGAGATTGACACCTTGCGAGCCCCGTTGCAGGGCATACCAGGCCCTTAGGTCTGGTATGGATTTTTAGGGGAACCCCCTACGCCAAAAAAACGGCATGGGGTCCCCCCCAAAATCCATACCAGACCCCGATCCGAGCATGCAGCCTGGCCGGTCAGGAAAGGGGGTGGGGACGAGCGAGCACCCCCCCTCCTGAGCCGTACCAGGCCGCATGCCCTCAACATGGGGGGGTTGGTGCTTTGGGGCAAGGGGGCGCCCTGCAGGCCCCCCCACCCCAAAGCACCTCGTCCCCATGTTGATGAGGACAAGGGCCTCTTCCCGACAACCCTGGCCGTTGGTTGTCGGGGCCTGCGGGCGGGGGGTTTATTGGAATCCGGGAGCCCCCTTTATAAAGGGGCCCCCAGATCCCTGCCCCCCACCCTATGTGAATGAGTATGGGGTACATGGTACCCCTACCCATTCACCTGGTGGGAAAAATGTCAAGAAAAAAACACTACACAGGTTTTTAAAGTAATTTATTAGACAGCTCCGGGGGTCTTCTTCCGACTTCGGGGGTCCTTCCGGCCTCTTCTCCCAGCGTCCGGTTGGTTCTTCTCCGCTCCCTCTGGCCTCTTCTTCCGGTGTTCGACCTCTGCTCCCGGTGTTCCAGTTCTTCTGCTGGGCTCCTCCGCTATCTTCTGCTCTTTTGCTGCCCTTTTGCTAGCGGTGGCCCGGACTTCTGCCTTCTTGTCTTCTTCCCTCTTCTCTTCATCCGATGTTGACACGGTGCTCTGTCCGGCTGGAATGCTCTCTGAGCGCTCCGATGTGACTTATATAGGTGGTGACCCTGCCCCCTTATGCCGTCACAGTCCCTGGGCATGCTGGGACTGTGACGGCATAAGGGGGCGTGGTCAACATCACCCGGTGCAGACCCCGCCTGCAGACCCCAACAACCAACGGCCAGGGTTGTCAGGAAGAGGCCCTTGTCCTCATCAACATGGGGACAAGGTGGGGGGGGGGGCGGCAGGGCGCCTCCTCCCCCAAAGCACCCACCCCCCCATGTTGAGGGCATGCGGCCTGGTACGGTTTAGGAGGGGGGGTGCTCGTTCGTCCCCATCCCCTTTCCTGACCAGCCGGGCTGCGTGCTCGGATCGGGGTCTGGTATGGATTTTGGGGGGACCCCACACGGATTTTTCGGCGTAGGGGGTTCCCCTTAAAATCCATACCAGACCTAAGGGCCTGGTATGCCCCGCGCTCGCCGCAATAGGAAAGTTGTTTTTTCCTATTGCAGCGAGCGCGAGATGCAGCACCCTGCCCTTGCGTCGTATCTGGTCCGTCGGACCAGCCTACAGACGAACGGGCTTTCCGTCAGGAACTGAGTCCGGCGGAGTTACGGCGGAAAGATTTGAAACATGTTTCATTTCTAGGTCCGTCGGACTTTTGGGAAAAAAAAGTCAGCGGGAGCCTACACACGATCAGATTGTCCGGCGGACTCCGGTCCGCCGAACCAAGTATGCCGTAAAGTCCGGTCGTGTGTATGTGCCATAACGAGTCACATGACACCGGGGAGGGAAAATGGCTAATTGGGCCCAATTTGGACATTTTTACTGAGGGGTGTACTCACTTTTGTTGCCAGCGGTTTAGACATTAATGGAGGAGTGGAAGAGGACTCCAGTGGCAATCTGTGAAGCTCTGGTGAACTCCATGCCCAAGAGATTAAGACATTGCTGGAAAATAATGGTGGCCACACAAAATATTAACACTTTGGGCTCAATTTGGACATTTTCACTTAGGGGTGTACTCGCTTTTGTTGCCAGCGGTTTAGACATTAATGGCTGTGTGTTGAGTTATTTTAGAGGGGACAGCAAATTTGCACTGTTATACAAGCTGTAAACTCACTACTTTACATTGTAGCAAAGTGTCATTTCTTCAGTGTTGTCACATGAAAAGATATAATAAAATATTTACAAAAGTGTGAGGGGTGTATTCACTTTTGTGAGATACTGCATATACAGTCAGGTCCATAAATATTGGGACATCGACACAATTCTAATCTTTTTGGCTCTATACATTAGGTGTGACCAAATCAACTGTTTGGAACATCCTTAAAAAAGAAAGAATGCACCGGTGAGCTCAGCAACACCAAAAGACCCGGAAGACCACGGAAAACAACTGTGGTGGATGACCGAAGAATTCTTTATCCTGGTGAAGAAAACACCCTTCACAACAGTTGGCCAGATCAAGAACACTCTCCAGGAGGTAGGTGTATGTGTGTCAAAGTCAACAATCAAGAGAAGACTTCACCAGAGTGAATACAGAGGGTTCACCACAAGATGTAAACCATTGGTGAGCCTCAAAAACAGGAAGGCCAGATTAGAGTTTGCCAAACAACATCTAAAAAAGCCTTCACAGTTCTGGAACAACATCCTATGGACAGATGAGACCAAGATCAACTTGTACCAGAGTGATGGGAAGAGAAGAGTATGGAGAAGGAAAGGAACTGCTCATTATCCAAAGCATACCATCTCATCAGTGAAGCATGGTGGTGGTAGTGTCATGGCGTGGGCATGTATGGCTGCCAATGGAACTGGTTCTCTTGTATTTATTGATGATGTGACTGCTGACAAAAGAAGTGTTTCAGGCAATATAATCTGCTTATATTCGCAAAATGCTTCAGAACTCATTGGACGGCGCTTCACAGTGCAGATGGACAATGACCCGAAGCATACTGCGAAGGCAACCAAAGAGTTTTTTAAGGGAAAGAAGTGGAATGTTATGCAATGGCCAAGTCAATCACCTGACCTGAATCCGATTGAACATGCATTTCACTTGCTGAAGACAAAAATGAAGGGAAAATGCCCCAAGAACAAGCAGGAACTGAAGACAGTAGCAGTAGAGGCCTGGCAGAGCATCACCAGGGATGAAACCCAGCGTCTGGTGATGTCTATGCGTTCCAGACTGTAATTGACTGCAAAGGATTTTCAACTAAGTATTAAAAAGTGAAAGTTTAATGGATGATTGTTAATCTGTCCCATTACTTTTGGTCCCTTAAAAAGTGGGAGGCACAAATACAAACTGTTGTAATTCCTACACCGTTCACCTGATTTGGATGTAAATACCCTCAAATTAAAGCTGAAAGTCTGCAGTTAAATCATATCTTGTTCGTTTCATTTCAAATCGCTGTGGTGGTGTATAGAGCTAAAAAGATTAGAATTGTGTCGATGTCCCAATATTTATGAACCTGACTGTATGTACTGTATATTACTGTGCAAAAGTTTTAGGCAAGTGTGAAAGAATGCTGTAAATTAGAAGTGTTAATGGTTTATTTTTTAACAATTAACAAAATGGAACGTAAATGACCAGAAAAGAAATACAAATCAAATCAATATTTGGTGTGACCACCCTTGGCATTCAAAACAGCATCAATTCTTTTAGGTACACCTTCACACAGTTTTTGAAGGAACTCAGCAGGTAGGTTGTTCCAAACATCTTGGAGAACTTACCACAGATCTTCTATAGATGTAGGCTGCCTCAAATCCTTCTGTCTCTTCATGTAATCCCAGACAGACTCCATGATGTTGACTTCAGGGCTCAGTGGTGGGCCGAACCATCACTTCCAGGACTCTTTTTCTTCTTTACACTGAAGATAGTTCTTAAACAAAGACATTGGCTGTATGTTTGGGATGGTTGTCCTGCTGCAGAATAAATTTGGGGCCAATCAAACGCCTCCCTGATGGTATGGCGTGATGGATAAGTGTCTGCCTGTATTTCTCAGCATTGAGGACACCATTGATCCTGACCAAATCTCCAACTCCATTTTCAGAAATGTAGCCCCAAATCTGCAAGGAATCTCCACCATGCTTCACAGTTGCCTGCAAACATTCCTTGTTGTACCGCACTCCAGTCCTTCGCCAACAAACTGCCTCCTGCTGCAGCGACATTTTTCACATTTTCACCCAACAGTCCAGAGCAGAGCAACTGCTGCCATTTTTCTGCACCTCAGTTCCCATGTTTTCATGCATAGTTGAGTTGCTTAGCCTTGTTTCCATGATCTATGCATGAAAAAATAGGTACATTAGGGATAGAGAAATGGCATCAGGCTCTCTGGACTGAGGAGTGCACTATATTACCAAAAGTATTGGGATGCCTGCCTTTACACGCACATGAACTTTAATGGCATCCCAGTCTTAGTCCGTAGGGTTCAACATTGAGTTGGCCCACCCTTTGCAACTATAGCAGCTTCAACTCTTTTGGTAAGGCCGTCCACAAGGTTTAGGAGTGTGTCTATGGGAATGTTTGACCGTTCTTCCAAAAGCGCATTAGTAAGTTAGGCACTGATGTGGACTAGAAGGCCTGGCTCGCAGTCTCCGCTCTAAACCATCTCAAAGGTGTTCTATCGGGTTGAGGCCACTAATCCCAGCCTTGTGCAGGTCTACAATCTTGTCCCTGATGTCCTTTGACAGCTCTTTGGTCTTGTCTATGATGGTGAGGTTTGAATGTAAGAAAGATTCTGTGGACAGGTGTCTTTTTTTTTTCAAATTCTTTATGCAGGCCAGTCAAGTACCTCCACCCCAAAGTCCCTCATGTCCTTATGGACCCAATACTTTTGGTAATATAATGTATGTTTGAATCCACTTACTGTTGACTGGTACTGTGTGGACGTTCTGTGTCACATCCCACCACAACCAAAATAAAGACCTTTGTCTGAGAATATAGGGACACTGCCAGAGGGCGGAGCTAGAAAGTAGAAAGAAGAAGTGGTGTATGTATTAAAAGTTACAGAAAAGCTTGCTCAAGCTATCAGATTAAAGTTGTCTGAAGATGGAAATCCCCTTTAAATATAGCGTGGGTTGAACAATGCGGGACATTGGAACGAGGTCACTGTGTAACCATAAAGCAATCCCTTAATCCATCTAAAACCCCGCACAGGAACTGCCCAACTAGAGAAAGCAAGAAGCCAAAGAGGAAAGTTTATAACTGATCCAGACTGGTGGGATGCTTTGAAAAAACTGCAGCATGGCTGTTACATTAATTACAGTCTGAGATGGAAAAATTAAGGGGGCGTCCCAATTTTAAAAGAAATCCACCATTCATTTATTGGTACTCTCCTGTTGCAGTACCTAAAAAATGATTATTATAATGATTATTATTATTAATATTATAATTATACACGATTTATATAGCGCCAACAGTTTACGCAGCAATTTACAATGTAATGTATAATGTACAATGTATACAATGTATAATGATACTATATTATTAGTTCAGACCAGATATTAATGCCTCTAATGCCGCGTACACACGGTCGGGCTTTTCGTCTACAAAAGTCCGACAGGCTGTCCGACAGACTTTTGTCGGACTTTTGGCGGACTTTTGGCGGACTTGCGGCAGACTTTCTTACGAGCGGACTTGCCTACGTACGATCACACAAAAGTCAGACGGATTCGTACGTGATGACGTACACCGGACTAAAATAAGGAAGTTGATAGCTAGTAGCCAATAGCTGCCCTAGCGTGGGTTTTTGCCCGTCTGACTAGCACACAGACGAGCGGATTTCTGGGTCTGGCGTAGTTACGACGTAAAGATTTGAAGCATGTTTCAAATCTAAAGTCCGTCAGATTTGAGGCTGGAAAAGTCCGCTGAAAGTCCGCTGAAAGTCCGGGGAAGCCCACTCACGATCGGATTGTCAGCCAGCTTTAGTCCGTCGGCGTCCGTCGGACTTTTGTAGACGAAAAGTCCGACCGTGTGTACGCGGCATTATACTAGTAAGCTTTGTTTAAAGCTCTTTCCCATGGGCGGCTGTCTGTACTGCCCTCTGAAAAGCAGTCTGCCGTGGATGTTTTTTTTCAGAGGGCAGCAGAACAGTGGCTGCCAGGCATTTAGAAGGTGATACTGCCAAGGGGGATTTTGTATTGAAATACTGCACCCCAACCGTGGCCAATCGGCTAGCTCACGGTTAGGGCACAGTTCCATTGACCTAAATGGACAAGTTTGACAGGTGGTGCTGCCTGTCAAGCTCTGCAAGCAGCCATGAAGCAAAGTCACCGCAGCCACAGCATGTGTACTACACCATCCAGGTGATAAAGTTAGGATTTACAGTATGTGGGTGGTTGGGGGGGGGGGGGGATCAACTGCCTGTTTTTGCCTAATTTATCACCCATGTGAAATGGCCCTTAAGCCAGCCATAGACGGTTCGAATCTCGGCCGGTTCAGCAGGATCCGGCCAAGATTCGAACCATTAATGGGCAGGCTGTATGTCAACTTGGGTACAACCAGCCTGCCGGATTTTCTTGCTATTATTACAAGTTTAGAACCCCTGTAAACTCATTTTATTGCCATTATTTGGAGTGGATCTTCTGTTATGTCTGTGAGACAGGAAGTGAAGGGAAATCTCTCCAACAGGGCCACAGCAGGAAAAATTTTTTAGTCTGACTCGTAGTAGTCACATTCAACTGGACTTGTTCTGCAGTGTTGAATGGAGAAGCTTCTCCAAGCTATTTCTTCAGTTCTAATGAGTGGTAGGAATCCACCCCAGAATTGGTAGTACAGACACCTTGATTCAATCACAATGGAATGTTAATTGTCCAAGAACAGGGTGGGAGGTGTGAAAGTTGTGGAACCATTCTGTTCTAGTTACATAATCCCATGGTGTCGTAAAGTCTCTAAAAGTGTTAATCTTTCAATTCACAAGCATGGTACACACCATGAGATTATCGGACAAATGATCATCTTTTTTTTTTTTTGCATGCTAGTCTCCAAATCGAAAATTAAGAGGTTACTAAAGTTGTATGAAAATTCTTGTACGACAGAATAAAAATTTGGAAGGGATGTAATGTATTGTATTTATTGTCATGACCTTGCAGTAATACATTCATGACCTGTCTGTCTCTTACCTGGTCTGTGTATCAGCCTTGAGGCTTGTACTCTCACACCTGCATGCTTAAGTAATCTTCCCTCTGTGTGGCTCCACCCTAGCCTCAACAGGAACCACTATTTAACACCGTATTCTCCAAGCCTGCCTTGCCGTGCAATATTGTGTGTTTGGCTTCCTGTTTGCCGTCTGCTCTAAGTTTGTCTCTGTCTCTGTTACCGATCTTGGCGTGTTCCCGACTATCCCTGTCTGCTTGTGACCATGACCTTTGGCACGTTCTCGACTATCCCTGTTTGCCTGTGACCCTGACTTTTGGCGTGTTCTCTGTTATCCTTGTCTGCTAGTCGCCCCAACATTTGGCTACCTCCTTACTATTCCTTGCTGTCCTGGGCTGCTGTTTCCTCTCCATCCACCTGTAGCCTACCGTGAACGTGAGCTGGGAGACCCTGGAGCCAGTTGCAGCCCAGTCCATCCTCACCACTAGAGGCTCTGGTGAACACCAACTGACTCTTAGACTCCGCGCCCTGGGGAATCTATGCTCTAACTCACTGTGGGATCCGTGTTGGTGCTCCGGGGACCTGCCTTCCTGAACCACCCCGAGTTCCATCTGCAGCAGTCAGCCTTAGGTTCCACTATCATAGCGGTGCACTCCTGACCCCAACGGGGTGCATCTATATTGTATTTTTGGACTAAAAACTGTACTGATTAAATGAAAATCATACCATTTAGTTCCAGTTTGACCTCTTTCATACCTCTTGTGAACCAGTTGTCCCCTATGTCCAAAATGTGAACCTCACTGTCCTCAAATGAATGACCCTTTTCCTTAAACAAGAATTCCAGGCATGGATATTTTTACATTTAACGTAGTAACCTCTCACCAAATGAATATACAATCGAAAGATTTTCCTCTTAGATGGGATTTTAAGGGGTGGAAGTCTCAAATAATATATCAAGAGTATAAAAAATATATTTGTTTTTATTATATCAAAAAATTAGTTAAAAATATATGACGCATATTGTATGAAAAACAGCAGTGATAACACAATGGATGCCGCAGTTTACAAATGGTAATGATACAGATATACAAAACAGATCAACAGAACTGCACTTAACCCACAAAACGCTGGTTTCAGCAAACAGGAGCTAATTGACAGTGCAGGTCCGATGCGTTTCGAGTTTTTTTGTATTGATTACGACCTCTTCTTCAGGGGCTGGAGGTGAGATGTATATCTATCATAGAAAATAGTATCACATGGCATCCGATTGAGGAAGGGGAAGGGAAGAGCCTGTTAGCCACCGGGGTCCAGACCCGAGCATCAGCGCCACCACCAACGAGACCAGGACCGTCAGCAGAGCGTGACCGGACACAAAGGGCGTCACGTCCGTCAGCTGAATAATAAGTGATCTAATAGACTATTGGGCGCATGAGTACTGAAAGTATCTCTATCCAGACCTCCAAGATGGTTATCCCTCGACAGACACCCTATCGGGTATATATAGGGTAAATGCAAGATGTTACAGACTATTAGTGCAAAGTAGATGGTAAGTCCCTATACTGGCTCAGGAGGAAATGTTGTTTATGACGGCTGTTAGCTGGCAGAGACCACAGTACAGGAGGATAAAGTAGTGGATCGCCTATGTTCAGTGGCTTAGACAATCCTGGCAGCTGCACACTCGGTCCTGTGTCTCCACCAGTGTGTTATCACTGCTGTTTTTCATACAATAAATTTTTTGATATAATAAAAACAAATACATTTTTTATACTCTTGATATATTATTTGAGACTTCCACCCCTTAAAATCCCATCTAAGAGGAAAATCTTTCGATTGTATATGAATATAGGGATGTGGGTGGACTGTCTCCTTCCATAAAGTCCCCGTCACCACCCTTTGCTCACCAAATGAATGGTCCAACATAGGAGGACAAATTCTACATGTCAAGACTAAACAGTCTTCCTACCTTAAAGCTGAATTCCAGGTATGGATATTTTTACAAAGTTCTATTATCCCTCTAGAACATAGGTCTTCAAACTATGGCCCTCCAGTTGTTCGGGAACTACAATTCCCATCATAACTAGTCATGTCTGTAAATGTTAGAGTTTTACAATGCCTCATGGGATGTGTAGTTCTGCAACAGCTGGAGGGCCGTAGTTTGAAGATCCCTGCTCTAGAAGCTGGAAATCACTGTAGTGGGCACCAGTGGCAGCCCGTCCATAAGAGGTGCAGCCCCCCAATTCATACAACCAGCCCCTAATCTACATGCAGGGTGCCGGACGCATGGATTCCAACGGGGTTTTTTTTTTTTTTTTTGAAGCACGCGATTAGAGCCTAGGGCTCTAATTGTTTTCGGAAAAGGGTGGGCTTGGGGTGCAGAGCACTGCGCCCTGAGACCACCCAGTTGTGTGACAATAGCGATCTATTATTCGCTATTGTCTTCCTGATTCTTTTCCCAACCAATCAGGAAGCTTGTCCTGAGACCAAATTGGCCGGGAGGAGAATGGCCAGGCTCTTCCTTCCTTCCTATTATATATATATTTTTAGCAGAGGCCCTAGAGAATAAAATGGCGATTGTTGCAAATTTTTTATGTTACACGGTATTTGTGCAGGGTTTATTTTATTTTTTTTAAAATACACTTTGAATTCATTTTAATGAAAAAAAAAAAAACAATATATAACCCACATTTTTGGTAAAATATAAAAGATGATGTTACACCGAGTAAATAAAAAAACTAACATGTCACACTTTAAAATTGCGCACGCTCGTGGAATGGCGACAAACGACTGTACCTAAAAATCTTCATAGGCGACGTTTTAAATCTTTTTACAGGTTAGAGTTACAGAGGAGGTCTAGAGCTAGAATTATCGCTCTTGCTCTTAGCTAGCGATACCTCGCGTGTGGTGCGAACACCGTTTACATATGCACGTGCGACTTACATATGCATTCACATCTGCGCGCAAGCACTGAGGGATGGGGGCGCTTTTAATTTCTTTTTTTTCAATTTATTTTTATTTTTTATGTTTTGTCTGTCCCTTTAATTTTTTTAATCACTCTTATTCCTATTACAAGGAGTGTAAACATCCATTGTAATAGAATTAAGTGATGACGGATCCTCTTTATGGAGAGATCTAGGCTCTATAAGACCCCAAATCTCTCCTTTACCTTTGAAAGCAAAAGATCAAAAAAAAAAGAAGAAAAAAAATCTTTTGGTTTAAATAAAAAAATAAATTGTCGCCCTAGACTGGAAGTGACGTCACAACGTCGCTCCGATCCTGTTAGATCATAGAGGTGGGGAGAGACGATCTGGTCTCTGTTCACCTCTGTGACCAACTGCACGAACCGTCGGATCGTTTCCCGGGGCGTGCCAGGAAGAACGGTAAGCCAGAGAAACACCGGCGAGGAGGGGGAACGACCCTTCAAGCTGCCTCTTAAAGCAATCCAGCCGCTTGGATCACTTTTAGGAGAAACAGAATTGCCAGCTGAAAATAAAATATTGGAGGTTATGGCTGATAGCTTTAATTGAAAGCTTGGAACGTATATACTGCAGTGGGCAAGTGGGTAAGCTGCAAATTATTACTTTTTAGGTTTAGATCATTTTTAATATTCATAAAATATATCTGTAGTATAGAAAATGTATAAATTTATTATGTGATACCGTAGTGTGCTGATAATTGCTTTGCCCGTGTAGCCTTGGCAGTCTGTGTTTGTATTCCATGTGAAATGACAGACGTAGGATTGGGGTTGCAGCAAGGGCATGCCCTCATGTTGATATATTTGGACTTTGCACCCTTTCCCATGTTGGGTGGTACGCTATGGCCTGAAGCCCTCCTTCCCTTGTCCCTGGCTGTATGAGTGCTGTGAAAAGCATCGACTGGCATTTAGGACAATCCCTTTCAAGTTGATCTTGGGCAGTGCCTTGCCATTTAGTGCTGGGGGGGGGGGGGGAGAGGGCAAGTCACATTCCCAAGACATGTGTTGGGACCAGTTTAGCTTTTTCTCCCCCAGCAGCTTACCACGGTCATCCCCTGAGACCAGCCAGCTTCACAGATGAGAAGTCTACATGTTACTACTTCCCTATGAATGTTCAAACCAGACTTAGGTCAAAACTTTTTTTATTTAGAGGTTTAGAACTCTAATGCCGCATACACACGAGCCGATTTCTCGTCGGAAAAAGATATGACGGCTTTTCCGACGGGATTCCGCTCAAGTTTGCCTTGCATACACACGGTCACGCAAAAGTTTGCTGAAATTACGACCGTCAAGAACGCGGTGACGTACAACACTACGACGAGCCGAGAAAATTAAGTTCAATGCTTCCGAGCATGCGTCGAATTGTTTCCGAGCATGCGTAGGGATTTTGCACGTCGGAATTGCCACAGACGATCGCATTTTCGGATAGGAACTTTTCCCGACCGAAAAATTGAGAGCATGCTCTCAATCTTTTGCTGGCTGGAATTCCGCCAGCAAAAGACCAATGCATACACACGGTCGCATTTTCCGACAAAAAACTCTCATTGGTCTTTTGCGGGCCGAAATTCCTGTGTACGCGGTATTAGGTTTAAGACCACTGTGGACCTTTTCTTCTGATAATGTAAGTTGCCTGGCTGTTATGCTGATCTAATGGTTTTCATAGATTAGCAAGGTGCAAGCATGCAGGTCCTGATTTTGCTCTAAATTTAATTTATTGCACGTTTGGCCTGCATCTCAGTGTGAGCTCAGCATGATCGCCAGGCAGCTAGCATTTCCCTAAAGCAAATCTCCACCTTGATAAAAAAAGCATGTACCTAGGCCAATACAACTGAACCAAGGCTGTTATGGACACACCCACGGGGGGGCGGTGTCAGAATGTAACCTAGGCTAATTTAACTGGGCCCAGGCTGTCATGAAAACACCCACTGGGGGGGGGGGGTGTCAGCATGTAATCTAGGCTAATACAACTAGACTAAGGCTGTCATGGACACACCCACTGGGGGCGTTGTCAGCATGTACCCTAGGCTAATGCAACTGGGCCCAGGCTGTCGTGGAAACACCCACTGGGGGCGGTATCAGCATGTAACCTAGGCTAATACAACTGGACCCAGGCTGTCATGGACACACCCACGGGGGGGGGGGGGATGTCAGCATGTAACCAAGGCTTATGGAACTAGGCCCAGGCTGTCATGGACGCACCCACTGGGGGGGGGGGGGTGTCAGCATGTAACCTAGTCCTATGGAACTGGGCCCAGGCTGTCATGAGCACACCCACTGGGGGCGGAGTCAGCATGTAACCTAGGCTATTGCAACTGGGCCCAGGCTGTCATGGACACACCCACTGGGGGCGGTGTCAGCATAGAACAGAGAGAGGTGCTTATAAGTGCAGTAAAATCAAGTCTTTAATAGCCAAAAACACTCACAAGAGAGAATGTGTAAACAGGCTCATCAAATGTATGAGACACCCAGAGGGAGATTCTCCTGGGATTGTCTATTCAGCATGCCTCCTAGCTGGCCAGCGGTGTAGAGGTGCGTTGCAGACACCCTGCCAGAACCAGCGTGGAAAGCAGTACCCGGGTGTAACATCAGGAGGGGGTGGTGACGCGTTTTGGAGCATGCACACTGGCTTCTTCTTCATGAGGGTCATAAACTTCTCTTATTTGGTCTCTTTTGGTCTCCTAAATATACCATTGAAAAAGTTTTGTTATATTTTTATTATAAGTGCAAAAAATACCTGTTGATTCTAAATCTAGTGAGATGAAAGCTTCTTGTGCTCTCTGCCTGTGATGTTTAGCTATCTCTGAGGACTACGGAACCCCTCCTCTCTATGTTGTAGAGAAGAGAAATGGAAAGGGGGAGGTTACTGAAGGCACTTCCTTGGGTGACAATGCTGCTGCTGCTCCACAGTACAGTGTGTCACCCTAGGACAGGAAGTGTGGTTTTGGCTGGATTACCAGGTGAAAATATATATATAACTTACAAAATCTGCAGGGGATCAAATAATAAATTCCCCCACTGTATGTGTAAAGCGCTGCGTAAATTGACGGCGCTATGAGTACCTGTAATAAAAATTTAAAAATGTTTCATATATATATAATATACAGTGGATACAGTGGGGATGGAAAGTATTCAGACCCCCTTAAATTTTTCACTCTTTGTTGTATTGCCGCCATTTGTTAAAATTATTTAAGTTCATTTTTTTCCCCTCATTAATGTACACACAGCACCCCATATTGACAGAAAAACACAGAATTGTTGACATTTTTGCAGATTTATTAAAAGAGAAAAACTGAAATATCACATGGTCCTAAGTATTCAGACCCTTTGCTGTGACACTCATATATTTAACTCAGGTGCTGTCCATTTCTTCTGATCATCCTTGAGATGGTTCTACACCTTCATTTGAGTCCAGCTGTGTTTTATTATACTGATTGATTAGGAAAGCCACACACCTGTCTATATAAGACCTTACAGCTCACAATGTCAGAGCAAATGAGAATCATGAGGTCAAATGAACTGCCTGAAGAGCTCAGAGACAGAATTGTGGCAAGGCACAGATCTGGCCAAGGTTACAAAAAATTTCTGCTGCACTTAAGGTTCCTAAGAGCACAGTGGCCTCCATAATCCTTAAATGGAAGACGTTTGGGATGACCAGAACCCTTCCTAGAGCTGGCCGTCTGGCCAAACTGAGCTATCGGGGGAGAAGAGCCTTGGTGAGAGAGGTGAAGAAGAACCCAAAGATCACTGTGGCTGAGCTCCAGAGATGCAGTCGGGGGATGGGAAAAAGTTGTAGAAAGTCAACCATCACTGCAGCCCTCCACCAGTTGGGGCTTTATGGCAGAGTGGCCCGACGGAAGCCTCTCCTCAGTGCAAGACACATGAAAGCCTGCATGGAGTTTGCTAAAAACACCTGAAGGACTCCAAGATGGTGAGAAATAAGATTCTCTGATCTGATGAGACCAAGATAGAACTTTTTGGCCTTAATTCTAAGCGGTATGTGTGGAGAAAAACAGGTACTGCTCATCACCTGTCCAATACAGTCCCAACAGTGAAGCATGGTGGTGACAGCATTATGCTGTGGGGGTGTTTTTCAGCTGCAGGGACAGGACGACTGGTTGCAATCGAGGGAAAGATGAATGCGGCCAAGTACAGGGACGAAAATCGAAGAGCCCTGACTTAAACCCAATTGAGCATCTCTGGAGAGACCTAAAAATGGCTGTCCACCAACGTTTACCATCCAACCTGACAGAACTGGAGAGGATCTGCAAGGAGGAATGGCAGAGGATCCCCAAATCCAGTTGTGAAAAACTTGTTGCATCTTTCCCGAAAAGACTCATGGCTGTATTAGATCAAAAGGGGCTTCTACTAAATACTGAGCAAAGGGTCTGAATACTTAGGACCATGTGATATTTCAGTTTCTTTTTTAATAAATCTGCAAAAATGTCAACACTTCAGTTTTTTTCTGTCAATATGGGGAGCTGTGTGAGGAAAAAAATGACCTTAAAATTATTTTAGCAAATGGCTGCAGTATAACAAAGATTGAAAAATTTAAGGGGGTCTGAATGCTTTCCGTCCCCACTGTATCCACTGTATATATATATATATATATATATATATATATATATATATATATGAAACATATTTACATTTTTATTACAGGTACTCATAGCGCCATCAATTTACGCAGCGCTTTACACATACGGTGGGGGAATGTATTATTTGATCCCCTGCAGATTTTGTAAGTTTGCCCACTTACAAAGAAACGAAGGGTCCATAAATGTTATCATAGGTGTATTTTAAATGATAGAGACAGAATATCAACCAAAAATCCATATAAAACACATAATACAAATATTATAAATTGAGTAAAATAAGTATTTGATCCCCAAGCAAAACATGACTTAGTACTTGGTGGAGAAACCCTTGTTGGCAAGCACAGAGGTAAGACGTTTCTTGTAGTTGGTGACCAGGTTTGCACACATCTCAGGAGGGATTTTGGTCCACTCTTCTTTACAGATCTTCTCTGGTTTCTTGGCTGTCGCTTGGCAATTCGAAGTTTTAGCTCCCTCCATACATTTTCTATAGGATTAAGGTCTGGAGACTGGCTAAGCCACTCCATGACCTGAATGTGCTTCTTCTTGAGCCACTCCTTTGTTGCCTTGGTGGTATGTTTTGGGTCGTTGTCATGCTGGAAGACCCATCCACGACCCATCTTCAGTGTTCTGGCTGAGGGAAGAAGGTTCTCATCCAAGATTTTACAATACATGGCCCCGTCCATTGGCTCCTCAATGCGGCAAAGTCAGCCTGTACCTTTAGCAGAGAAACAGCCTAAAAGCATCATGTTTCCACCTTCGTGCTTGACTGTAGGGAGGATGTTCTTAAGGTCATAGTCAGCATATTTCTTCCTCCAAACTCGGTGAGTCGAGTTAATGCCAAAAAGCTCAATTTTGGTCTCCCATTCCTTCTCTGAACCATTTAGATATTTATTGGCAAACTTTAGATGGGCCTGTACATGAACCTTCTTGAGGAAGGGGACCTTGCAGGTGCTGCAGGATTTCAATCCATGGCGGCGTATTGGGTTACCAATGGTTTGTTTGGTGACCGTGGTCCAAACTGCATTGAGATCATATACATGTGTAGTTCTGGGCTGATCCCTCTCTTTTCTCATGATCATCCTTACCCCATGAGGTGAAATCTCGCAGGGAGCTCCAGACCGAGGACGATTGATGGTTATTTTATATTTCTTTCAGTTGCGAATAATCGCTCCAGCAGTTGTCTCCTTCTCACCAAGCTTCTTGCTGATGGTCTTGTAGCCCATTCCAGCCTTGTGCAGGTCTACAATCTTGTCCCTGATGTCCTTTGACAGCTCTTTGGTCTTGCCCATGATGGGGAGGTTTGAGTGGAAAAAAAGAAATTCTGTGGACAGGTGTCTTTTATACACATAACGAGTAGTCGTTAGGAGCACCTTCTTAAATTGACAGGACTAATCTGTGTACCACATGAGCACCTACTGTAGCCCGTCTGTGGGAGCCAGAATTATTGTTGGTTGGTAGGGGATCAAATACTTTTACTCTTTGAACTGCAACTCCATGTATAACATTTGTGTTTTTTCTGGATTTTTGGTTGATATTCTGTCTCTATCATTTTAAATACACCTATGATAAAAATGATAGACCCTTAATTTTTTTTTGTAAGTGGGCAAACTCACAAAATCTGCAGGGGATCAAATAATTATTTTCCCCACTGTATATTGTACATTCACATCAGTCCCTGCCCTCAAGCAGGTTACAATCTAAGCCCCATAACTCACATTCATACATAGACAGGAGCCAATTAACCTACCAGCATGTCTTTGGAGTGTGGGAGGAAACCCACATAGGCACAGGGAGAACATGCAAACTCCAGGCAGCTAGTGCTGTGGTTGGGATTCGAACCAACGCCCTTAGTGCTGCTAGGCAGAAGTGCTAACCACTAATGCCGCGTACACACGGTCGGACTTTCCGACGTAAAATGTGCGATCGGAGCTTGTTGTCGGAAATTCCGACCGTGTGTAGGCTCCATTGGACAGTTTCCATCGGAATTTCCGTCGCACAAAATTTGAGGCCTGGTTCTCAAATTTTCCGACAACAAAATCCGTTGGCGGAAAATTCCGATCGTGTGTACACAATTCCGACGCACAACGTGCCACGCATGTTCGGAATCAAGCAGAAGAGCAGAACTGGCTATTGAACTTCATTTTTCTCGGCTCGTCGTACGTGTTGTACGCCACCGCGTTCTTGACGTTCGGAAATTCCGACCAACTTTGTGTGACCGTGTGTATGCAACACAAGTTTGAGCCAACATATGTCGGAAAAAATCCATGGATTTTGTTGTCGGAATGTCAGATCAATATCCGATCATGTGTACGGGGCATTAGTCTTTGTTTTATTTATTTAGCAATATTATATTTTATTGTATTTTTTTTTTGTTTTCCTTTTTTTTTTTTTTAAAGATTATAGACTCCCCTTAGTTATCTAGAGGAGATATATAGTACTTTCAATCCCAACAGAACTTGATCATAAGCCCCGGTTCACACAGGGGCGGCACGACTTGCAGGTCGCCTCAGCCAGGCGACCTGCAAACGACTTCCGCGGCGACTTGCAAAATGACTTCTGTATAGAAGTCTATGCAAGTCGCCCCAAGTTGCCCCCAAAGTAGTACAGGAACCTTTTTCTAAGCCGGAGCAACTTGCGTCGCTCCTATTAGAACGGTTCCATTGTACAGAACGGGAGGCGACTTGTCAGGCGGCTAGGTCGCCTGACAAGTCGCCCCTGTGTGAACCGGCTCTAAATGTTAGCAACTAGAATACATTTTATAGGGCGAGGGCCACTGAAAATTTTGAAGGACCTGAACCACCTGGCTCCTAGGATTGATACATCCCTTGTATTATTCTACACAGAGCTAATGCAAATTTTTTTTTTCTCCCTCTGAACCCAGGTATCTTCTAGCTCTTGGAGCGCAAAAGGATGTTGTGAACAGTGAAGGGGAGACGCCATCCGAGCTTATAGACTCTGACTGCGAGGAGTTAGTGCAGATCTTCTCGACGAAGAAGGGCGACTGATGAACCCTTACAAATTGACTACCAACCCCAGCAGGGGTGCATTTTTTGACACGTGCTGCCCCCTGGTGGGAGCTGGTTGAGCACACGGACTGCAGCGGTTTCTTCCAGAGCTCTTGCCCAACTTAACCCAACTCAAGCAGGCACCTCGTGCCACCTAAGATGGGGGAAGGTGACCCAGCAGCAAGAGCGTGTGTATCAAAGGTCTTCAAAAGTCTTTAATTTAAAAAAAAAAAAAAAAAGCATGCGTGGATTCATTATGGCAGCCACCAGTGACCCATTCACTGGTATAACTGGGTTGTGACTGTGCAGTCAAGAGGCCCTGTCTGAAAGAGGACAAAAAGTTACCAAGGAAGGGAAAAGTGTAACCCGATTTTCCCGCACACGGGGCAATGTCGTTTTGTCTACTAAGGTTTTTTTTGTTTTTCGGAATGTACATATCTTTATACAAAATTGTGGGTGTACTAAGCAGTGTATTATTTTATAACTCCACATTAACAGAACAGCTTTTGTTAGACAAAAAAAAAAGCATAAAGGTAAAAAAAAAAAATTATAAAAACAAAAAAAAAAATTAATATAATTGCTGACTAAAATGGTGCTTTATGTGCATATGGGACACTTATTTTATTTATTTTATTTTATCTATCTATTGGTGGCGACAATTTTGTGCAGTTACTACACACTAGACTGACAAGTTTCGATGAGGTTACTTGGTTTTAGGCTAGGTTCGCACCCAAGCTTTTCCAGTGAGTTTTCAGTTTTGCAGAAACGCACTGCAGTCCATTTAACATGATTTCCTATGGGTCACGTTCACATCTTTTTTTTGAAAGGGTCAGGGACTTTTTTTGCCTGCTGCCGGTTGCGTTTTTGGTTCAATAGACTTTAAAGAGTAACTCCACTTTTGTTGAGAAAAAAAAACATTCCCCTCTGGGTGATCTATGTACATTGCAGGGATTTTAACAGACTTTGCTTCAGATTCCGACCTTTTGTTATTCTGAAGAAATCCCTGTCTGTGTCCATGTGGTCTGCAAAAGACTTGAGACTGGGGCGGAGGTTCACCTTCCAGCAGGACAACGACCCTAAACATATAGCCAGAGCTACAATGGAATGGTTTAGATCAGTGGTTCTCAACTCCAGTCCTCGGGACCCACCAACAGGCCAGATTTTAAGTATTACCTTGGGGAGTTGCAGACTAGAATACTGCAATCACTGAGCAGCAAGTGATATCACCTGTGATGTATTTCAGCTATCTTGCAAACCTGGCCTGTTGGTGGGTCCTGAGGACTGGAGTTGAGAACCACTGGTTTAGATCAAAGCACATTCATGTGTTAGAATGACCCAGTCAAAGTCCAGACCTAAATCCAATTGAGAATCTGTGGCAAGACTTGAAAATTGCTGTTCACAGACGCTCTCTATCCAATCTTGAGCTAAGAAGAATGGGCAAAAATGTCCCTCTCTAGATGTGCAAAGCTAGTAGAGACATCCCCAAAAGACTTGCAGCTGTAATTGCAGTGAAAGGCGGTTCTACAAAGTATTGACTCCAGGGGGCGCTATACAAATGTACCCCACACTTTTCACATATTTATTTGTAAAAAATTTTGAAAACCATTTATCATTTTCCTTCAACTTCACAATTATGTGCCACTTTGTGTTGGTCTATCACATAAAATCCCAATAAAATTCATCTACATTTTTGGTTGCAACATGATAATATATATATATATATATATCACATGGCGATACCTGGAATTATTCTTTACTATATTTTGTTTTCACAAATCATAGTAGTTGTTTCCTACCGCTTGTTCTCTTTTCTTTCTTTTTTTTTTTTTTTTGCCGTGACAGTGTAAGAAAAAAGTTGTACGAATGTGAACCTGTGACATCTACAAAACTAATAAACTAACAGGATCCCCACAAACCAGGTAATAAAAAGTGCTTGCTAATACCTTTAAATGTGTCCAATGCTTCTTTTGTGTTCAAAGGGTGCCCCAAAACTGAGACACAGCTCAGGAAACATCAGATTTTTGCTCTGATTGACTGAGGACATACTGTGAGTGCAGTCACCAAGTCACTATGTACTTACAGTGCAATGGTGCAGACAGCAGCGTTGACGTCATGTCTGCATCTTTGATGGACACTCAACGCTAGAGAAAGGGAGAAGCAGAGGAAGAACCCACCTGTCATGATTGTCCTAAAGGCATCTGAAAAAGGAAAAAAAAAAAATTGAAAGAAATAAAGCAAAATTTTTTACCAGGGGCCCTTTGTGGTTGGTTAATTGTAGGCAAAGCCCCAAAATGGACTTTAATATTGCCTGCTTTAACCACTTGCAGAACGGAAGATTTCCCCCCTTAATGACTGGGCCATTTTTTGCGATACGGCACTACGTGGCTTTAACTGACAATTGCGCGGTCGTGCGACATTGCACCCAAACAAAATTGATGTCCTTCCCCCCCCCCCCCCACACAAATAGAGCTTTCTTTTGGTGGCATTTGATCACCTCTGAGGTTTTTATTTTTTGCGCTATGAACAAAAAAAAGCGACAATTTTGAAAAAAAAAACAATATTTTTTACTTTTTGCTATAATAAATATCCAAAAAAAAGTAAAAAAAAAAAAAAATTCTTTATCAGTTTAGGCCAATATGTATTCTACTTTTTTTTTTTTTACCAAAAATATCGCAATAAGCATATATTGATTGGTTTGCGCAAAAGTTATAGTGTCTACAAAATAGGGAATAGATTTTTTTTTTTTTACTAATAATGGCAGTGATCTGCGATTTTTAGCGGGACTGTGACATTGCGGCGGACAGATCAGACACTCTTAACACTTTTTTGGGACCATTTATACAGCGATCAGTGCTATAAAAATGCACTGGTTACTGTATAAATGACACTGGCAGGGAAGAGGTTAACACTAGGGGGCGATCAAGGGGTTAAATGTGTTCCCTGGGAGGTGTTTCTAACTGTGGGGGGGGGGTGGGACTGACTGGAGGAGGAGAAAGATCGCTGTTCCTGATCACAAGGGACAGCAGATATCTCTCTCCTTCCCTGTCAGAACAGGGGACATCGCGGCTGCCGGCCACGCGCATCGGGTCCCCTCTGCAGCAGCTGAAAGTCAACGGGAGGGAGAAGAGAAGGAGCACATAGGGGGTTTGTTCCAGTAATTGCCAACCCCCCCATGTAGATCACCCTCCCTGCCCACATTCACTTGAACCTGCTCCATGGGCCCCCCTACTGCCCCAGGCCCCATACAAGAGGATCAGTGGTACCCCCTTATCCCCCGCCCTGGGCTTAGTTGACACTGAAGACCGAGGGGCTAAATAAAACAACTGGTTAATCCACATTTTACTGCCCACCTTCAAATTTACATGGCAGCTGGCGGCGCGAGTTCACATTTCTGCTGATGTGATGCTTGGCTTCGTAATGCAGCAATTTTAACCCAGCGTATCGAGTTTAGACCGGACCGCAAACACTTGCCAAACACAGCTATGGTGGTTGCGGCCCAGTAGTCCAAAAATAAAACCTCCATTGGGATAGCATTTTTCCCCTGGTGATCGGTATAAAAAAACAAAACAAGCATTCAGGAGGTGGCAGTATTGGTTCTTGAATACCTGTACAGTCTCTGAACCGCAGTCGGAAAAGTGATCCACCGCCAAACGCTGTCTAGAGGGCGGTAAAGTCTGCTGTCTGTGTGAAGGAAGCCTTAAAAGTACAGTGAAACCTCGGATTGTGAGTAACGCGGTTTACGAGCGTTTGCGCAATACGAGCTATTTAAAAAAAAAAAATCCTAACTCGACTTGCGAGCGTTGCCTCGCAAGACGAGCAGGATTCAAGCCACTGTGGTGTGCAGTACCGCATTTGGCCAGAGGTGCGGGGGCACTGGTGACGCTCGGAGACACTCGGTTCCTGAGCGTCTCCGGCGCCCCCGCACCTCTGGCCAAATGCGGTACTGCACACACCGGTGCCACCGCAACCTCTGGGCACATGCGGTACTGCATACACCAGTGCCCCCGCACCTCTGGCCACATGCGGTACTGCATACACCGGCGCCCCTGCAACTCTGGCCACATACAGTACTGCATACACCGGTGCCCCGCACCTCTGGCCACATGCGGTACTGCATACACCGGCGCCCCTGCAACTCTGGCCACATACAGTACTGCATACACTAGCAGTGACACTGGAACGAATTATCTGAGTTTGCATTGATTCCTATGGGGAAACTCGCTTTGGATAACAAGCATGTTTCTGGAACGGATTATGTTCGTAATCCAAGGTACTACTGTACATACCATAAGACACATTTGAATATATGTAAAAGTATGCTTTGAAATACATTAAATAATTTTATGTGATACGTACTGTTGTAAATTGCTTTTATGTGAAGTGTAACAATGTAACAGGATCACAGCAGGTGTAACATTGTAACACATCCAGTATGTTTCTGATGAAATGTCACAAATTAGCACACCTGTTCTTCCTCCTGGACGTCTATTGTAATAAAATGCTGTTCTGAACATGAAGAGGAGTTTTTTTTTTATGTTTGTATTTCAGTTAACAAGATGGTTCTCCTGCCTTCCTTGTGTATTCACCCAAAGGTCCTATAAAAAGAAAGAAAATAAAAAATCTGCGACTAAGCCCTGGTTCACACTGCTGCAACTTCTCATGCGACTTGCTGCAACGGGCGACACAGTCTCATGACAAGTCAAAACACATTTGTTTCAATGGGTGCCGTCTTAATTGCTGTACCTCAAGTCGCAGCGCCAAAAAAAAAAAAAGTTCATGCACTAGTTTTCTGCGTCTTAGGTGCGATATGAGTGCCATAGACGGCAATGTTAAAAATCACAAAAAGTCACAAGGAAGTCTTTTTCTTCGGCTTCCACTTCAGAGGGTTTTGTAAGTTCAATAATATGTGTCCCACTCTGTATTGTTATGATTGGCCAAAGTCGCAAAACATCAAAAGGCGCATGTAATTCACATTAAGGCTCGGTTCACACCTATGCAGTTTGCTTTTGATCCGTTTCCGCAGTGCTTTTTTTGCTGTGCGTTTTTGCACACACGTTTTTTGATGCAGTCTTCACGCGTTTTTTTTAATGCATTTTTTTTTCTTTTTTACTTGGCCAATTTGCTGATTAGAAAATGCAAAACGCAAAAAAAAGCATCAAATGCGCCAAAAACACACTTCATGCTTTTCTGCAGCGTCTCCATTGAAGTCTATTGAACCAAAAAGCACCGTTTTAAAAAAAAAGTCCCTGACCCTTTCCAAAAACGCAGCAGCATAGATGTGAACGTGTCCCATAGGAAAGCATTTTAAATAGACTGTAGTGCGTTTTTTTGCAAAAAAGGACCAAAAAAGGCATAGGTGTGAACCGGGCCTCAAGAAGTACAGCCAAAGCTTGTTTCGCTGTACTTCTCCTATAGATCACGGGGGGGGGGTGCAGTTCCTTCTGCACTCCTGTGACCCTTTTCCAGCAGACTGTTGGCTGACATCACAGAGGCTCCGCCCATAACCCTGGACCGGGACCTGGCTTAGCCTCTCAGCGAGCTGCTGGGAGCCTGAGCCGGCCGCTCCCGCCCCCTCAGACTAATGCTGCATCCACCAAGGTAAAGTATGGTTAAAAAAAATAATAATGAAATCCCATACTCCTCTTTTAAAGTTGCATTAAGTCGCAATACAAAGCAATACAAAGTCTCACTGGAAGTTCCATGACTTTGGAGATCGCAGCAGTATGAACCGAGCCTAAAGCGTATCTAAATCAAAATGAAAAAGAAAAAAAAAAAAACTGAATCTATTGCAGTTTACTAGTCCTTAACCACTTGCGTACTGGGCACTTAAACCTCCTTCCTGCCCAGACCAATTTTCAGCTTTCAGCGCTGTCACAATTTGAATGACAATTGCGCGGTCATGCAACACTGTACCCAAATGGAATTTTTATCATTTTTTCACACAAATGGAGCTTTCTTTTAGTGGTATTTAACCACTTGACCACTGGGCACTTAAACCCCCTTCCTAACCAGACCAATTTTCAGCTTTCGGTGCTCTCACATTTTGAATGACAATTACTCAGTCATGCAACACTGTACCCATATAAAATTTTTGTCCTTTTTTTCACACAAATAGAGCTTTCTTTTGGTGGTATTTAATCACCGTTGGGTTTTTTATTTTTTGCACTATAAAAGAAAAAAGACTGAAAATTTGGTAAAAAAATGAATTTTTATTTGTTTCTGTTATAAAATTTAGCAAATTAGTCATTTTTCTTCGTAAATTTTGGCCAAAATTTATACTGCTACATATCTTTGGTAAAAATAAGTACAACTTGGTGTATATTATTTGGTCTTTGCGAATGTTAGAGAGTCCAAAAGCTATGGTGCCAATATCTGAAAATTGATCACACCTGAAGTACTGACGGCCTATCTAATTTCTTGAGACCCTAACATGCCAGAAAAGTACAAATACCTCTCAAATGACCCCTTTTTGGAAAGAAGACATTCCAAGGTATTTGAAAAGATGCATGATGAGTTTTTTTGAAATTGTCATTTTTTCCCACAATTCTTTGCAAAAATCAAGATTTTTTTTTAACTTTTTTTTTTCACAAAATTGTCATATTAGAAGGTTATTTCTCATACACAGCATATGCATACCACAAATTACACCCCAGAACAAATTCTGCTATTACTCCCGAGTATGGCAATACCACATGTGTGAGACTTTTACACAGCGTGGCCACATACAGAGGCCCAACATACAGGGAGCACCTCCAGGCGTTCTGGAGCACCCAGGCCAATTCTTATATTTCTCTCCTACATGTAAAAATAATCATTTATTTGCTAGAAAATTACATAGAACCCCAAAACATTATATATATATATATTTTTTTTTTAGCAAAGACTCTAGAGAATACAATGGCGGTTGTTGCAACTTTTTATCTCGCACGGCATTTGCGCAGCAATTTTTCGAACGCGTTGTTTTTGGAAAAAAAACAGTTTTGTGCTTTAAAAAAAAACAAAAAATAGTAAAGTTAGCCCAATGTTTTTGCATAATGTGAAAGATAAAGTTACGCTGAGTAAATAGATACATAACATGTCACCCTTCAAAATTGCACACGCTCGTGGAATAGTGCCAAACTTCGCTACTTAAAAATCTCCATAGTTGACGCTTTAAAATTTTTTACTGGTTACATGTTTTGAGTTACAGAGGAGGTCCAGGGCCAAAATTATTGCTCTCGCTCTACTGATCGCAGCGATACCTCACATGTGTGGTTTGAACACAGTTTTCATATGTGGGCGGGACTTTGTATGCGTTCGCTTCTGCATGCGAGCACACGGACAGGGGCACTTTACATTTTTTTAAAAAATTTTTTTATTGTTCATTTTACTTTATTTATTTTAGTTTGACACTTTTTTCCCAAAAAAAACAATTTTTTTGATCACTTTTATTCCTATTACAAGGAATGTAAACATCCCTTGTAATAGGAATATTGCATGACAGGTCCTCTTTACAGTGAGATATGGGGTCAATAAGACCCCACATCTCACCTCTAGGCTGGGAAGCCTGAAATAATAATAAAAAAAAATGATCCTGGCTTCGATCGTAGCGGAGTCGGTAGAAGCACCAGAGGGTGGCGGGAAGGGGGGGGCATCCCCTCTCTCCTCCCATAAGAACAATCAAGCAGTGGAACAGCCACTATGATCATTCTTATGGTGTAGGGAATCGCCGGCTGAAAAAGCTGATATCTGAATGATGCCTGTAGCTGCACCCATCATTCAGATATCCCCACACAAAGTCAAGTACGTCATATGACGGCGGGCGGGAACTGGTTAAAAATTGCGGGGTATTGCAGAGTTCTGCGGAGTATTGCGGGGTATTGTGGGGTAGTGCAGAGTAGTGCAGAGTAGTGCAGAGTAGTGCGGGGTATTGCGGGGTATTGTGGGGTAGTGCAGAGTAGTGCAGAGTAGTGCGGGGTATTGCGGGGTATTGCGGGGTATTGCAGAGTAGTGCAGGGTATTGCAGAGTAGTGCAGGGTATTGCAGGGTATTGCGGGGTATTGCAGAGTAGTGCAGGGTATTGCAGAGTAGTGCAGGGTATAGCAGAGTAGTGCAGGGTATTGCAGGGTATTGCGGGGTATTGCAGAGTAGTGCAGGGTATTGTGGGGTATTGCAGAGTAGTGCAGGGTTTTGCGGGGTATTGCAGACTATTGCGGGGTATTGCAGAGTAGTGCAGGGTATTGCAGGGTATTGCAGAGTAGTGCAGGGTATTGTGGGGTATTGCAGAGTAGTGCAGGGTTTTGCGGGGTATTGCAGACTATTGCGGGGTATTGCAGAGTAGTGCAGACTATTGCGGGGTATTGCAGAGTAGTGCAGGGTATTGCGGGGTATTGCGGGGTATTGCAGAGTATTGCAGAGTATTGCGGGGTATTGCAGAGTATTGCAGAGTATTGCGGGGTATTGCAGAGTATTGCGGGGTATTGCTGGGTATATTGCAGGGTATATTGCAGAGTATTGCTGGGTATATTGCAGGGTATATTGCAGAGTATGGCTGGGTATATTGCTGGGTATATTGCAGGGTGTATTGCTGGGTATATTGCAGGGTGTATTGCAGGGTGTATTGCAGGGTGTATTGCAGAGTGTATTGCAGAGTGTATTGCAGGGATGGCTGAGCATGGTTGGATGGATGTGACTGTATTTGTCACTGAGCACCGCTGTGAGCACTGCACATGCAGCCCACAGCGGTGCTGCCATCCGATCCCTCCCCCTCTCCTCTCACACTGTACCGATCGGTACACAGAGGGGAGGGAGGAACCGGCGTCATGACATGACGCCAGTTTGTTTACATGTGATCGCTCCGTCATTTGACGGAGCGATCACATGGTAAACGGCCGCGATCAGCGGCCGTTTACCGTGATCCGTGATGCGCCGGGTCCTCTGGACCCGGCGGTCACGGAAGTTCTCGGGTGCGCGCCCCAGGGGGCGCGCGAGAGCAGGATTCTGGGAGGACGTCCCACGGACGTGCACCCAGGATAACCCGACCGCGCTGTAGCCTTCTTTCGGCTATGGCCCGGTCGGCAAGTGGTTAATCACAGCTGGGATTTTTTTTTTTTGCTAAACAAACAAAAAAAGACAGAAATTTTTGAAAAAAAAAAAAAAAACATGTTTCATAGTTTGTTATAAAATTTTGCAAACGTGTAATTTTTCTCCTTCATTGATATTCCCCAGATAAGGCTGCACTGATGGGCACAGATAAGGCGACACTGATAGGCACAAATAAGACGGCACTGATAAGACGGCACTGATAGGTCCTGATGGGTGGCACTGATGATGAGGCACTGATTGGTGACATTTATAGGTGGCACTGATAGGTGACACTGTGGGCACTGATAGATGGCGCTGGTGGGCACTGATAGGTGGTACTGTGGGCACTGGTAGGTGGTGCTAGTGGGCACTGGTAGGTGGCACAGATCGGGACTGATGTCCCTCTCACAGCCGCCAGTGATCGGCTTTTTTTTTTCTGTTTACATCACATGATCAGCTGTCATTGCCTGATAGCTGATCACGTGGTAAGGGGTCGACCCCTTACTCCGATCTGTGATCAGCCGAGTCTCAATGCCATCTTAAAGTGGGGTTCCACCCAAAAAACAAAAATACCTGGAAAAATTCTAAAAAAAAACCCAAAAAAACATTTGGATATTTTTTTTTTTTCACTTACCTCTAAATGCCTGTTGCTAGGTGGTCCCTCGTAGTCTGCCTGTTCCTTAGCCTGGGCTGGTGACATCACTTCCCCCTCGGCACAGGAAGGGCTCCGCTCAGCTCCCTCCCTCCTGTCAATCATCTGGGACCCATTACAGGTCCCAGGTGATTGAGCGGCCAATCACGGCACGCGGCGCCGCTCGCGCATGCGCAGTGGGTGCCAGGCTGTGAAGCCGCAGCCCGGGGCCCACAGTTGAAATGCCGGCGCCGACGAGCGGAGGGGGGGGGACGAGCGGGGCTTCCATCCCCCGCATCGCTGGACCCAGGGACAGGTAAGTGTCCAATTAAAAGTCAGCAGCTGCAGTATTTGTAGCTGCTGACTTTTAATTTTTTTTTTTTTTTGACGGCCCCCCTGGGTGGAACTCCTCTTTAAGTGTGGGCATCTGAAGCCAGACTGTATTTCTTCCTAGATCTCATCCTTGCAGATCTCGCACATGCTCAGTGCAGCACAAGCAGTGTAATAGGTTTCAGGTCAGGTTTCCATAGCAACGGCAGTGTCAGAAGGCATTGCAAACAGGAAATGACGCGATGGGCCGCGGCCAGGGAGGAGGAAGTGAAAAATGAATACAGCAGATATACAGTAGGTGCTGAGAAAAAAAATAAAAAAATATCCAATTCGTTTACAGTGCACAGTTTAGTGAGGGATGCTGAAGAGTTGTAAAAATGGAGAATTAACCAAAAAAAAATAAAATAGGTTAATTAAATCCACAAGGGCTTTTTTTTACCACTACTATTCCTTTATATTGGCTTTTAAAATTTACAAATGCAGCAATTTAGAAATCGGATGAAAGGTTTAGCACTAGGAAACACTTATTGAAAGATAAAAAGTGCATTTTATATACAACTATATAGATCAGACCAAAATGAGGGACAAATGAGGAGGAAAGAGGGACAGAGGGACTTTGCTACAAATCAGGGACAGTCCCTCGAAATCAGTGACAGTTGGGAGCTATGTGACTACACTGTCCATGGTTAGCCCTTTCCTGTGAAGACTGGAAGTTCAGGGAAGCAGCACTGAGAGTGCAGAAGCCAGCAGCATTGAAAGTTGGAAATGGCGACTGGTGGGGTAAGAATTTAAATTTTTTACTGGGGAATGTTTATTTTATTGTGCTCAATGAGTTAAATAAAAAAAAAAGAAAACGCCCAGCTCCTTGTAATCTCCCTGGGGGAGCATGCAATCGATGATTATACCAGGGAGTTGTCACCCCATAACAGGAAGTGCCTGAAGTTCCCTTCTGACGATGGTCAAGAGAGCCCGGCATCAGCATCCCGGAGATCTTTGCCGCATCAGGATGTGAGGACTTCCCTGGGACTGGAATCCGTGTAAAGCATGTGGGCCGCAGCTGTGTACACTAGAAAGCAATGTAATTAGATCTAACAACACGAACCCAGGAATGAGACACTCGCTCCTTTGTCTCCCCGCTGCTCCGAGTTATTTGATCCCAGCACAAGGATGAAACGCGGCTACATGTGGGGATCACGCTGGGGTCTGGAGCGAGCGGATTTACAGCTATGTATGGCAGTAAGGTGTGGTAAAATGAGCGTCTGCATTACTGCAATGGAGGGTTACAAACAACAAGAGGATAGAGATTCTCAGGGTGCCACAATCAGTACCCAGTCAAGTACCAGGCCCCCCTTTTCTGACATTTGTTGTTTACAAGTTTAAAATGGTATTTTTTGCTAGAAAATTACTTAGAACCCCCAAACACATTATTTATATATATATATAAATGGGGGGGGGGCATTGGTGCTAGTGAGGGGATACTGGTTCTAGTGGGGGGACATTGATGCTAGTGGGGGGACAATGGTGTCAGTGGGGGGACAATGATGGTAGTCGGGGGAATTAGTTCTAGTGGGGGGGGACACTGGTGACAGTGGATGGACAATGATGCTAGGGGGGGGGGCATTGCTGCTAGTGGGGGGACATTGGTGCTAGTGGGGGACACTGGTGCTAGTGGGGGGACATTGATGCTAGTGGGGGGACATTGGTGCTAGTGGGAGGACATTGATGCTAGTGGGAGGACATTGATGCTAGTGGGAGGACATTGATGCTAGTGGGAGGACATTGATGCTAGTGGGAGGACATTGGTGCTAGTGGGGGGGCATTGGTGCTAGTGGGGGGGCATTGGTGCTAGTGGGAGAACATTGGTGCTAGTGGGGGGACATTGGTGCTAGTGGGGGGACATTGGTGCTAGTGGGGGGCATTGGTGCTAGTGGGGGACATTGGTGCTAGTGGGGGGGCATTGGTGCTAGTGGGGGGGCATTGATGCTAGTGGGGGGGCATTGATGCTAGTGGGGGGACATTGGTGCTAGCGGGGGACATTGATGCTAGTGGGGGGACATTGGTGCTAGCGGGGGAACATTGATGCTAGCGGGGGGACATTGATGCTAGTGGGGGGGACATTGATGCTAGTGGGGGAACATTGGTGCTAGTGGGGGACATTGATGTTAGTGGGGGGACACTGGTGCTAGTGGGGGGACATTGGTGCTAGTGGGGGGACATTGGTGCTAGTGGGGGGCATTGGTGCTAGTGGGAGGACATTGATGCTAGTGGGGGGGGGCATTGGTGCTAGTGGGGGGACATTGGTGCTAGTGGGGGGGGACATTGGTGCTAGTGGGGGACATTGGTGCTAGTGGGGGGCCTTGGTGCTAGTGGGGGGACATTGATGTTAGTGGGGGGCATTGGTGCTAGTGGGGGGGACATTGGTGCTAGGGGGGGGCATTGGTGCTAGTGGGGGGACATTGGTGCTAGTGGGGGGGACATTGGTGCTAGGGGGGGACATTGGTGCTAGTGGGAGGACATTGATGCTAGTGGGGGGCATTGGTGCTAGTGGGAGGACATTGATGCTAGTGGGGGGCATTGGTGCTAGTGGGGGGGCATTGGTGCTAGTGGGGGGGGGACATTGGTGCTAGTGGGAGGACATTGATGCTAGTGGGGGGCATTGGTGTTAGTGGGGGGACATTGGTGTTAGTGGGGGGACATTGGTGCTAGTGGGGGGACATTGATGCTAGTGGGGGGACATTGATGCTAGTGGGGGGGGCATTGATATCAGTGGTTTAAATTGCTTACCCAGACCACGCTCTGCATCCTAAGTGGTGGCCTCGCTCTTCTCATGTGGGAACCATACTGCTACTGTAGGATAGGAAATCTCTCCATCACAGAAGACAACGAGCCATTCAGTCAGCTGACAGCAGGACACGGACAGGCTGGAGCCACGGACCCGGGATAGTGCTGCAATTCTTGGACAGCACCAAAGAATCTGGGCCTGTTGGAAGGTATGACACCATGTTACACAGAAATGACTTCATCCAATGGGTGGGGCTGACCACTAGGCATTATTAGCAGAGCCACTTTATTAGGTCCACCTTGCTAGTATCGGGTTGGACCCCCTTTTGCCTTCAGAACTACCTTCATTCTTGGTGGCATAGATTCAACAAGGTGTTGTAAAAATTCCTCAGAGATTTTGCTCCATAGTGACATGATAGCATCACACCGTTGCTGCAGATTTGTCAGCTGCACATCCATGATGCCGATCTCCCATTCCACCACATCCCAAAGGTGTTCTGTTGGATGAGATGTGGTGAGTGTGGAGGCCATTGGAGTACAGGGACCTCATTGTCCAGTGGTGAGATGATTTGAGCTTTGTGACATGGTGCATTATCCTGCTGGAAGGAGCCATCAGAAGATGGGTACACTGTAGTCATAAAGAGATGGACATGGTCAGCAACAATACTCAGGTAGGCCGTGGTGTTTAAACGATGCTCAATTGGTACTAAGGGGTCCAAAGTGTGCCAAGAAAATATCCCCCCCACCAATACACCACCACCAGCCTGAACCGGTGATACAAGACAGGATGGATCCATGCTTTCATGTTTATGCTAAATTCTGACCCTACTATCTGAATGTCGCAGCTGAAATCCAGACTCATCAGACCAGGCAACGTTTTTCCAATCTTCTATTGTCCAATTTTGGTGATCTGTGTGAATTGTAGCCTCAGTTTCCTGTTCTTAGCTGACAGGAGTGGCGCCCGGTGTGGTCTTCTGCTGCTGTAGCCCATCTGCTTCAAGTTTCGATGTGTTGTGCATTCAGAGATGGTATTCTGCATACCTTGGGTGTAACGAGTGGTTATTTGAGTTACTGTTGCCTTTCTATCATCTGGAACCAGTCTGCTCATTCTCCTCCGACATCAACAAGGCAGTTTCCTCCACACAACTGCCGCTCACTGGATATTTTCTCTTTTTTGGACCATTCTCTGTAAATACTAGAGATGGTTGTGCATGAAAATCCCAGCAGATCAGCAGTTTTTGAAATACTCAGTATTGTCTGTCACCAACAACCATGTCACGTTCAATGTTACCTAAATCCCCTTTCTTCCCCATTCTGATGTTTGGTTTCAACTTCAGCAAGTCATCTTCACCACGTCTAGGGAAATGTAGTTCCAAAACATCTGGGGTTGCCAAGGTTCACCATTACCGCTCTATAGTATTCCCCTTCACACATTAACCACTTGCCGTCCGCCCACCGTCAAATGGCGGCGGGGCGGCTCTCGTTCTGGGTGGACGTCATACGACGGCCCTCCAGAACGACCGCTCTTGTGTGCCCCCTGGGGGCGCGCATCATGGCGATCGGTGGTGTGGGGTGTCAGTCTGACACACCGCTACACCGATCTCGGTAAAGAGCCTCTGCCGGAGGCTCTTCACTACATGATCAGGAGTGTCCAATCACGGCTGATCACGATGTAAACAGGAAGAGCCGTTGATCGACTTTTCCTCACTTGCGTCTGACAGACGTAATTAGAGCCAATCAGCTGCTCTCCTGATGGGGAGAGTCTGTGCTGATTGTTTATCAGCGCAGCCTCCCCCCCCCCCCCCCCTCAGATGCCCACCCAGGACCACCAGGATGCCGCCAGGACCACCGGAATTGCCACCACACTGGACTACCAGGTATGCCACCCTAGACCACCAGGGAAATGCCTATCAGTGCTCAGACAGCTGCCAATCAGTGCCCATCCCCAATGACTGCCAGTGCCATCACTGATGCCTATCAATGCCATCTATCAGTGCTGCCTATCAATGCCCATCAGTGCTACATATCAGTGCCCATCAGTGCTGCCTATCAATGCCCATCAGTGCTGCATATCAGTGCCGCCTATCAGTGCTCATCGTCAGTGCCACCTCATCAGTGCCAAAATTTTATAACAGAAACAAAAGAAAAACTTTTTTTTTTTCAAAACTTTTGGTCTTTTTTTATTTGTTTGGCAAAAAATAAAAATCCCAGAGGTGATCAAATACCACCAAAAGAAAGCTCTATTTGTGGGAACAAAATGCTAAACATTCTGTTTGGGTACAGCGTAGCATGACCGCGCAATTGTCATTTAAACAGCGCTGAAAGCTCAAAACTGGCCTGGGCAGGAAGGGGGGTGTAAGTGCCCGGTATTGAAGTAGTTAAAGGTCACGTAAGGAGGTAAGGGGCAGTGTAGCTGGGCCAGCACAGACGGTAATAAGACACTCCCAGGAAGAGGAGAGGGCTATGACATATATGGGAGGAGGGGGCTGTGTAAAGATCTGACTCTTCCTGAAGAGGTCACATATATATAGCAAGTTCCATGGAAATCAATTTATAGAAGAAAAACACAGGCAGAAAACAACTCCATTTGTTTCTGCTTTTACCAGCACTTTTTTCAATTTATGACATAGTATATTTTAATAAAAAGACGTATTCCCTTGTATAAGCTACACATGGATAAAAAATATATATATCCTGACACTTGTGTGTGTCACCAGCAGGGAAATAACATACAAAGTGACTCTGGTTGTCACAGTCATCCATCTCCATAGAGATGACTGCCACTATATAACCACGCCCCCTCTTCCATGCTCCCTCCACGCGTCCTCCCTCGCCAGACGTCGCGACGTTTCCCACGCCGCCTCGCTGGATCGCGCGCGCGCCCCCAATCATGCACGGCCTCCCGTGGGCGCGCCTGCTTGAGGTGACGTCACTTCCTCTCCGGGCCTGCCAGCTGGGAACCGGAGAAAACAGCAACAGTGGTAAGGCGCCGGAAGTAGCGGCCAGTAAACCGGAAGATGACGGTTGCCTAGTCGCCTGGGATCCCCTAGTGGTGTTCGGTAGTATGTGTGGGCGTGGAAGGGGGGCTGTGTGTGTGTGTGTATAAAGGCCTTTATGATCTCTCTTTCTCAGTGTTTATGGGCCCTGTGTTGGGTAGTGAGCTGTTGCCCATGGCAACCTGCCACATCACTGTCCCAGGCGTCCCCCAGAGGGGACTCCTAAATGGTTGCTATAGACAGTGTAGCCAAATGGGGTGGGGGAGAACTGGAGCTGTTGTGTTGCTGATCTCCATAGCAACCAAGAAGAGACTGCTGGAGAGATGGTATCTTGCTTGCTCAGGGCAACCGCATCACGTGTCCTGTAGGTCGGATAACCTTAGAAGGTTGATGGAGGAGAAGAGCCGTCGTTTCCAGGATCTGCGCCGGACGCCCAATCCCGTCCCCGGAGACTATTCCGCCTGCATTGTAACTGTACCGTCTGTCCTCATATTGTACAGCGCTACGCAGACTGTTGGCGCTATATAAATCCTGTATAGTAATAATATTTGCAGGATAAAACCGTCCTTCTGTTTATTGAAAATCTGGAAGCAGGATGCAAATTTTTGCAACTTCTAGGAATGTTTTCAGACGGTTCACTCTCGGGTTGCATTCACACTCGGCGAATTTAGAATTGCAGCATTTCTGCCCGCAATTCAGAATCGCGGCCGCACGTTTGGGGGGCCATTTTTCTTATTGTTACTAAACTCGAGAGCCTGCATTCACTATATCTGGTCTCCCACAAGCATGGTTCTCCACCTCCAGTCCCCCCCAGCAGGCCATGTTTGCAGGTTTTCCTTTATCTTGCACAGTTTTTTTAAAGGGGTTGTAACCCCTCGTGGTTTTTCACCTTAATACATTCTATGCATTAAGGTGAAAAGCCTCCTGTGATGCAGCTGAACCCGGTCTTTCCAGTGACTGGGGACGAGCACACCAGCTCCAGCCAGTGTCTTGGTCCTGATTGGATAGATTGAAAGCAGCGCAGCCATTGGCTCCCGCTGCTGTTAATCAAATCCAATGACGTGGGGGGGGGGGGGCGGCGGGGCTGACTGCTGCTGCGCCCATTGACACAGCAGGACACAGGAGCGTGCCCAACGGGGCACTCGAGAAAGGAGGAGGAGCGTAGCTGGGGGACCCCAGAAGAGGAGGATCAGGGCCACTCTGTGCAAAACCAACTGCACAAAGGAAGTAAGTATGACATATTTGTTTAACCACTTTAGCCCCGGAAGATTTTACCCCCTTCCTGGCCAGAGCATTTTTTGCGATTCGGCACTGCGTCGCTTTAGCTGTCAATTGCGCGGTCGTGCGACGTTGTACCCAGACATAATTGACGTCCTCTCCCCCCCCCCCCCCCCACAAATAGAGCTTTCTTTTGGTGGTATTTGATCACCTCTGAGATTTTTATTTTTTGCGCCATAAACAAAAAAAGGCGTCAATTTTGAAAAAAAAAAAAAAAAAAAAAGCAATATTTTTTGCTATAATAAATATCCCAAAAGATATATTAAAAAAAAACACATTTCTTTCTCAGTTTAGGCCGATATGTATTCTTCTTCGTATTTTTGGTAAAAAAAAAATCGCAATAAGCGTATATTGATTGGTTTGTGCAAAAGTTATAGCGTCTACAAAATGGCATTTTTATTATTATTTTTTTTTCATACTAGTAATGGTGTATCTGCGATTTATTTTTTTATCGGGACTGCGACATTATGGACACTTTTGACACTATTTTGGGACTATTGTCATTTATACAGTGATCAGAGCTATACAAATGCACTGATTACTGTGTAAATGACACTGGCAGGGAGGGGGTTAAACACTAGGGTGCGATCAAGGGGTTAAGTATGTCCTAGGTGATTCTAACTGTGGGGGGGGGGGGATGGGCTCACTACAACATGACAGTGATCACTGCTCCCGATCACAGGGAGCAGTGGATCTCTGTCATGTTGCTAGGCAGAACAGGGAAACGCCTTGTTTACATAGGCATCTCCCCATTCTGCCTCTCCTCATCGCAGTCGCGGGCTGCCGGCGAACATCGAGTTCCCCGGGCACGCTCCCGCGGCGGACGTGCCCAATAGGCGGCAAATTCAAAGGGATGTACAGGTACGCCCATTTGCCTGCCTGTGCCATTCTACCGACGTACATCTGTGTGCGGCGGTCGGCAAGCGGTTAAAAAAAAAAAAATTATCCTTTAGTTATCCTTTTAAATCAGAGTCAATGACTTGCTACTTTGGACAGCTATTTTATTCTAAGAGATATTCCCAAAACATGGCCTGCTAGGGGGTACTTGAGGAAAGGGTTGAGAACCACTGTCCCACAGTACACGGAACATGGAAATGCAATTATTTTAGTAAATATAAACTGCTAAATACCTTTTCTCATCAGCAGTATATAGCAGTCTTGTGACTTCTATCAGCGCCTGGTTAAAGCTTGTAGGAGGAGTTTTCATTCTGTACTGACAGTCCTATTAAGATGTGGGACCCCTGACCCTCTGTCTGGACAGTGCTGATTGGCCTTGTGCTGATCACATGCTCTTTCTAGCAATACACACCAAACTGAGCATGTTCAGCCTGTCCCCTGGCTCTGTATTATCAGGAAATACCGTATTTATCAGTGTATAACAGGCACTTTTTCACCCTGAAAATGATGTGTGCATGTTATACGCCAGGGATATGCAATTAGCGGACCTCCAGCTGTTGCAGAATTACAAATCCCATGAGGCATAGCAAGACTCTGACAGCCACAAGCATGACACCCAGAGGCAGAGGCATGATGGGACAGCAACAGCTGGAGGTCCGCTAATTGCAGATCCCTGTTATACGCCGATATTGCGCTGCCTCGGAAGGGAAGGGGGGAGCTAGCGCCGCCGGATTACACAGAGCAGGGGATCTCCCATTTACTTGTCCGCCTCTGTAATGCGAAGTTCCGCCTCCTGGACCAGCTCTTATGATAGACGTCGCACGTCCCGGCATTTGGCCATTGTTCTGTCTATCATAGGAGCCGGTCCAGGAGGCGGGACTCTGTATTACATGGGCGGCCGAGTAAATGGGAGATCCCCTGCTCTGTGTAATCCGAAGTCCCGCCTCCTGGACCGGCTCCTATGATAGACAGAACAATGGCCAAATGCCGGGACATGTGACGTCTATCATAGGAGTCGGTCCAGGAGGCGGGACTATGTATTACATAGGCGGCCAAGTGAATAGGAGATCCCCCGCTCTGTGTAATCTAATCTCTGTGCAATGGTGAGGCTGCAGATAAGCACTGATCAGGCTGCATTGATGGGCACTGACCCTTATTTTTCTTTTGAAGTTCTTAATTAAAGATTTAGTTTTTTTTTTCCTGAAACTTCCCTTTTAAAAGAAAGGTGCGTGTTATAAGCCGATAAATACGGTATATTGGGGACAGTGGAAGAAGGGGAGGATCAGAGAAGACAGGATCAATCTGCCTTTTTACACAATGCAAAGGATTAACCTCTTAGGTTCCACAGTGAGTATAACAAGCATGCTTAATGCTTATACAGACTGATTTTACTGTTGTGGGTTTAGAAACACTTTAATGACACCCCAAATATGGTGTGATTGTGCCGCTATTGTCGCACAAAGCTCATTGTCAAGGTGCATGAGCTTCTTTTGCGTGACAAAAGCGCATAGGTAGCCCCTATGCGTGACCCGTAGAATCACTGAGAATCACACACAAAATTGCCTTCGAGTCGGTTCACTCTGGAACGCATGCGTTATTGCTTGTTTCCATGTGGTGCGTTTTTGACAGCCCATTCACACCAGAAACTGAGCATTTTTGCATGTGCATTAACACACACTTTTTTTTTTTTTTTACGCATGTTTGCATCTTCTTCTTTGGGCTTTTATGTGCGCTGCAGTGCATTTAGAGCCTGTTCACACTAGAATACAGTGCAGGAAACCTGTGTTCCAGTGCGATTTCCCGCAGTGCATTCCAATTGCACTGGGCTTGCAATTTGCAGCAGGCGTCAGTGGAAAATTTAAGGCTGGGTTCACATTATTGCGAATTGGATGAGTTTTTCCCCCACATCCAATTCGCATGTCAGGAGATTATGACTGGCTCCCTATGGAGCCGGTTCACACATCTCCGGAGAGGAGATGCGTTTTCAGGTCCGAATTCAGCCAAAAATTCGGGCTTAAATCAGACCTGAAATGGTGAACAGGGATGCACCGGACCTCCTGCTGTGAGCTGCTCTGTGCTGCGCTGGGTACCCAGCCTAAGTGGTTGTAAAGGCTGAAGGTTTTTTACCTTGATGCATTCTATGCATCAAGGTAAAAACCTTCTGTGTGCAGCCCAATCCGGCTCTGTGCACAGGAGCCTCAGTTTTCCCGGGTCCCCCTCTCCTTATTGGCTGAGACAGAGCAGCGGGAGCCATCGCTGCTGTCAGTCACAGCCAGTGAGGAGGGGGCCGTGCCAAGACACGTTCCGTGTGTCTTATAAACATACAGAGGTGGCTCAGGAGCGAGCAGGCACGAGTGCCCCCAGAGCAAGCAGCTTGATCTGGGGTCACTAAGCAGAGGGGAGGAGCACCAGCAGGGGACCCGAGAAAAAAAATATCTTGTATGCAGACCATAGGTGTTAAATGCATTAACCTAAGAGCCCTTGCACACTGGGGCGGTTTGCAGGCGCTATTGCGCTAATAATAGCGCCTGCAAACCGCCCAGAAAGTGCCGCTCCTTGCATTCCAGTGTGAAAGCCCCGAGGGCTTGCACACTGGAGCGATGCGCTGGCAGGACGGTAAAAAAAGTCCTGCTAGCCGCATCTTCGGAGCGGTGAAGGAGCGGTGTGTATACCGCTCCTTTTACCGCTCCTGCCCATTGAAATCAATGGGACGGCGCGGCTATACCGCCGGCAATGCGCCTCTGCAGAGGCGCTTTGCGGTGGTATTTAACCCCTTCTCGGCCGCTAGCGGGGGGTAAAACCGCCCCGCTAGCGGCCGAATACCGACGGTAAAACGCCGCTAATAATAGCGGCGTTTTACCGCCCCCCGCCCCAGTGTGCAAGGGCTCTCAGGCCCCTTTTGCACTGGGGCGGGAGGTGCATCGGCGGTAAAGCGCCGCTATTTCTAGCGGCACTTTACCGTCGTTTTAGCGGTGGAATTCCGCCCCTTTCACACTGGGGCGGGAGGTGCATCGGCGGTAAAGCGCCGCTATTTCTAGCGACACTTTACCGTTGTTTGAGCGGCGGTATTTGGCCGCTAGCGCGCACGCGCGGGGGGGTTTTCGCCCCCCCTGCTAGAGGCCGAGAGGGTTAAAAACCACTGCCGGCGGTATAGCTGTGGTGCCCCATTGATTTCAATGGGCAGGAGCAGTGTATACACTCCGCTCCTTCACCGCTCCAAAGATGCTGCTAGCAGGACTTTTTTTCCCGTCCTGCCAGCGCACTGCTCCAGTGTGAGAGCCCTCGGGGCTTTCACATTGGAGACAAAGCAGCGGCACTTTCAGGGCGCTTTGCAGGCGCTATTTTTAGCTCTGTAGCGCCTGCAAAGCGCCCCAGTGTGAAAGGGGTCTAAAGGTTTATTAATTTAACAACTATGACAGTCACTGCTCTCTGTGGACTGAGAACTGAGCGATCAGTAGTCATGTGACCTTACCAACTCCTTTTTATCTTCTTTACCTATAATTAAAAAACACCCTTTGTCTGGAGTGCCACCTTAAGGGCTGAAAGCAGTATGACAGCCTTGTTTGCTGCAGCATGCACTGACCTGTCTTTCGGGGGTGTAAACTTATAAATGAGTGATGTCACCTCCTAAACTTTTCTCTGGCGCCCTACAATTTTTTTTTTTTTCCCCCCACCCCCTAAACCAGCTGCACTCAGTGATATGTCTGATCAGCCCCACACACTCCTCAATGTTTTGGTCTCTTCTTACACAGCCTCTCATACCAGCATGACGTATCTCTAGGTTGTTCTTCCAGGATTTGGCAGGCACAGGCCTCAAGCATTGCAGTTTGGGGACATTTGATATCTCCTCGCCTTCCCACAATGCTGTGTGTATGGATGGGCTGACCAGCACTTTCTATGCTATGTATGGATTCTGCTAAGTATCTGACTCTCCGTCTCTCTTCTTAGATTCTCCTGTTAGACTTTCCAGGACAATCGTTTTCCTGGCATTCCGCTGACAGACCAGCAATGACCAGGTGAGAATATTAATGCTTTATGTGAACTGTGTTTCCAGATTATTGTTGGTATTAGTTATTTAACTGCATGTGGTCCGGAGTCTTGGAGGTGATCCAGTGAAGGGGGAATCCTACTTGACTTTCTGACAAGACATTTGAAGAAAGTGCTGTTCATTTATATGCATCGGCGCAGGGGAGGAGACCTATAAAGAGAACCTGTCACCCTGAATGGTTAAATAGACAGCTGTTTGAAAACAAAAGTTGTGGCCTATGGTTGTTGGAATAGACAGTGAAGAGGTGTGTCTAATGTTATTATTTTTTTTTTTTCTTCCTTTTTTTTTTTTTAATAGCTCTCCGGTGTCCCGTGTAGTTTATAACGGCAAGCGCCCCACAAGCAGCACACGCTCTCCAAGCAGCAGCGAGATATTCACACCAGCTCATGAGGAGAATGTACGTTTCATTTACGAAGGTGAGAAAGCCCATTAGTGGGACTTCTAAAGGCAGTTTTTTTTTTTTTTGTTTTGTTTTGGGTTTTTTTTCCAACTCTTTTACCTCTTTCAATAAAAAAAAAAAAAAAATGACAATGACAGTTATCAAATGCGCTCAACATGAGTGAACAAAACAGTGCGGTACATCTTGCACTGCAAAAATTTTAATGTCTTTACAAGTACACTGCATTTCTCAGCATATTGATCCCGATACACCTGTTATAGAAAACACCATAGAAACACTAAAGTACAATAGCTGTTTCTCAAATCTTTGAGTGATTTAGTTACATGCTGGTTACAGTAAGGGCAGAAGAACATCAAGCACCCCACATTTTATTATACTTATTTGGGCAACCCCTGTGTTCAAATATGAGTTTTTCATAGGGTAATATCTGATTCACTAACCAAAGCCATGTATATATGGATGGAGGTGTGGGCTGGATCCACTTAAGTGCTACAGCTTTACGGGCCATAAATAATGTCTCCAGTAGCATGGTCCTCAGAAGTTTTTTTTTTTTTTAAATCCTACTGCATTCTATGCATTAGGTCAAAAAACCTTCTGCATGCAGCCCCCCCACCTAAATACATACCTGAGCCCGATCTCGATCCAGCGATGTGCACAAGAGCCAAGGCTCTCTCGCTCCTCATTGGCTCAGATGCAGTAGCCTTTGGCTCCCCCTGATGTAATTTAGAGCCAGTGATGAGTGTGGGGTGGGGCTGTACGCTCTGTATGTCTTGCATCTATCTCGGCATGGTCAGCTTTCTGGCTGTGCTGGGAGGGAGAACAGCCTGCCTGTTCTCCAATGGCAAAGACCCCCCCCCCGCATCACCAGTCACTGTGAAGATCAGTGTAATTGTAATTTTGTTTCCCCAAACCTATCTCTCTAAGCTGAGAACAGAGGTTTTGTGATCACTTAAAGAAAAAAGTATTTGATATGTGTGTGCGCAAACAAATTTTTAATATTACACAAAGATAACCAGAGTAAATAAAAAATGCATTTTTTTAACCAAAAAACAGACAGAAAAAAGCGCCTCAGGATCAGCTACATTTATTAGATATACAGACATATTTGTCCACTTACATGTGGTTAAGACGAGTTCGGCACAAATATTCCTCAGATAGTGGCGTCTACCCAGCGTTGTCAGCCTGTGGGGAAAGATCCGTCCATAAGAGAGAATGGGGTCCTATCCAGCAGGATATCCTGATTCAGTCTTTCTGGGGTGAAACTGAGCCTTGGCTCTGGTCAGCTTTGGAACACAGGCATCGGGCGCGGTGACGTCACTAGCAGTGCGACGTTTCGGCACATGCGCACTGTGCTCAATAAGCGCGCGCCTTCCTCAAGTTTTTTTTTAACCACTTCTGGACCGGAAGACTTTTTGGACAATTTCATGCTCCCAACTTTGTGGGACAGTTTGGGGATGGCCCCTTCTTGTTCCAACATCAATGCCCACCAGTGCACAAAGCAAGGTCCATAAAGACATGGATGAGTGAGTTTGGGGTGAAGGAACTTGACTGGTCTGTACAGACCTGACCTCAACCCGATAGAACACCTTTGGGATTATTTAAAGCGGAGACTGTGAGCCAGGCCTTCTTGTACAGTATCAGTGCCTGACCTCACAAATGCGCTTCTGGAAGAATGATCAAACATTCCCATAGACACACTCCTAAACCTTGTGGACGGCCTTCCCCGAAGAGTTGAAACTGTTCTAGCTGCAAAGGGTGGGCCCAACTCAATATTGAACCCTCCGGACTAAGACTGGGATGTCATTAAAGTTTGTGTAAAGGCAGACATCGTAAAACTACATCTTTTTCCCTGTATGATGATTACCTGTGAACAACAGGCTTAAAACTTGTTACTTTTTTTGTAAAAATAGAAATGTGCCACTCCTTTGGTTGCTAGTCACTTGGCATGGCCTCAGGGTAAAATATCTCTGTTTAAGCATACGTGGGCAGTGAACAGTCCTTAAAGCCACTCCAGCAGATCATGTGATCAGTGACTCAGAAATGACCATAACTGTCTCTCTCCATGTAGACAATTTAGGTAATCCTGGATTTGTGCACATGGGACACATCTGATGTGTCTGTATTTGTGGGACTTATTCCACTTGGCTTTGAAACCATTTCCTTGTGTGGGTGAGGCAAAGCAAGTTAATGAGCCTGCTGCATTTGGCAGGATTTCTTTAAAACTGCTGCAAAATGCTTGTTACACCCTGGCTGGCTCAAGAAGTTGCCTCTTTTTGGTTATTATGTGTGAAAGGCTTCAGTGATGACCAGTCACACATTTCTTTATGTTCTCATTCTTCATCAGCATGGCAGAGTGTGGAGCGGGACCTGAGGAACCAAGTGTCTGGCGGGGACCGTGGATTTGTGGAAGAGTATGTGGAGAAGCAACCAAGCAACAACCTGAAATGTAAGTCCTGCCTAAGTCATATCGTTTTTATGTAGCCCAACCTGCCTATAGGTAGTTATGTTAGTCCATTTTTAATGTGTGAGCATATAAGTTCAAGGGTACTTGTCTTTAACCACTTCCATAACGGGCATTTTCACCCCCTTCCTGCCCAGGCCAATTTTCAGCTTTCAGCGCTGTCACACTTTGAATGAGAATTGTGCGGTCATGCGACGTTGTACCCAAATTAATTTTGATAATTTTTTTTCTCCACAAATAGAGCTTTCTTTTTGTGGTATTTGATCACCTCTGCGTTTTTTTTATTTTTTGCGCTATATACGAAAAAAGAGCGACAATTTTGAAAAAAAAAACACAATATTTATTGCTTTTTGCTATAATAAATATCCCAATTTTTTTTTAAAAAAATTTTTTTTTCCCTCAGTTTAGGCCGATTATGTATTCTTCTACATATTTTTGGTAAAAAAAAAATCGCAATAAGCATATATTGATTGGATTGGGCAAAAGTTAGTGTCTACAAAATAGGGGATAGAATTATGGCATTTTTATTATTTTTTTTTCTTTACTAGTAATGGCGGCGATTATTATCGTGACTGCGATATTGCGGTGGACATATCGGACACTTTTGACACTATTTTGGGACCAGTGACATTTATACAGTGATCAGTGCTATAAAATGCATTGATTACAGTATAAATGTAACTGGCAGGGAAGGGGTTAACACTAGGGGGTGATCAAAGGGTTAACTGTGTGTCCTAGGGAGTGATTCTAACTGTAGGGGGAGGGGACTCACAAGGGGAGGAGACCGATCGGTGTTCCTCTGTAATGGGAACACACAGATCAGTCTCCTCTCACCTGACAGGATGTGGATCTGTGTGCTTACACACACAGATCCACGTCCCTGCTCTGTGACGAGCAATTGCGGGTGCCCAGTGGACATTACGGCCCCCGGGAACGTGCATCGGGTCCCAAGTGATGCGGCGGGTGCGCGCTCTCCGAAATGCAGGGAATCCCAGGATGTTATATGAAGCCTGCCTGGAGGGACGAAGGTTTCCTGCGGGCATCATATTACTATACAGCGGTAAGGAAGTGGTTAAAGAATTATAGGAGCTGATAGTAACATTTCTCAAGTCGTCTTCCAGGATGGCACCCTGAGAGATGACTGGTCCCACCTGACAGGAAACACAATCTCAACAAATAGGTTAAAACCCCCTGCTCCTCCCTGTGCTCCTCAGTTCTTGATTGTGTTTCCCCACAGCAAAACCGTTTTATTTTTTATTTTTTTCCCAAGAAAGACCTGGAGCTAGTCTCCCCCTGGGAGCCGGACCACAAGCTTGTGAAGCTTTTTAGGTCCGGTAGGATATATTTCCTTCCTAGGGGGTCTCCCTTTTTCTCAGGGGGGCAGGAGATTTGGAAGAGCCCCCCTGAGTACTGAAGGACCCTGGGTACAGTGGGGTACCCAGGACTTCAGGGACCACTTTCCTGCTCCCTCCCCCTTACCTGACCGTGTGTCCGTTCAATAGGGGAACTGGCAGTCCGCTTTTTCCTGTGGGGAACACCGGAATCTACAGCAGTGGCTCTCATGGCGTTCCCCCAACTCCTGGAGGCTCCTGGTGGGTCATGCGGGGGCGGCTGGCAGTGAGGAGATGGCGCCGGTCGGCAGTTCTCCTACAGAGGAATGGGAGCCTGGTGCTATCTATCCAGCATTTGGAAGAGGAATGACGTGGCTTCTTCTCCAGCGCCGGAAATGACGTTGCCGCGTTCCCGCTTCACATCCGGCTTCCAGGCTTCAAGAAAATGGCGGCGGCGTTTATCGTCCAGGAACCACGGGACGATAAATACCTACCCACTTCAGGACGCAAGTGGTGTGGCAGATGGAGCGAGAGGACTACAGCGGCTACAGCTATGGAGGAGACCACAGGGGGTGAGTCGGTCTAGCTGGCAGGGGTTATGATGGGGGAGGGCACCCCAACTCTTACCCTTGCGGGACACAGCTTTGCGCTTATTGTAAGCTACCTTGTGTGTCTTTTTACAGGAGAGGACGTTGCTGCCTAGGGGATTGCCAGCCGTCCTATAAAGACTCCTTCCCGCTCTAAAAGATGCGAGTATTGTAACGATAAGTTACCCCAGGACCATTCTAAGCCCTTTTGCTACAAATGTATTCACAAGTTGGCAGGGAAATAAACATCTCAGGTCATGGAGGGCCTCCTTAGGGCAGTATATACGTCAGAGGAAAAACAGCAACCCGCAGCCCAGGTGTCTGCTCAGGACAGGATGTATAGAGGCTTGGTTAAGCCCCAGGCCAAAGTTCTGCCGGTTCTTTAGGCCCTCAGGGATGTCATCCTGAGGGAGTGGAAGGAACCTGAAAGAAAGCTTTTGACGTTTAAAACGTGGAAACGTAGGTAAAATAAATGATGTGCTGTGCTATCCCCTTATTAATTTGCTAAACCTGCAGCAAAATTATAAAACAATACCAAAAATAAACTATAATAATCGTGGAAAAAAAGCACCAATGTTGACTGGGGTAATGTGTAAGCATCCACTAATACCATGCAGGTACCATGCAAAAGTGATCCATAAAGTGCTCAAGTGCATAAAGTCCTTGACACTCTGACCATAAAGGATCAGTTTTTGATATAGTATAGTCCTCAAAAACTTGATAGGGGACTGTTGAAAATAACAATCTTTTGTGGTGATTTCACTCAGGTGCACCCCACCCCAAGGTAGTAGCTGCTCACCTCTAGAACGTGTGACCTCAAAATCGAGTTTGGTCAATACACGCTTGTAAATCATTTAAAAGGATTCCAGGTTAGGTTGCAGGATCCCAAAACTGCTCAATAGCCCAATGATGCTGGCTCCTCACATATAAATAGCAAACAGAAACTCCCATAGTGTAATATAGTTAAAACAATTTTATTTACGCAAACACAACCCTATTTTGGGGTACTCACATGGGTCTGGTGCTTCAGTGCACCTCTCTGTAATATGCCTTAAAAACACCAAGCTGCAGATGAGATTGTGTGCTCCTACTCCTTTCCGACAGACCAGCTGTCTCCTGCACCGTCCAGTCCCCTTCCCTACGCGTGTCGATACAAGGGAAGTGACGTATCTTCATCAGGGGGATGGAAACGTAGGTGTCCCTTTTTTAAGGAGGAAGAAGAGGAGAGGTTCTTTAAAACACCTAGACTAGATGCTTCCCTGACGCAGGTGTCCAAGCAGTCTGACCTCTCTTTTGAGGATGCAGGCAAGATCAGAAACCAGATGGACCGACGAGCCGAGACCCTGTTGCACAGGGCCTGGGAAGCCAATGCAGCGGCTACGAGTCCTGCATTGGCTTTGGCTTGTGTGACAAGGAACGCAGACATGTGGGTCGCCAAACTAATGGATCATGTGTCACGAACCTCCAAATCCAAACAGGTATTGGACTCTAGAGGTGATAAGGAGAGCAGTAGCCTACCTGGCAGACGCTGCAGTAGAGACAGTGCGTACAACTGCCAAGACTGGTGCCCTGTTAAATTCCGCAAGGAGAGCCTTGTGGGTTAAGACCTGGGATGGGGACAACTCTTCTAAGACTCGGTTGTGTGGCCTTCCATTTGAGGGTTCCCTGCTTTTTGGCACGGGGTTGGATCAGGCCCTTTCTAGGTCTACAGAGAAGGGCAAGAAATTTCCCATTAAGCCGAAGAAGGACAGGGGAAATTTTTTTTAAGGCCCCCAGGCTTAAAACCGGTTTGGAGATAGAAAGGGTAAACGTTAACAAGCGTTGGGGTGTCAGAAAAGGCAAGCAGAAGGGAGGTCCTGCGGTACAAGAGGTTCCGCATGGAAAGCGTTTATACTCTCAGAAAGCACCTTCTCAAGGACGTATTTATGATATCGATAGACTTGAAGGCTGCCTATCTCCACGTCCCTATCTTTCCAGAATACCAGGCTTTTCTAAGGCTTGCAATCCCCTCGGAACAGGGAGTGCAGCACTGGCAGTTCTCTGCCCTACCCTTCGGATTGGCTGCCAGTGCGAGAGTGTTTACAAAGATTCTGGCAGAGGTGGATGCTTTCCCTTATCTCCAGGGAGTAACCCTGATCCCCCTATCTCAACGACATACTGGTTTACAACCAGAATCAAGATCTTCTTCTTCTCTCCGACCTGGCCAAGGTAGTGAGTACCCTGGAGTCTCTGGGTTGGATCATTAGCCAGGAGAAGTCCTCGCTGGTTCCTGCGCAGACCAAGGTCTATCTAGGATTCCTGGTGGATTCAATAGCACAGAAGCTTGTTTTACCCCAGGGCAAGGTAGAGGGCCTCATTTCAGCGGTAGCGTCCCTTCTAGAATTAGAGGAGATCTCTTACAGAGGGATCATGAGAGTTCTTGGACTGATGACATTGTGTATTCCAGCAGTTCCATGGGCTCAGCACCATTCTAGGACTCTCCAACAATTCCTCGTATCCTCCTGGGTCGGAAAAGAGATGAACGCTGGACGACAGGGTTCCCGTTCCAGCAGAGGTAGGGGAGTCTCTACAGTGGTGGCTCTAGCCTCAGAGGCTGCAGAAGGGCCACCTTTGGGGTCAACTCTAACCCCTCAGGATAACAATGGATGCAAGCGTCTGGGGTTGGGAGGCCCACCCCCTCCCAACCCCAGGAGGAACTTCAAGACCAGGGTGCCTGGAACCAGGGTCAGAGGAACGCTTCCTCCAACTTCTGAGAACTCTTGGAGGTCAGAGAGGCCTTAAGGGCCTTCGAAGAAAGAATCAGGGGCCAAGAGGTCCAGATCCTTTCCGACAATGCAACCGCGGTAGCATTCCTGAATCATCAGGGAGGCACCAGGTCTCGCACTCTTCTGATCCTGGCTCTGGAAATCCTTGGGTGGGCAGAGCAATAAATCCCCCTCTATTTCAGCTGTACATATAAAGGGGTCATACAATGTCGAAGTGGACTATCTCAGTCAGCAGCCGATTCACCAGGGGGAGTGGGAATTGAATCCCGAAGTGTTCTCCCCTGTGTGCTGGCACTTTGGCAACCCAGAGTTCGACCTCTTCGCCCGCAGAAGGAACAGAACAGTAAAGAGGTTCTTCTTACTCTCTCGGGAAAGGGATTCAGAAGGGATAGACGCACTGCCCCAAGTTTGGGACTTCCGCTTAGCATATTCCTTTCCCCCCCTTAGTTTCTGCTGTATCCTTGGGATTAGAACTAAGTCTTTCAGAGGGCAGACTGATTCTGATCGCCCCATGGTGGCCCAAGAGGACCTGGTTCCCTTCCCTGGGAAATTGGTCCATAGCTCCCCCTCAACATCTTCCAGTCTGGCAGGACCTTCTCCTTCAGGGCCCAGTCTGCCACCCAGATCCTGGTTTCGAAAGGGAGAACCTACGAAATAGGGGGTGTTCTGAGAGAGCAATCGACACACTTCTTTTAAGTAGAAAGCAGGTTACCAGGTGTATTTGCGCAAAAGTCTGGGTAGTCTTCCCATGCTGGTGCCAGGCCAAGGGGACTTCCCAATGAGAGATCCCTGCCATCCTGGACTTTCGCCAGAATGGCGCGGATCAGGGGCTGGCGACCAAGACACTTAGGGTTCAGGTTGCAGCTTTGTCCTGTTTTTTGGACAGGAGATTGGCTCTGGAACTTCTGATTTAAAAGGTTCTTGTCGGTCAGAGATAGACTATCCCCAGTGCAGATGAGCAGATTTCCGCCCTGGGACCTTACTTTAGTTTTGGAAGCGCTAACCAGGGCACCGTTTGAACCATTAGCTCTTATCCCTCTTAAAGGGGTTGTAAAGGTAATTTTTTATTTTATTTTTTAAATAACAAACATGTTATACTTACCTTCACTGTGCAGCTCGTTCTGCAGAGTGGCCCCGAACCTGCTCTTCTGGGGTCCCTCGGCGGCTGTTTCAGCTCCTCCCCGCAAGAACTAACCACCTTAATGCGAGCTCCCTCGCATGGTGGTTTAGTTATTGCGGGCGCGCTCCCGTGATACAGCCGGTGGCTATAGCCGCTCACTGTATCACTCGGCCCCGCCCCCTGGCGCGCTGCATCATTGGATGTGATTGACAGCAGCGCGAGCCAATGGCTGCGCTGCTTTCAATCCATCCACTGTAGCCAATCAGCGACCAGGCTGAGGGGCGAAATGGATGTCAGGAGCGAGCGGCTGAGTTTCGAGGTGTCAGGTAAGTAAAACGGGGGTGGCTGGGGGCGGCGGTATTGTCAAAAGTTTTTTCACCTTAATGCATAGAATGCATTAAGGTGAAAAAATGTTTACCTTTACAACCCCTTTAAGTTTCTTACCTTTTAAAATAGCTTTCCTGCTGATGGTTACAATGGCCAGGAGGATAAGCGGCATTCAGGCTCTGTTAATAATTTTAGTATTATTTGATGACAGGGTTGTACTTCGGTAGGACCCCCTGTATCTCCCAAAGGTACCCTCAAAGTTCCACAGAACTCAAGAGATTGTCCTTCCTTCTTTTTGCACCAATCCTCAGAACGAGAGAGAAAGTTCTTTTCATTGTTTATATATCAGACACTGTCTGTTGGCTTGTTTAGATAAAGAAAAAGATTTTAGAAGGTCCAGACATTAATTAGTTAACTTGTCTGGCCAGAAGAAGGGTCAGCAAGAGTCTAGGGCATATCCATATTAAGATGGATCAAGCAGACTATTTCTTTAGCCTATGATCGGGCTGGTAGGGCACCCCCGAGTGACCTTAAAGCACATTCCACTCTGTCTCTCGCGACCTCTTGGGCAGAAAGGACCGGAGCATCGGTGGAGCAGCTACATGGACAAGCCAGAGAACCTTCCTGAGACATTACAGGGTGGAGTTGCTGTCTCCTCAGGATCTGGCGTTTGGTAGGAAGGTCCTCCAAGCTGTTGTCCCGTCCTAAGGTAGGCCTGAGGTATTTGCTCTTCTCTCAGGGTGCCGTCCTGGAAGATAACTTGAGAAAATGACCAGTTACACTTACTGGTAACGGTGTTTCTGGAAAGTCTTCCAGGACGGCAGGCCTACTTCCCACCGGCTCTTTTTGGTTTTGTATAGAGTTTTGAGGTGTTTCACTCTCGTGCACTGGTGTGGGTCAATACTTTTTTCACAACTGAGGAGCACGGGGAGGTTCGGGGGTTTTAACCTCTTTGTTGATTGTGTTTCCTGTCAGGTGGGACCAGTGATCTCTCAGGGTGCTGTCCTGGAAGACTTTCCAGAAACACTGTTACCGGTAAGTGTAACTGGTAATTTTTCTTCCAGCAGCGGTCCAAATCGCATGTTTGTGCGAAGACTCGGATCCTTCAGATCACAGCTCCCCTCTTTTATCACAATCTTGTTTTTTGCATCAGTGTTCTCAGCCACCCTTCACATCACCCCCTGCTGCAAATCCTTCACAGTGGTGTCCTTGGTCCCCCCCCCACATTACTGTCCTCGGCCCCCCTATCTTAGCATCCAAGCACCCACTGGTTAACTTAAAGGGTAACTCCACTTTTGTGGAAAAAATAATATAACATATACAATTGCAACACAATTCATATTGTAATTGAAGGTTATTAAAAATTACCTTTCCTTTTCAATCTGCAGCTCTGTAATTTTCTGTGAAATGCAATATGGCTACTTGGAGGTGTTCTGTACACAGAACGTCCCCCAGATATGTCATTTCCTGCTTGTATGATTGACTCGCTGATTTTTCCAGAAGTCTGCACTAAGATACAAGTCAGATTTTGGGCACCCCCTGCAACAAATATTAAATTTTTGGTGAGATACTCCCAATAGAAAATCACACCTAAAGGGATGCAGGCCCAGCAGTTTCCACATTAGAGGCCTGCAGGTGCAGCAGCTGATTGATAATTATGAAACAACTCCCATTATACTGACTTCTGCACATGGGCACAGAGAAACGCACACATGGATTTCTTCAGAATAACAAAAGGAATCTCCATCAAATTTTGTTACAATCCCTACAACAGATCACCCAGAGGGGAATGTTTTTGTTTTTTTTTTTTTTCTCAACAAAAGTGGAGTTACTCTTTAAAAAAAATTAGGTCGGGCAGCTCCTGCTTTCTGTGCGGCACTGTACAGCCTCCTAATGTCTGCTCTGTGAAAATGACAGCAGTGCCTGGGGGGGAAGAACCGGCTATTAAGTGGCATGACTATAGCAGTCTTGATGGGGCACTGACTCAGTCCGGATCCAGACCGCGGTCCGCCATTTAGTGATGTCTGATCTTGTTCAGTATTTCCAGAGTCACTAGCTGTCCAAGTATGCAGATCAGAAGTTCTGATTTCTGTTATTAACTATCTGCCCTATTGTTTCAGGTCAGTGACTCAAAGCTTTAGAACCAGCCTGGCAACTAGCATGTTCAAAAAAAAAAAGGTCAGCAATGGCAGCCTATCCTTTGACATACAAGAATATTTATAAGTGTTTTTTATGGGATATCGGAAAACACAACAGGTCCTACAGAAGTGACATCTAAAAAAGACTGATAATAAAGATGTGTAACCAATAAACACGTGGAGTGGAGAGAATGGAATGGTGTGTCCATTGTATGGTATGTGGAGTGGCTGAGGTTACAGATGACAGGGGAATATGACAGGCTTGAAAGTGGAGAATTTTTAAGGAGTATTTTCATGTTCAGAGTAGGGCTGGGAGATTTTCTAAAAAGAAGAAAAAAAAATCTGCGATTTTCTTAAAAAAAACTCGATTCACGTTTCGAATCTAGTTTTTTTCTCGAATCGTCTTCCAGGGCAGCATCCGAGAGATAGGCTCCTCCTCCCTAAAACAGGAAACACATTAGTCCACCATTATAAATTTCACAGTCTTACCTGTGTGCCTCAGTTGTTTTGTGTTTCCTCCGGACCCACAGGAGCTGCAAAGAATGTTTGTTGTTTTCACTGTGTCTCTGTGCTTGTTGCAGGAGACCCCCTGCCAGCATCCCATACAGCCCAACGGGCCTTGGGAGGGCGAGCAGGAGCAGCACTGAGCAACCCTGCTCAAGCCTGAGATTTCGCCCCTACTGAGGGGTCTGCAATCATCCCCCCAGACTGCAGGAGGACTCTGTCATCCCCCCCATGCCGCTGCTCTAGGGCCTGCTATCCTGGTTTTAGCAGGTCTGACCATTTCTCTCATATGCTTTCCATGAAAGCAGCTTATCTGGCAGCCGTCACTGTGCGCCAGTGGGATACATCAGCACATGTACTGGTGGACACCCCCCCCCCCCCACCCCTGCTGCCGCCGCCACAGCACACCGATCGGGTAAGTTATTTTTTACCTTCTATCTGGTCCCCAGGTGGCCGCGGCCGATACCACCGAGCGATGCGGCTAGTCCGGCCGGCCGCCCGCTCTCCACGCGGCGCGGTGGTGTCCTCGGCACGCCGCCATGCAGGCCTCTCCATGGAGGCTCTGTGGGTGTGCCAAGATGGCGCCGGAGCAGACGGTTTTCGTCACCGGGTGGCGGCCATTTTCCCCGTAGCCTATCTCCGGGAGGAGATAGAGGGGGACATTCAGGACTCCCGGGGGCGGGAGTTTTGGAAAGAAATAGCAAATATATACACTTAGGTTAAAAATTAAACCTTTGATACATGACCCTTCCTATCAGTACAATGGAGGAGTGTACCAAAAGGCAGCGGCATGTGCAGGTGTGTCCACCAACCTGCACGGGGTCAGCTGGGGGCGGGGCCCGGAGCTTATGCAGGAAGCAGTTAAAAAGGCCCTCTAAGCAGAGGATCCTGGTGGCTGATCATGTCTGACGCTTCTCCACCCTGCCCTGCAGATCCTGCAAGCCAGGACAGCTCCAAGGTAAGCCAGAATACTCTAGAGTTATCTCTGTCTTAACCTCTCTACAAAACTGCCTACCTTCAGGCAGTCTTTTGACCACCTGCCTCACGGGGACTTTGTTTACTATGCTTGCTTCTAGGCAAAGACCCCCGAGGAAAGGAAGGCGTAAGGCAAAACATGTGCCTCATGCAGCCACAGGCTTTCCCCAGGGGGGAAAAAAAAAAAAAAAACACTATGTCAGAAATGCATAGACAAAATGGTGGCCAAAGGGATTTTTGAAAGACCTGCTCAATTCTTTTAAGAAAGAAATTCAGAGCACCATGGCGCCACTACGCTCAGCTATTGAAAAATTAGAAGCTCCATCAAGTGTCGGTCAGGCCAGTATCCCATCTACTTGCGGAAGCAGTCAAAACTTTGGCTAAATGCCCCAAGATGGATGCCTCTCTGGCAAAAATTACAAACAAATCTGACTTGGACGACGCAGGTACCCTAAGCGACCCCATGGGCAAGAAAATAGAAGCCCTCCTGAAAAGGGCATGGGAAGCAGGGGCGGCAAACCTAAATCCGGCTATTGCTTCCACCTGCACAGCCCGGACCTTGCTAATCTGGCTAACCCAGCTGCAAGAACTGCTTGAAAATGACACGCCCAGGGAAGAACTAATAAAAGCCATCCCCACACTGACTAGAGCGGCAGCCTTCCTAGCAGATGCCTCAGTGGAAACTGTCAGAATATCCTCTAGGACCACAGCACTACTGAACTCAGCCCACAGAGCCCTGTGGTTGAAATCTTGGGGAGGGGATGCCCCTTCCAAGAACTGACTATGTGGGATCCCATTCACTGGAGACCTACTTTTTGGACCTGAACTAGAAACAGTCCTGGATAGGACTGCAGCAAAGAATAAGGGGTTCCCTCAAACCAAGAAGAAACTAGGGAAGGTGCCCTTTCGGCATTTTAAGAAATTTAACAAGCCAGGGGCAAAAAAGCGCTGGGGTCAACAAAACAAAAAAGGCAAGGGTGAATTTATCCTCAAGCCTCCCAACCAAAAGAACAAAAAACAATGACTGTCTCCAGGGGGGGGGGGGGGCAGACTTGCGGCCTTTTCCCACCAATGGGAGGAGACAACAAAAAACAAGTTTTATATTGCGCACCATAGCGGACGGCTACGCAATAGAATTCTCCACCCGCCCCCCAACCAAATACCTAGCAACCATGCTACCAAAGGATAGCGACCAAGCAAGAGGCTCTTTAGCATTCTGGCAGAACCTGCAGGATCAGAAGGTGATTCGTTACGTTCCTCAGGAGGAGGAACAAAAAGGCTTCTACTCCCATATCTTCGCAAAAAGAAAACCATCAGGCAAGCTAAGACTGATACTAAACCTCAAACCACTCATCCGAGGGGTGACCCCAAGCCAGACAGTGGTATATCTGGGATACGTGTTGGATTCCAGGCTGTCAAAAATTTTCCTAACAAAGGAAAAGGACAGAAAAAATGACACAGGCAATTACCTCCCTTTTTAAGGAATCCCTCCACAATAATCAGGCATGGAATGTCCATACTAGGACTGATGACGTCTTCCATTCCAGCCATCACCTGGGCACAGATGCACATGAGACCTCTGCAGAACTACATTCAGTCTCAGTGGGATGGCTGGCAAGCATCCCTAGACAAGTCCATTCTCGTCCCAGCCACATTCAAACAAACACTCCACTGGTGGCTCAACCCACTTCGGTACATCGAGGGGCGCAGATGGGCTCAAGTCGATCCAATCAGGATCACCACAGATGCAAGCGCCCTGGGATGGGGGGCCCACATGGAAGAGCTGTGCTCACAAGGGAAAAGGACATCCAAATGGCCCCAAGCCTCCTCAAATCTGAGAGAGCTGAAAGCTGTGGGGGAAGCACTAAAAGCTTTCAAACCAGCATTACTGGGGAGAGACGTAAAAGTACAATCGGACAACGCCACGACCGTCGCATACTTAAACAGACAAGGTGGTACAAAGTCCCAAAACTTGATGAGGCTGACAGAGTCAATTCTACTATGGGCAGAAGCAAGCACAAGATCGATATCCGGTATCCATCTAAAAGGAACAGACAATACATTGGCAGATTTCCTGAGCCGGAAAACGATAAGGCAAACGGAATGGTCACTGAACCAAACAACCTTCGCTCAAATCACTCACAAATGGGGAGTGTGACAGACTCACCCGAGACAGAGACTATTGGAGGGGACTGAACGCTAGCCTGTTGCCTTTTGATTATGGGCCCTGGATTTTCAATGGAATGGTGCTCTTTGTGGGGTTCCTATAGCCAGATCCATTGGACTCGTGTTCCAGAACTTAGGAAGCGGTATATGACGGAAGCACTCAAGCGGAGTGTGGGACGTTCCGTGACATTGGTGGCAAGCAGCGGGAAAGCTTCCTGAAGTCTGGGACATCCAAACCTCCAACTGGATCCAAGATCAGCATAGCAGACTTCAGTCACCCCAGCGGAGATATGGACCTGGCATCAGAATTCCCGGGGCTGCTGCGGATCATCCTTTCAACGTACACCAGGACTGTGTCTGAGGATGAATACCTGGAGCTCAGGCAGCTGATTCGGGTGGAGCTCTGGATTGCAGCCCTCCGTCTCGCTGGTATAAAACAGGGCAAGTGCTTTCCAACCCAAGAGCAACGGGCCAGTGACCAACGGGCATTGCGGATGGCACTCCTGGGAGAGCAGCCCCAGGAGCAATGGGTGACCGAGTTGGACAGGTTGGTCCAGCAGGAGATAGAGCTGGACAATCGTTATCGGGCTCTGCAATGGCACGCAGAGGAGGGATATTTAGGGGAGACGACAGAATGCTTTCCGGGGGGATATGACTTTGGCGGCCCTGGATTGCTGTGGGAGAACCTTACAGATCTTTTTATGTTTGGCGATGAAGGGGAACCTGACCTTGAGGACCTGCGAGATTATAGAGAGTCTATGCTCGGTCTTGCAGGGGTCTCAGAGCTCAAACCTGATCTGGACCATTTGCTAAGGAAGGAACAGCATCTGGAAAGGGCATACAGGAAACTGCTAGAACACGTTCAGCAGCATGCCAGAGAATCAGCAGTGGAAAATCCGGAGATTGCCGTCCCCAAACCTGAAGTGCTGACAACAGGGCAGAGCTCTGCTAACCTCTGTCCAGAAATGATAGCATCTTCTGGGTTCCATGGACAGGAGATGGTGAACCTCTATCCCCAGACATCAGTTGCAGAGACATGGGATTTGATAGACTTTTCTGCTGAGGAAGAACAACCTGATGAGCCTCCAGCAGAAGAGCTGCTATCAGGGCCAAAGTTCACTGTGTTCTGCCCAGCACCAACAGTGGCTTCAGCCTTCTTGAGAGAAGAGGTAGTCGGCCTTTCTCCCACAACACTGACAGGGACATGTGATTTTCTGCCAGCAGCATCTATGGAGTTAAAACAAACTTCTCCAGCTGAAGATCTGGTAACTGAACAGAGGGTCCAAGACCTCTGTCCCACACTTTTACCACTTCCAAAGACTGGGGATTTAATAGACGTTTCTGTAGAGGAACCACCTAGCAAACCCCCAGCAGAAGTGCTGGCAACCGGACAGAGGGTCCAAGACCTCTGCCCCACACCTGTGGCAGTTTCGGAGGCTCAGGGTGAGAAGGTGGCAATCACTTCCCAGCAGCAGATACAGGGGGAGAAGGGAGAGGAGGTGTGTGTTGTCCCTCCCCAACAGTTGGCCAGGGTGGAGGAAGCAGGCTTTCCTCCCCAGCAAAGATCCGTGTACCTGGGAGACAGTACCATCGACATGTCGTCCCAGCAGCCAGATGAGGGAATGGAAATGGAAGCAGCCGGCTCCCTTTTCCAATGGCAACTACACAGTTTGGGAGTGGAGGAAGCCAGCCTCCTGCCCCAACGGTTAGCTGGAGCGGAGGATGCAGAGTCCCCAGCAGAAGTGCTGGCAACAGAGCAGAGTGCTACCAACCTCTTCCCAGCACCGGCAACAACTGTGGAGTTCCAGGGAGCCGGGGCAGTTGGCCCCTCTCTCCGACGACAAGCTGATGTAGTGGAGCTGCTACTCCCAGCTGAATCGCTGGCAACAGGACAGAGCACCGCTGGCCTCTGCCTAGCATCTAGTGTCCCTCTACAGCTTCAAGAAGCAGGGGTGATTGGCCCCTCTGCCCAGCAGCAGACCGAGTCCAGGAATGTTAAAAACAATCCAGCTGAAGCCCTGGCAGCCAGACAGAGAGTAAATGACCTCTGCCCCACACCTACTGAGGTCAACTATTCCTTGCAGCCAAGAATGGAGATCATGCGGGAAGACTATGTGAGTTCACTCTGCCTGACTAACGTATGTCCAGACCAGGTGGAGGTCTGGGACCTTGTTAGTCAACCTTTGATGGGGGAGAAATGTGACAGACTCACCCGAGACAGAGACTATTGGAGGGGACTGAACGCTAGCCTGTTGCCTTTTGATTATGGGCCCTGGATTTTCAATGGAATGGTGCTCTTTGTGGGGTTCCTATAGCCAGATCCATTGGACTCGTGTTCCAGAACTTAGGAAGCGGTATATGACGGAAGCACTCAAGCGGAGTGTGGGACGTTCCGTGACAGGGAGTACCCGAAGTAGATCTGTTCGCTTCCAAAGCAAATGCAAAATCACCGATATTTTTCTCCCTGGACCCTACGGATGGCAACAGCGGGGTAGATGCCTTCAACCAAAGCTGGAAATGGCATCAGTGCTATACATTCCCTCCAACTGCCATAATCCCAAAGGTAAATCAAAAGATCAGGGCAGAGAAAACAACGGTGATACTAATAGCACTGCACTGGCCCCAGAGAGCTTGGTTCAGTCACTTGAAAAACCTCAGCATACAACCTCAGCTGACACTGACGGACCGGCCGTATCTGCTGTCACAGGGCCCGGTCAACCACCCGAACCACAAGATCCTGAAGCTTTCGGCTTAGTTACTGAGAGGGTAAAACTCCAGAACAAAGGACTGAGAGACAGAGTGATTAACACCATCTTAAACAACAGGAAGCCGGTAACGAGGGCTAGCTATGAGAAAGTAAGGAAAAAGTTTGTTTCTTGGCACAGAAACAGATCAATCTCCAACGGCGGGATAATTCCAGCAATTTTGGACTTCTTACAAGAAGGTGCAGACAAAAACATATCACCAAGTACCCTGAAAGTACAAGTCGCAGCACTCTCCTCGGTCATGGATACTAGACTAGCGGAGGATCCGCTGATAAGACGATTCCTTATAGCACTTAAAAGAGCTAGACCAGCCAAAGTGTACAGAACTCCCACCTGGGACATGGGCACGGTACTTAAGGGTTGTCTTTCCCCTACATTCGAACCTATGGAAGAAAGCTCAGACAAAAACCTCACGTTAAAAACTGCGCTCCTTCTGGCCCTAGTATCTGCCAGAAGAGTGAGCGAAATCCAAGCTCTATCTACAATAGAACCATACTGCCTGATACATCTGGACAAGATAATTCTCTCTCCAGACCCAGCCTTTCTACCCAAGGTCTCTTCTATGTTCCATAGAACCCAAAACATCATCATACCCTCACTTCCAACAACCATGGATAGTAGGAAAAGGGACACTTACAGTAAACTAGATGTAAGGAACACGCTCATTACGTATCTCGAAAGAACGAAGGAATGGCGTAGAACGACCTCCCTTTTTCGTTCTCTATGCAGGAGTCAACAGAGGGAAACAAGCTTCCAAAAGTACCATCAACAGATGGATAAGGATGGCCATACAGACTACCTATGAGGCACAGAATCTCACTCCACCTAGTGGAAGCAGAGCGCACACAACTAGAGCCTGGGCAACCTTGGTCGCAGAGAAGGCAGGGGCAACTCCGGAGCAGATCTGCAGGGCAGCGACATGGTCGAGCTTCAGTACTTTCGCAAAGCACTACCGGATAGACCAGCTGTCTGACCAAGACCAAACATTTGGTCACGAAGTGCTCCAGTCTCTAACCCCACCCTAGTAAGTATTGCTTGATACATCCTCTCGGATGCTGCCCTGGAAGACTATTCGAGAAAACAGAGTTAGGTACCTGGTAACTCTTTTTCTAAGAAGTCTTCCAGGGCAGCACTAGTTCCCACCCTTGAAATGACAAAAACCAGGTACAGCGGGGGAGCTTGCAGCTTACAGGGAATTCCTTCGGTGCTTTAACATAACTGAGGCACACAGGTAAGACTGAAATTTATAATGGTGGACTAATGTGTTTCCTGTTTTAGGGAGGAGGAGCCTATCTCTCGGATGCTGCCCTGGAAGACTTCTTAGAAAAAGAGTTACCAGGTACCTAACTCTGTTTTTTTTTTTTTTTTTTCTTTTTTTTGGACACCGCGCCGGTTCTGGGGAGCTGCGGGCAGGAGTTTTCAGGCGAGGCCGCAGCTTCAGCCTAGTCCGTGGCGTCCGGCCTCGCGGACTAGGCCGAAGCGGCAGACTAAGCCTAAAAACTCCTGCCCGCAGCTCCTCAGGACCGGCGCTAGGGGTGCAACGGATCGTTGCCAATCCGTGATCCGTACGGATCACCCTCCGCGGATCGGCACACCCGCGATCCGCGGAGCACTTTTCGGCCTCAGCCATAGGAAAGGCTTCGGCCTAGCTCCGGAGCGGCGGCCATCTTGGTACACCCGGAAGTGGCCGCTGTCTCGACAGGAAGTGACGTTTCGTTGCCGCCATCTTGCTACACCCCACACTCCTGCACAGTACAATAATGATAGAGTGAGAAGGGGGCAAGCGGACATCTTGTTACACCCACCGGAGTTTTAAATTTAAAAGCCATTTTCAACACAAAACTGAGCTTATATGCACAAATGCTGTATTTATGCATATAAGCTCGGTTTTGTGTTGAAAATAGCTTTTTAAATCTAAAACTCCGGTGGGTGTAACAAGATTTGTGTGTTTTTGTTTTTTTATGCTGATCCGAGGATCGATCCGATCCGTGAGATTTTTGATCCGTTGCACCCCTAACCGGCGCGGTGAAAAAATCTAAAAAAAAAAAAAAAAAAAAAATTGCTTAAATTTTAAATCGATTTGACCTCTTAACTCGATTCAAGGTTTAAATCGATTTTTTTTTTTTCCCCAGCCCTAGTTCAGAGATGGTGTAATAAAATCAGAGATGGCTTCTAGTGTAAAGTCATAGAAGTTCTGCATAGAGCTGAGGGATGGCACAGAGTTCTCTTCATGCTGGTACACCCTACAGCCAGGTTCCTCTCTGTGTTTACATTTTTTGGCATAATGGTTATTGGGCAGTTTGAGCAGATCAGCATCCCTTCCGTCTTTCTTACATAAACCTGCCCAGTTCATACTGACCATATGTTGAAAAGATTGCACAAGCAGTGGTAACTTTCAGCGACAACCATGTGTCTAAATATGATCCAGAGATACAGGTATCAGAAGTTTTGACTTTTCCTTTAGAATAAATAGCTTGATCCTGCTGGTTTATGATTATTTTCTTTTTAAAAGTATTCCAGTCCATCCAATACTCGCCCTGTGTTAAAGTATTTCTAAAGGCTTGAAGTGTAAGTTCACTATTCCAGAAAATCTGTAAGGTGAACTTACACTGGACCCCCTCCGCATCACCCTCCCCCTGCCATAGCTGTCAGACATCGAGTCGCCGATTCACCAGTCCGGGGATTTGAAATCCCAGTGGCTAAATCTCCTATCTGTACCTCTCAGCATGTACGGATAGGAGGCCTTTTAATTGGTCAGCGCCATCTATATGACGGTGCTAACCAATCAGAATCCACCTAGCCCATCCTGTCAGCCCTGGAGGAGAAAAAGCCAGGAGGATTTCAAATCCCTTGACCGGTAAAGAGGCCTCCATGTGTCTGACAGCGGGGAATTGCAGGACCCTGGTACAGCGTGATCAGGGGTGGGGGGTGGGGCGAGGGTCCAGTGTAAGTTCACCTTACAGATTTTCTGTAAAGGTGAACTTACCCTTTAAGGTTTCCCCTCCGTCCCCCTCCTAATACTTACCTGGGCACAATCTGTATCCAGTGCTGTGCCTGAGAGCAGCAGATTTCTCTCTCCTCACAGGACAGAGAGGCAGCAGCGGGAGCGATTGGAAGAGGATGCCAACAGCTAGTATTGTGCAGGCTGGAGCCAGGAGACGTGAAAGGAAAGTAAGCTGTAAAAGCAACAAAGGACCCAAAGGAGAGAGAGAGAACATTGTGGTGTGCTTTTTAAAGGTTTAAAGCGGAGTTCCACCCAAAAGTGAAACTTCTGCTTTAAGGACTCCTGACGTGCCACATTTGGCATGTCATTTTTTTGAGGGGGGGGGGTGTGTGAGGGGGTACCTAGTTTTGACAGGTGCCCAGCTCCCACCTCTGCTCGGCCTCCTAGGCGACTTGAGCGGAAGTTCTCCTCTCCCTGCAATCTTCTGGGACACGTTGGAGGTCCCGGAAGATTGACGGCCATTCAGGTGGCACATCGTGACTCGCGCAGTGCGCACTCGGCTCTGAAGCCGCCAGCTGTCACAGCCGGGCCACAGTAGTGATCCCAGCGCGGGGGAGAGAAGCGAGGCTTCGGGCGGCCGCATCACTGGTACGTGGGACAGGTAAGTGTGTGTTTGTTAAAAGTCAGCAACTACACTTTTTGTAGCTGCTGACTTTTAAAAAAAACAAAAAAAAAACATAAAAACCGCTGGAACTCCGCTTTAAGATCTTGATCTTATGATTAAAAAAGGATCATGGTGGCGGAGTTTACTTCTGCTTTAATGGTAGAAACTAATGTGAATGGGATTTTTCTCTTTAAAACACTGTTTTGTATGTTGGTCCTATATAATTAAGACAACTAGCGAATATTCTCCCATAATAGTGCACAGATGTCAGTTGTAGTTAGGAGAATACATTTGTTATCGCTCTTTCTGGCTTTGCATGTGTGTGCATGAAGTTTACCGGATTTCCTTTCTGTTCCCCCATTAGCTTTCAAACCAGTTGATCTTAACGACCTGAAGAGGAGAAGCACACAGGACCCCAAGAAGTCATAATTTTCTTACAGCTGCTCGACTTTTTCCAAGTGGCACAATTGGGACTCACCTTCATCTTTTTCCATTTGTTCGTCCATTACTGACAGAACGAATCTTCTTTGAGACTGTACTGTTTGGACTAGGCAGAGTTTTTCTGCGTCACCCCCCCCTTCTTCCTCATCTTCCCTTCCCCAGTAAGAGGAGAAAATGCTTCCCCCTATACCTTAGTTTGTCCTTTTTCCCTTCCACCCGTGCATCTAAAGCCCCCAAAAAAACTATTGAAGCTCCCCTTTTTAATAATTATTTATCCAACTGAGATTCTGACTTTGAGGGTGGTATTATATATTTATGCGGTAGCTGGGTTCATGCTCAATCCCAGCATTAAAAGTTCCATAGGTCAACTAGCTATTAAATGGCTCATCATACCGTGTTCAGCTGTTGTCCTGCAATACCATCCAGACTACTCCTTCTATTAAAGATTAAAACAAAAAAAGCAAGAAGCCTTCCGGTGTACTAAAATTTGGATGACTAAAGGGCGGCAAAGCATTGTGAGTATACAGACTGGGCTGTAAAAAAAGTGTATCCTGGACAAGAAAGAATACTTTTGTTGTTTTATCGAAAATATTTCCTTTTCTTAGATGATGTGAAGAAGCAGCCAAAGCCTTTATCCTAGTGCCTTGAGCACCGATGGCTTTAAACCAGGGGTCTTAAACTGGCGGCCCTTCAGCTGTTGCGAAACTTCAAGTCCCATGAGGCATTGCAAGGCTGACAGTTACAAGCATGACTTCCACAGGCAGAGGCGTAATGGGACTTGTCGTTTTGCAACAGCTGGAGGGCTGCCAGTTTGAGACCCCTGCTTTAAACCCTGAGTGCTCTGATATACAAACCTTGGTTTTTTTTTTTACAAAAGTCACTTGATGGCTTCACCAACCTTCTGCAGCCACGTGTTGGTTGTTGAACTAATAGGCAGCCTCATTTCCCAGTAGTGGCAGGAGGAGGTGAGTCAGTCTGCTACCTAAAGCCCTTTTCATGCAGGGCTGACTCTGTTTGGATCATCAAAGGATCTGTCTGCCAATCCCCTGCTGATCAGAGCAGAGCGGGTGGATGACAGGTCCGTGGACGCTCAGTTTATGCAGAGCGGACATGGACCGATGCCGCTCTGTTCTATGGGGGGGGGTTGTAAACTGACTCCCCAGGACAGATCCCCGTCTGTGTTTTTCTGTGGACTGGATCGTATTGGAGATGGGCAGGTATAAACAGACACAAGTTTTCTTGTGAAAAAAAAAAACAGACACAAGTCCGTTTACACTCGCCAGTCCATAGAGGTGAATTGAGGGTCCGATCAGGTCCACCTAAAAAAAAAAAAGTGACAGGTGGACGTGATCGGACCCTTTGTGTGAAAGGGGCCTAGGAGTCATTAGAGGAGATTTACTAAAACTGGTGCACACAGAATCTGGTGCAGCTGTGCATAGTAACCAGTCAGCTTGTTCAATTAAGCTTTGCCAATAAAACCTCGAAGCTGATTAGTTACTTCGCACAGCTGCACCAGTTTTGGTAAATCTCCCCCAATGTTTGCATATGTACGTGTCAAAAGTTTAGGCTGGGTTTACACATATGTGGCTGTGGTTTCAGAATGGCAGTCTGGTGCGGTTTTGTTCACCGGTTCAGTTGCAGATTTTTACCTGAAATCGCACCTGAACCAGACCCAAAATCACACCGCGACCGCCCCGCACACGTGTGAACCAGCTCTATTGAAAGCTAGTCCAATTTTGTTAGGTGAATTGGATGCGGTTAACCACTTCCTGCCCACCGTATAGTAAAATGACGGCAGGTGGGATGCCCTCTCGTTCTGGGACGACGTCATATGATGGTCACCCAGAACCACCTCTTGTGTGGCAGTCGCGCCGTGTTCCTAGGACACAGCGTGACCCCGATCTCCATAAAGAGCTGATTCTTTACATGTGACCAGCTGTGATTGGACACAGCCGATCACATGGGTAAACAAGGAAGTGCCATTTATCGGCTCACACTGACAGTGTGTGTGGCGAGGGGGAGCCATCAGTGGCATCTCCTTTCAGGGGACACCCATACAGGTAATCGGGGCACTGAACATCAGTGCCCTGATTACAGTACAGCCCTAACAGTGCCTATCAGTGACACCAATCGGTGCCCCCTATAGTGATGCCAGGCAGTGCCACCTAATCAGTGTCCTTCAGTGGCGCCTCATCAGCACACGTCAGTGAAGGAGAAAAATTACTTATTTACAAAACTTACTGACAGAAACTAGGAAAAAAAATTTCTTTAATTTTCTGTATTTTTATTTTTTATTTTTTGCTAAAAAAAAAAAATGAAAAAAGAAACAAAAAACCCAGCGGCGATTAAATACCACCAAAAGAAAGCTCTATTTGTGTGAAAAAAGTGATAAAAATGTCATATGGTGTAGTGTTGTTTGACCGCGCAATTGTCATTCAAGCTGTGAGAGCGCTGAAAGCTGAAAATTGGCCTGGGCAGGAAGGGGGTGAAAGTGTCTGGTAGGCAAGTGGTTAAAAATGTATCCTATTCGCTTATATGTGAGCCGAGCCTTAGGGTTTCTCAGGTCACTTGAGATGTCTGGTAGAGGTATGTGCAGGCACCTGAGGCCCATTGTACAAAACTATTAATACTTGTGTAAAGGAAACCTTCCAATGGAGAATCACAAAGGCTTCCGCTATCACTGAAAATGACAGTTGTCTGGTTGTCATGCTGATGGGTTTTCTTTAATGTTTTCTGGTTCACCGACATAGAACAGGTATAGATCTAGGGAATTCTGAAACATGTTTACAACATGTATGTTTCTGGTCTGTAACTCCAAGTATTGAATCTAGCTACAGCCAAGCAACTAACATTTTCAGTATACAGATTATACAGTGTGTTTCTGTGCCCTATTAACAGGGTATCATATCTCTATTTACTAGAGCAATACCCACTACAGTGGGAAAGAGCAAGGATTTGGGACTTTGCGATACCACAAAAATGTAAGAGTATACCATAAATGATTAGGGATCGAATGTAAAATAGTAGGAGTCTGCCACTATTGTTTTGGGTCAAAGGACCACATATCCCCTTTAGAACTCCAATTGGTGAGGGGGCCTTAGAAGTATCCTTTTGTGCCCTTACTGAAACAAACTGAGGGGCAACATATCTGCTTTTTCTGCTTGTTCCAGAAGCATCCTACATACATATTATTGCTAAAAGTATTGGGACGCCTGCCTTTACACGCACATGAACTTTATTGGCATCCCAGTCTTAGCCCGTAGGGTTCAATATTGAGTTGGCCCACCCTTTGCAGCTATAACAGCTTCAGCTCTTCTGGGAAGGCTGTCCACAAGGTTTAGGAGTGTGTCTATGGGAATGTTTGACCATTCTTCCAGAAGCCCATTTGTGAGGTCAGTCAGTGATGGTGGACGAGAAGGCCTCACTCGCAGACTAAGCAAGGTCCATAAAGACATGGATGAACGAGTTTGGGGTGGAGGAACTTGACTGATCTCCACCCGATAGATTACCTTTGGGATGAATTAGAGCGGAGACTGCGAGCCAGGCTTTCTCGTCCAACATCAGTGCCTGACCTCACAAATGTGCTTCTGGAAAAAATGGTTAAACATTCCCATAGACACACTCCTAAACCTTGTGGACCGCCTTCCCAGAAGAGTTGAAGCTGTTATAGCTGCAAAGGGTGGGCCAACGCAATATTGAACCCTACGGACTAAGACTGGGATGCCATTAAAGTTGATGCGTGTAAAGGTAGGTGTCCCAATACTTTTGGCAATATAGTGTATGTCCAATTTAACACTCATGTGCTCTAAAGTTAGATTCGGTGAACCGTCAATCAGTGCCTACCCCCTGAGGAAGACTACAGACCGTTGAAACACGTCAAGGTTTCTGCTGATAGTGTACTAACTCATTACCATTGTTTTTTTTCTTGTATGGACTGGACTTTAAATACTACATGTGTTTTTATTAGTAGTGGTTGGTTTGTTAAACCACATGGTCCCTATTGTCTATAGGACTTTTATTTTAATGTTGTTCAATAAAATTGTGTAATTTTAGATACAATCCCTCCTCATTAATGGTATATTCTTACATTTTTGTGGTATCTCAAAGTCCCAATTCCTTGCTCTTTCCCACTGTAGTGGGTTTTGCTCTAACAATTTCAGTAGTCCAGCACTGGCAACCCTCATGTTTGTCTCATGACAAGTGATGGATGGGGACACTGATGAGGACACCTGATCTATGGGAACACTGTGATAGGGACATCTGATGTATGGGAACATTGTGATAGAGACATCTGATGTATGGGGACACCTGATGTAAGGGGACACAGTGATGGGGGACACCTAAAGGATGAAGACACTGTTGAGGACACCGGATGTATGGTGGGAACACTGTGATGGAGACACCTGATGTAAGGGGACACCTGATGGGGACATCTAATGTATGCGGACAGTGACACTGTGATGGGACACCTGAAGGAAGGGGGCTCTGTGATGAGGACACCTGATGTATCGGAACACTGTGATGGGGACACCCGATGTAGACTGGTAGAGGCCCCAGTGCATTACTTTGCCCAGGTGCCCATGATGTTATTAAGATGGCACTGTGCCCCCTTCACACCACAATGGAACTGAGAGGTGCGGAAAAAATGCAGCATCACTGCTCTGCTACAGTGCATAGAAATGTCATGTAAACGAACAATGAACTTCACCTCTTTTCTCCCTTTTGGGTTCTTTATGTACATTATAATTATTTATAGACCATTGAAAATGTTTTGTTATATCTGATAAGTGCATAAAAGACCTGTTGACCCTGCCAGTAATCTAGTGAGCGGATATGTAATAGAGAGGACGAGGTGTTCTGTAGTCCCATCCTAGGGTGACAACACTGCCCCTCCATAGATACAGAACAGTAATGCCCCGTACACACGGTCGGATTTTCCAACGGAAAATGTGTGATAGGACCTTGTTGTCGGAAATTCCAACCGTGTGTGGGCTCCATCACACATTTTCCATCGGATTTTCCGACACAAAGTTTGAGAGCAGGCTATAAAATTTTCCGACAACAAAATCCGTTGTCGGAATTTCCGATCGTGTGTACACAAATCCGACGGATAAAGTGCCACGCATGCTCAGAATAAATAAGGAGATGAAAGCTATTGGCTACTGCCCCGTTTATAGTCCCGACTTACGTGTTTTACGTCACCGCGTTCAGAATGATCGGATTTTCCAACAACTTTGTGTGACCGTGTGTATGCAAGACAAGTTTAAGCCAACATCCGTCGGAAAAAATCCTAGGATTTTGTTGTCGGAATGTCCGATCAATGTCCGACCGTGTGTACGGGGCATAGGAGTTGTCACTGTAGCACAGGAAATGCGTTACTGGTAGGAGCACCAGGTGAAAAAAAGAGAACCAACCCAGTTACCACATCTAAGGGCTGGTTACAGTGGCACTGCAACAAATTCTGTTATAACAAGCACAATATAAACATTTAATGTCCTCATTCTGTTGTCCCAGCTACAGCACATGACAGTATTGATGTGCGTCGCCTCCGGAATGTACTAACCCCGAGCCGGAAGATTGCTCAACCCTTCAGCCAGATCAGCTTGTACTTAAACATAAGCGGGTTGCCTGGCACAAGCAGGGGAAAAAAAAAAGTCTCTTGGCATCATTACCCAGTTTGCTAGGAATTCCTAGTACGAAAGTGTGAGCTCATTACTTGATATTGAAATAATGTCAAATAAGAAGGCAAAAATAGACTCTGGGGCTTGTTGACTTGCGCTGCTTACTGATAAAGACTGAACTCAGGAACAAAGTCACAGGTGTTGCCAAGTGCACAGTGCCAAAAAAAAGTGCACACAGGTGTCTTATGGTGGCCATACACTAGAGGAATAATCGTTAGAAAATCTGTTGTCATTTGGACAGTTTGTTCATCGTCTAGTTAATGGGCACAAATCGAAAATCGGTTGTGACGTTTTTGAGTCGAAAAAAATCGAAGGAAAAGTTTGGAAAACTTTGGCCGAACGGACGATAAATTGAAAGGTTAATGTGCTTCTCGCCCGAACGGTTTGCACCGGGCTTATGTGACAAAACGAACGAAAAATGGATTAATTTATGTCAATTGAATGATTTATCGATAAAATTTCGGTCATTACATGAGGGCAAAATCGTTTGCTCTCACAACCATGTGCTCGTTTTTCGAAAACTCATTCAAATGATTTTTCGACAGGTGTATGGCTTGCAAAACTGTTGTCTTCATTGTCCATTGAGGGACACAGGAATTTTCTGAATTCTCGCACTGTTGGGTTATACTGTCAACTACAAGAGAAATGGACACTGGCAACAAAAAAGCTATTGGCCAGCACAGTATAACCCCGCCCATAACCATCATGCCTCAGTTTTTTCTAGTGTCCTCAGTAGAGTGGACGTGTTCTCCTAAAGTGATATTAAAGGCAAGTTTTTTTGTTTTTTTTAAAATAACCAACATGTTATACTTACCTGCTCTGTGTAATGGTTTTGATTTTCCCTGCCAGCGCTCCTGGCCCCTCACTCCTGCCAATTACCCCCAGAGTAAACAGCTTGCTATGGGGGCACCCAAGCAGGCTCACTCCCAAGCCGCTGCTCTGCGTGTACATTCACACACAGAGCCGTGGCGCTGCCTTGCCCCCTCTCTCGTCTTATTGGCTCATTGGCTGTGATTGCCAATGGCTCCCGCTGCTGTTTCAGCCAATGAGGAAGGAGAGTTCCTGGAGAGCCGAGGCTCTTGTGCACATCGCTGGATCGCGATGGGGCTCAGGTAAATATTAGGGGGGCTGCTGCAGGCAGGTTTTTTTTTACCTTCATGCATATGTAGCAAAGTCTTTAACCTCTTCCAGCCTAATGAGGACCTTCAAGGCCAAAGACAGCTGACATTCTTCAATATGTAGTGGGTTGTAAAGTATAGTGGGTGCAAAGATGGTGAAAGTCATTGGGCACCAGACACTTCTTGGATGCAAAAGAAGTTTTATTTCTTTTAACAGTTCTTTTATCTTTTAAAGAGAAAGAGGGTTAGGGCCAGGACACCCTTAAGTAGTTGCAGTTTTATTTGGCAGACTCTGAGACTTCTATAGGAGGACAGCCATACAGAGAAAGGCCCCAGCAAGGTGCTACTTCTGCACGTGCAGGAATGCTGTCTCCTATGGCATCAGTACTTAACAGTTCCTAACACAATGTTCAACAGTTCTCTCAGATTCACTACAATGTCTACTTGTAGTTCTTCAGCCCCTTGAGCTTCTGGTCTCTCACTGGACTCTCTGATTCATTGACTCTGAATCCCGTGAGCTCCTCAAGGCTGCTCTGCAAGCGTCATCAGGCATTCCAAACTGTTTAAAAAAATTAGGGGACAGTAGGGAAGGGGTTAAGAACTGATTTTCCATCATGGTTCATGATCACTAGCTTTATTGACATGGCTTGATGATTTCTGAATTAGGCCTGGTTCACACTGGTGCGACGTGCTCCGACTTTGGGAGCACATGTCACATGACATGTAAAAAAAAAAATTGATTCCCTTTGAGAGCCGTCTTAACTGGTCCGACTTGTGTTGGTACGCCTTTGGACAAGGTTCCTGTACTACTTTGGTCCAACTTGGGTGAGATTTCAGCCCAAAGAATTGAATGGAAGTCACATCCAAATCAGATCACCATCTTAACTGATCCGACTTGTGGCATGCGACATGTGCTCAAAGGTCAAGTGTCAAGGTCAATGTTAACAATGCAAAATCGCAAAAAAAACCCCCAAAACTGCGTGCCCCCCCCCCCCCCAGTCCATACAGGCTCTTCGGGACTGGTATGGATCTTAAGGGGAAACCCCACGCCAAAATAAAAAAAAAAAAACAGCGTGGGGTCCCCCCCAAAATCTATACCAGACTCTTATCCGAGCATGCAGCCCAGCAGGTCAGGAAAGGAGGGGGGACGAGCGAGCGCCCCCACTCCTGAACCATACCAGGCCACATGTCCTCAACATGGGGGGGGTGATTTTAACGGGGACAAGGGCCTCTTCCCCCCAACCCTGGCCGGTGGTTGTGGGGGTCGGCAGGCATCGGGCTTATCGGAATCTGGAGGTACATTGTGCCCCTACTCATTCACCCCCAAAAAAGCAGCATCGTGTAAAAAAAAATACATGAGATAGTTTTATTAAAAATGAATAATCTCCCCCATCAATCATGATGTCCACCTCCGCCGCCGACCAGATGAAAAAAAGAAAACGCTCCTCCACTGACGCTGGCTCTCTCCGTTCTGTCAGCTTCCGTGTCTGACAGTTCCTATATAACTATGGGGCGTGGCCATCAGGTGACATCACTTGGATACCCCGCCCCCTTGTTACATCATGGTCTCGGTCTCTGGGTTAGTGAATGCTACCATGCTACCAGCTGGGAATGTTACGTCCAGCAAGGTTTATAATTGGATATGAAAGGCCTATGTCATTTGGTGTGTGTCTCAGGGCCTCCACCTCAGGAGTTTCTCCATTGGGTGAATCTTCTTCCTTTTTTCCTACAGCTGAGTCTGGACCAGCATTGCTTCTTGGCTCTTCCGGGGCCAGGTTTCTGCCCTATTTCCTTGTTTCAGAGACCACTGGCCTTTCAGTCCTTTATTTAGGCCTTATACTGGGAGTCTTCTATGTAGTTCCCCTATATTTGTAGTATCTGAAACTAGCTCTTTCTTCAATTCAAAGAGTGCTGTTTGAACCCAGTAGAGACATTTCGCACTTACCGCAAAAGCTGGTATTTCTTGTAGGCCTCAACTCTGTGAGGCAAATATTTGAACTAGCAGTCTTATCATGCAAGAACCCTGTTCTGGTTTTGCAAAGTGACAAGGTGTACACTCATAAACCCGCGCTATGTACCTACTTTTCATACAGATAATATACTGGATCAGAATGTAATCTAAGATATAAGTTATATAAATACAGCGCTCAGCCAAACTATAAAAAATTCCAGCAAAGTAAAGAAAACAAAATTATGTATATAAATGAATAAACAATTATATATACAGTGCTAATTATGTGCTCCAATACTATATATACAAAAATACCCTTAGTTTATACATAAAACCACATGATTTTACTGTATATGAAACATCAAACCAATATAAAAAGTCCAATTAAATGTGTAAAAGTCCCAAATAAAGTGTCTTATGCAAAAAAAAAGTACCTTAGCGTCCCATGTGCTTTACAACCACTGTTATACTTACCACTTTAAGCCTTCATTCACTGTGTGCAACCTCCACCTTCACCACCCACTTACCATTTTTAATGCTCTTGGGGTTTTTTTCATGGCCAATTTGTTGGGCAGATAAAAAAATGCAAAACACAAGTCGCAGCAAAAAAACGCACTACATGCTTTTCTGCAGCTTCTCCATTGAAGTCTATTGAACCAAAAACACACCATTTTGCGTTAAAGTCCCTAACCCTTTCCAAAAACACAGCAGTTAAAACAAAAAGCATAGATGTGAACGTGTCCCATAGGAAACCATGTTAAATGGACTGTAGTGCAGGCCAGTCAAGTTCCTCCACCCCAAACTCGCTCATCCATGTCTTTATGGACCTTGCTTTGTGCACTGGTGCGCAGTCATGTTGGAACAGGAAGGGGCCATCCCCAAAACTCTCCAAACTTTAACCACCTCCCCCCGCCGTATAGACAAAAGACGGCAGGCGAGGTGCTCTCTTGTTCTGGGATATGACGTCATATGACATCGCCCTAGTATCACCGCGCGTGCGCGCCCATCGTGGGCGTGTTGTTTCCCTGGGACATGGCGCAACCCCGATCTTGGTAAAGAGCCATTGATGAGGCTCTTTACCCATGTGATCAGCTGTGTCCAATCACAGCTGATCACATGTAAACAAGGAAACGCCGGTTATCGTCTCTCCTCGACTCACACTGATAGAGTGTGAGGAAAGGAGAGATGATCAGCGGCATCTCCTCATAGGGGAGACTGTACAGATACTCAGTGCCCTGATGATCAGTGCAGCCCCAACAGTGCCCAGCAGTGATGCCAATCTGTACCCTTCAGTGACGCCAGTCAGTGCAGCCCATCAGTGTGATTTTTTTACAACTGCCTGTAAATATCAGGGGCTGATAATTTCATGCTGTGTTGACTTATTAAATCAAGCAAATTACCGTATTTATCCGCGTATAACACGCACAGTTTAGGAGGGAATTTTAAGGAAATAAACTTTTAGGAGGGAAGTTTAAGGAAAAAAAAACCTTACATTTAAATGCCCATCAATGCAGCCTTATCAGTGTCCATCTGCAGCCTTGTCCATCATTGCAGCCTTGTCAGTGTCAATTGCAGCCTTTCCCCTGTGTCATTTGCAGACAGTCTGTACACTGTCAGTACCTTGCCATTTAAAAATGGCGCCCCTGAGATACAGAGCCGGATTTCCTGTATATCTCAGGGGCTCTCGCCCGCTCTCGGCCGTCCTCGGCTCACACGGGACTGCAAGAGCCGCCGAGAGCGTCCGAAAGCCACCGAGAGGCTCACAATTCGCGGGGGATCGCACCCACGATTTCCCCCTGATTTTAAGGGGAAAAACGGGCGTGTTATACGCCGATAAATACGGTACTTTGTTATAGGCATTGTCAGTGTTTCCATATCATTTTTATACTGTTCAAATATTCACTGCGTTAGTTTTCAATAGGAGTTCTGTAATTTCTCAGGTTGCCAGTAATAAATGTGCTCCGCCAGTAAGATTCCCATGTTTTGTCAGTGAAAAATGCTGTGGGAGGTTGGCAACCCTGATCAGTGCACATCAGTGATGTCAGTCAGTGCTGCCTTTCAGTGCCTGCTCATCAGCAATGGCTTCCCTAGGGGGGGCCAGAGGGGGCCCTGACACCCCCCCCCCAGTATTATGCTGTGCCCCACCATGTGCCCCCCCCCCCAATTAAAAAAAAAAATTCTACAAAAAAATCAATGTTTAAGAGGGAGAGAGTCCCCAGTCAGCTCCTGCGGGTGATTCCTCCCCCCTCCCTCTGCTCGCTGACACTGCATAATGCGAGCGCTCACACAACCACGGTCGCCCGATCTGCTCCTTCCCCTGCATCCTCATTGGCAGGGAGAAGAGCGAGTTGCAGGAAGGACTCCACCAGGACTCTCAGTTACTGAAAAAAACAGACTGATTTCTCCCATCCTTAGGACAGGAGAACCAGCCTGTAAATTCCAAGTGATGCCAGACCAGAGCTGTCAATAGCAGGGGCAGGACAGCAAGAGGAGGCTGGGGAACCCTACAGTGGCAGAACACCAGGGCCCGTGGCAAGACGACCTTTGCAACCCTGATAGTTCTCCCACTGCTTTGGACCCTTATATTTTCTTGGTATGCTGGTGACATATATCTCTTGTTTTCTGCCACCCTGGGGGGCCCCAATACAGTAGGAAAGGAGCTCACTGCAGAACATGTGAAAGGGCCGTTGTGGGGTCATAGTAAAGGGCCCCAGGATATATATATATATATATATATATATATATATAATTGCATTTTATAGTTGCCCCCCCTACTTTTGTCCCTGTCCCCCCATGTGCCCCCCCCTAAATATGAAAGCTGGAGACGCCACTGCTCATCAGTGCCCATCAGTGCGGCATATTAGTGCCACCTCATCAGTGCACATCAGTGAAGGAGAAATTTTTTTTATTTACAACAATTTCTGACAGAAACTAAGAAAAACTTTTTTTTTCACATTTTTTGGTCTTTTTTTAGTTTTTTTAGCAAAAAATAAAAAACCCAGTGATGATTAAATAGCACAAAAAGAAAGCTCTATTTGTGTAAAAAAAAATGATAGAAATTTCATATGGGTACAGCTGAAAATTGGCCTGGGCAGGAAAGGGGGTGAGAGAGTGCCCGGTATTGAAGCGGTTAAAGTATAACCGGTGGCGTCTCCAGCTTTCATATTTAGGGGGGGCATATGGGGGGACAGGGACAAAAGTAGGGGGGGCAACTATAAAATGCAAAATTTTATATATATATATATCCTGGGCCCCTTTACTACGATCCTGCAACGGGCCCTTTCACATGTTCTGCAGTGAGCTCACTTCCTACTGTATTGGGGCCCCCAGGGTGGCAGAAAACAAGAGATATATGTCACCAGCATACCAAGAAAATATAAGGGTCCAAAGCAGTGGGAGAACTATCAGGGTTGCAAAGGTTGTCTTGCCACCGGGCCCTGGTGTTCTGTCACTGTGGGGTTCCCCGGCCTCCTCTTGCTGTCCTGCCCCTGCTATTGACAGCTCTGGTCTGGCATCTCTTGGAATTCACAGGCTGGTTCTCGGGAGAAATCAGTCTGTTTTTTCAGTAACTGAGAGTCCTGGTGGAGTCCTTCCTGCAACTCGCTCTTCTCCCTGCCAATGAGGATGCAGGGGAAGGAGCAGATCGGGCGACCGTGGTTGTGTGAGCGCTTGCATTATGCAGCGAGCAGAGGGAGGGGGGAGGAATCACCCGCAGGAGCTGACTGGGGACGCTCTCCCTCTCAATAGAGACTGAGTTACTCCAGCGGAGGCCTGAGTAAGATGCGGCACATCCGCTACGAATGCACACAAAAAGACTGTCTTTTTGTAAAAAATAAAATAAATATTTTTTTAAATTGGGGGGCACATGGTGGGGCACAGCATATTGTTGGGGGGGTCAGGGCCCCCTCTGCCCCCCCTAGGGTCGCTATTGAGTATAACTAAAGCCAAAATGTTCTTTTTTTTCGAGAATGAAGTTGTGACCTGTGCCAGCCTAGGTATGAACAATGACATGCCTCCATCCCTGGTTTGTATGGAATCAAAGAGAGGGATATTTGGACGGGACTTTGAGTGAGGCATGTCAAAGAATATAGGTATAATTGTTTAACGAAAGTAATTTGGAGATTGTAAATTAAATTTCATTTAATGTAATGTCATGGCACCAAATCAATGAACCAAGGTTTTAGAAATATAATAATAATTAATAATATAAACTGAATACTGTAATCACACAGGATTTACATAATAATATTCATATAAACATATTTAATATAATTAATCACTGGACATGATGGTACAATCAATACAAACAAATCAAATAGTAAACATGATTAATGCAATTAATACAGAGGTAAATGCAAAGAATAGAATGATTTTAGATAAAAATATATTTTTTGGCATCCATAGGTTGTTAACTCGACGCGTTTCTTGGCTTGTAACCAATCGTCAGGAGTCAGATGCTTGTTTAACCACTTCCCGCCTGCCCTATGGCGGATTGACGTCCGGGAAGTAGTTCTGTTATCCTGACTGGACGTCATATGACGTCCAGCAGGATAACATGCCGCAGCGTGCCCCTGGGGGCACGCATCACGGCGATCGGTGGAGCGGTGTGTCAGCCTGACACACCGCTACACCGATCTTGGTAAAGAGCCTCAGGCGGAGGCTCTTTACCACGTGATCAGCCGTGTCCAATCACGGCTGATCACGCTGTCAATGGGAAGAACCGTTGATCGGCTCTTCCTCACTCGCGTCTGACAGACGCGAGTAGAGGAGAGACGATCGGCGGCTCTCCTGGCAGGGGGGGTCTGCGCTGATTGTTTATCAGCGCAGCCCCCCCGCAGATCACCACACTGGACCACCAGGGATTGCCACTAGGACCACCAGGGAAGGGGCAACATGTGGATGGCCAGGTATGTACCCCATGGCCATCCACATGTGCCCAGTGTGCCAAATCTGTGCCAATCAGTGCCCACAAATGGGCACTGATTGGCACCATCATGTTGCAGTGATGCCCAGCAATGCCACCCTTATGGGCATCACTGCAAACAAGCAGTGCCATCAGTGCCACCCATCAGTGTCCATTCATGCCACCTGTCAGTGCCCATCCGTGCCCATCAGTGCCCATCCGTGCCCATCTGTGCCAACTATCAGTGCCACCCATAAGTAACCATCAATGCCACCTACGAGTGCCCATCAATGCCACCTATGAGTGCCCATTAGTGCCACCTATAAGTGCCCATCCGTGCCACCTATGAGTGCCCATCGGTGCCGCATACCAGTGCCACCTATCAGTGCCCATCAGTGCCACCTATCAGTGCCCATCAGTGCCGCCTATCAGTGCCCATCATCAGTGCCCGTCAGTGCCACCTCATCAGTGCCACCTCATCGGTGCCACCTCATTGGTGCCACCTCATCGGTGCCCATCAGTGCCGCCGTATCAGTGCCCGTCAGTGCAGCCATATCAGTGCCCGTCATTGAAGAAGAAAACGTACTTATTTACAAAAAGTTTTAACAGAAACAAAGAAAAACTTGTTTTTTTTCAAAATTTTCGTTCTTTTTTTATTTGTTGCGCAAAAAATAAAAACCGCAGAGGTGATCAAATACCACCAAAAGAAATCTCTATTTGTGGGAACAAAATGATAAAAAATTTGTTTGGGTACAGTGTAGCATGACCGCGCAATTGTCATTCAAATTGCGACAGCGCTGAAAGGTGAAAATTGGGCTGGGCGGGAAGGTGTCTAAGTGCCTGGTATTGAAGTGGTTAAACTAGAAAGGTTTGAAATAATGGGATATCTATTAGTAAATGTAAACCCTCTAAACAGGAAGGGCGGGATGAAAAAATCAGTTTAAAAAAGATACTTACAGCTCAGCCCATGGCCAATCACAGCTCCTAAATGGGGTAGTAAAGGCGGCTCGGGTTAAGTAGCCTCACCCGGGGTAGAGGAAGAGAACACCCCCCAGAATGCCAAAGAGGGGACCCGGGGATGGCGGCAGCCAGGGGACAAACCAGACCACTCAAAACGCATGACCCGATGGACTGATTGTGCATACTTGAAAAAACACCCGGTTCTAGGAGGAAAAGAAGGAAATAGAATTGGGTAAAAAGGAAAGAATTAGTGAATAAAAGTGCGAAAGAGGACAAGGATAGGGGGGGGGGGGGAAGAGGGAAGGAAGGAGAAGGTATGGGATTGGGAGGATGGGAAAGGGGGAAGAGAGGATGAAGAAGTAGAGGGGGAAGAGAAAAAGAGAAAAAGGAGGAAAAAAGGAAGGGGGGGGGGGAGGTGTGTTGGATAGGTGTAAATGAGGTAATGGATAATGTAAAAATAATGATTAATAAGTGATGTATCGATTAAAAATGGAGTATATCGAATTAGGTGAATATGTGGTAGTATAATGCCTACTAATAGAACCAAGTATAGATATACTGGTCTATGTGTTGGTGAGAGAGGTGAATTTTCATTTTTTTGATAGAGTAGAGAGAGATTGGAATGTGGTCTTCATGCTGTGGTCCCCCGTTAGGGGAGATTAATGTTTACCATTCTCATCGAAAATGAAAGAAAATCCCAAATTTTGGGTTGTCCCCAGAACAGTAATTGATAGAAATTTTTATAATGGGCACACTAGTTAGTGACCCTGGTGACAACCAGGGATTCCCTCTCACTTCCTGTTTTGGCTATGGGACAGGAAGTAAAGGGAAATCTCCCCAATGGGACACAGATGGCAAAAAAAAAAAAAGACAGGGGTTAAAACCCTCCCTTAATCTCTCCAAAATGAAAAAAAAAAAGTTTTGCCTTTAGTTTTACTTTTAAGTGTCTGCGTGTTCTAAATTTGGCAAATCCTCCACCAGATGGAGCTCAAATATCAGTACATGCAGTGAAACAATATGGCGTTTCCAGGAAAATAGTGCACGGTCTATCATACTTTTTTTTTTTATTTGTGCTAACAAGTTACATTTTCAGTACAAATTTTGGGGGGTACTGCTTGGGCTGAGAAGAAGGGGTAAGACTCCCTAAAGCTTGTTAGTGCAAATAAAAAAAAAATATCAGACGGTACTCAACTGTGTTGTTGCAAGCACACTATTACAATTACAATCACATATGATTTTAATCAACAACATTAGTGGTTAGTGTAGACGTTCCCTCTTATATTGTCGGTCAGTGTAGGTAGGAGATCAATTCACCATTGCTCACAGCTCAAGGAGCCCCTAGCAACTTAAAGAGGAACCTTAGAGGTCCGAGGTACCTTAGGGGTCCATGGAACCCTGGCTGAGAAAGGCTGCTATAGAGTGATCAGTAAGTTAAAGAAAGCTTTAAATAAGAGAACACACAATGTGGCATCCTATTTAGAGTATTTGACCACCAGGACTGATTTTTTTTTTTAACCACTTCAGCTCTAGAAGGATTTACCCCCTTCCTGACCAGGACAATTTTTGCTATTCGGCACTGTCTTACTTTAACTGGAAACACTGTCGCCAAATAAAATTTACCGTATTTATCGGCGTATAACACGCACAGGCTTATAACATGCACATTCATTTTAAGAGGGAAATTTCAGGAAAAAAACTTACATTTTAAATAAGGAACTTTGAAGCAAAAAAAGGGTCAGTGCCCATCTGCAGCCTCACAAGTGCCATTAATGCAGCCTCATCAGTCCACTTCAATGCAGCCTCACTCATCAGTCCACACCAATGCAGCAGCCTCACCATTGCTATCAATGCAGCAGCCTCACCATTGCTATCAATGCAGCAGCCTTTACCATTGCCATCAATGCAGCAGCCTTTACCATTGCCATCAACGCAGCAGCCTCACCATTGCCTTCAATGCAGCAGCCTTACCATCGCCATCAGTGCAGCCTGATTGATGTCCATCTGCAGCCTAGAGGGAACAGGGAGGGACGAGCGTCGACAGATTACATACAGTGAGAATCTCCTATGATAGACAGAACAGTGGTCCAATGGTGGCCCAGGAGACAGGACTTCCTATTACAGAGGCCACCAAGTAAAAAGGAGATTATCACTGTATGTAATGTGATGGCGCTCGTCCTGTCCCCCTCCCTGTCCCCTCCGAGGCAGCTAAAATTGAAGTATTGGCGTATAACACGCACATGGTATTTGCACCTGATTTTCATGGTGAAAAAGTGAGTGTTATACGCCAATAAATACAGTATATAATATTTTTTCACACAAATAGAACTTTCTTTTAGTGGTATTTCATCAACTCTGTTTTTTTTTTTTTTTTGCGATATAAACAAAAAAAGACAGACCATTTAAAAAAAAAAAAAAAAAAAAAAAAACAACACGATATTTTTTACTTTCTGTTATAAAACATATCCAATAAAAAAATGTAAAAAAAAATCAAATCTCTTCATAAAATTTTGACCAAAATGTATTCTGCTACATGTCTTAGGTAAAATAAATCCCAATTGGTTTATGTCAAAGTTATAGCGTCTACAAACTATGGGATATACAGTATCTCACATAAGTGAGTACACCCCTCACATTTTCCGGGTCTTTTGGTGTTGCTGAGCTCACCGGTGCGTTCTTTCTTTTTAAGGATGTTCCAAACAGTTGATTTGGTCACACCTAATGTATAGAGCCAAAAAGATTAGAATTGTGTCGATGTCCCAATATTTATGGACCTGACTGTATATGCAGTATCTCACAAAAGTGAATACACCCCTCACACTTTTGTAAATATTTTATTCTATCTTTTCATGTGACAACACTGAAGAAATGACACTTTTGCTACAATGTAAAGTAGTGAGTGTACAGCTTGTATAACAGTGTAAATTTGATGTCCCCTCAAAATAACTCAACACACAGCCATTAATGTCTAAACTGCTGGCAACAAAAAAGTGAGTACACCCCTAAGTAAAAATGTCCAAATTGGGCCCAAAGTGTCAATATTTTGTGTGGCCACCATTATTTTCCAGAACTGCCTTAACCCTCTTGGGCATGGAGTTCACCAGAGCTTCACAGGTTGCCACTGGAGTCCTCTTCCCCTCCTCCATGACGACATCACAGAGCTGGTGGATGTTAGAGACCTTGCTCTCCTCCACCTTCCGATTGAGGATGTCCCACAGATGCTCAATAGGGTTTAGGTCTGGAGACATGCTTGGCCAGTCCATCACCTTTACCCTCAGCTTCTTTAGCAAGGCAATGGTGGTCTTGGAGGTGTGTCATTATCATGTTGGAATTCTGCCCTGCGGCCCAGTCTCCAAAGGAAGGGGATCATGCTCTGCTTCAGCTTTGGTCGACCATGGCGAGGCCTGTTCTGAGTGGAACCTGTCCTGTTAAACCGCTGTATGGTCTTGGCCACCGTGCTGCAGCTCAGTTTCAGGGTCTTGGCAATCTTCTTTTAGCCTAGGCCATCTTTATGTAGAGCAACAATTTTTTTTTTTTCAGATCCTCAGAGAGTTCTTTGCCATGAGGTGTCATGTTGAACTTCCAGTGACCAGTATGAGAGAGTGAGAGCGATAACACCAAATTTAACACACCTGCTCCCCATTCACACCTGAGACCTTGTAACACTAATGAGTCACATGACACCGGGTAGGGAAAATGGCTAATTGGGCCCAATTTGGCCATTTTCACTGAGGAGTGTACTCACTTTTGTTGCCAGCGGTTTAGACATTAATGGCTGTGTGTTGAGTTATTTTGAGGGGACAGCAAATTTACACTGTTATACAAGCTGTACACTCACTACTTTACATTGTAGCAAAGTGTCATTTCTTCAGTGTTGTCACATGAAAAGATAGAATAAAATATTTACAAAAATGTGAGGGGTGTACTCACTTTTGTGAAATACTGTATTACTGGAATTTTTTTTATACTACTAATTACAGTGATCAGCGACTTACAATGGGACTCTGATAGTGCCGCAGGCAATCTGACACTACCTAATGCTGGGGGGCAACTGACGAACTGCCACTGACATCACCAGTAACAATAATACAGTGATCAGTGCTAATAAAATGCACTGTCACTGTTATATTGACACTGGGTAGGAAGAGGTTAACATCTAGAGCGATCAAGGGGTTAAATGTGTGCCTAACAAGTGTTTATGTGTGTAATGTGTTCTGCTTTTACTAAGGGTCATGTTGCTTTTATTCCCTGCTTAGCAGGGTATGAAAAAACAACAAGATCCCCTGTTTGTGAACACAGCTCTGTATTGTTTATAATGAGAGGGCTGTGTTCAGCGCCAATCACCGGGTCCCAACGGCCAGCATGTGCTGTAAGGAATCAGAGCACAGCCAGGCACGTGTGTGCCCCCTGCCCGAGCACGTGGATTATGTACTAACTAGGTACGTGATCTAGCGCAGGAGAGCCACTATGCTGGCGTATGTATACGTTTTACGGTCGGCAATCGGTTAACACCTACCCGCTGTTGTCAACAAAAAAAGTTTTCAGTAACAAAATTGAAATTAATAATAATAATAGGAGAGAAAGCAGACGGTGAAAACGATGATGGCCCCTTACATTAGTGGTCAGTACACAAGTGACTTTTTACATTGGTGGCCAGTGGAAAAGGGCCCCCTTGCATTGTCACGGAACACCGAGAAACTGCAAGAGGAACCCTGGTTAGGAAGGTCTGGTTTAGAATGACGGGAGACATTGTCACCTTGTGTCTCATCTTAACCATAAGTACTGTAAAGAGAATGCCGCAACCCTGGACCCCCTACCACTTCATGACTCTTACTCCTCCTGTACTACTGGTAGTTCTGCCCCTGGCTAATCCTGGCTTCACATATGCACGTTGCAGCAACATGCGGTAAAACATGGATTGGTGGTACGTTGCTGGTGCCATTGATTTTGAATGACAATCCAATGTATGTGTTCTTGGTGAATGTTTACAAGGTAGGTTGCCAGGTCTTTCCTCAACCCTCCCCAATTGCTCAGGCATACAGAATGTGGTAACACATGCGCATAGATAATTTGTACACATACTAGGGCCATGACAGAGGTCAGTTAATGTATCAGCATGTCTTTGTAGCATGAGAATGAAATTGAAGTACTGCGAGGAAACCCACACAAACCCAGGAAGAAGGAACTCAAATACATTAATCGTATTAATGGAGCACCTAACAAATTTAAGAAGAGTGTTTTGTGACAACATTCACCACCATCACCATAAAGTTAAACATGGCTTGTCAGGAGCCAAACATGTTTATATACATTCTCCGTTGTTTCCACCCTTAGCTGTGCCATAAGCAATATAGAGCATGTTCCATGGATCCAAAGGGTTCCTCCAAAGATTGCTTGAGCTTTGGCTGACTGACCTCTCATTTGATGGTACCTGCACAGTTTTGGGGTTGTTGCCACTTGGCAGAACCTGGTGCATGACACCAATGGTCTTTTTAGCTGTCTGTAAGGTTGGCATTCTGCTCACCTCTGTAAGAGGGGCATTCTTCCAACTGGTCATCAACATAAGGGGCATTTTGATCACTAATGAATTTATTTTAGTGTAGCACCCTCCTAGATACCCTGTTTCCCCAAAAATAAGACCTAGCGTGATTGTCGTGATGGCTGCAATATAAGCCCTACCCCCCCAAATAAACCCTAGTTAAAGTCCTTGTAGGTCTTATTTTCAGGGTAGGGCTTATTTGGGGGGTAGGGATTATATTGCAGCCATCACTGACAATCACGCTAGGTCTTATTTTTGGGGAAACAGGGTAGGTGCTAGGATTGGGTAAATTTAGTTCTGGCTCACTGTATCGAGATGCTGTTTTGTTGTTAGGTAAATTTAGTGCTGCTCACTGTAATCAGTGGAGCGGAGTTGATTATTTTGGTCTGATCAGTGTTTCAGCTGCAGCAGGCTTGATTCCTCTGCCTTCCAGAGAACTGTGGATCTTGCTGGAACATAGGTGTGGAGTAATGTAAATGGCAGTATGAATATTTATACAGCCCTTGCCAATCCCAGTGAGGGTGGCCCTGAAGACTGCTGGGAGTCTGTATAAATACTCTGAGACACAGAGCAATGGGATCTTGTCCTGGAAAGGAGACGTCCAGCCTGGAAGGCTTGCTGCCCTTTGGGAAGCCCTGCCATGTGCTGTTGAGGCCTCAGCTGGGCTAGCTGAGGGGCCTGGATGCTGAAGTTGCAGAGAGCTGACTGAGGGGCTGTTGTCTGAAGATCTAATGTAGTATCAGGAAAAAGGTGTTGCATAGATGTAGGAAGGAGGCAACCAACTTTCCAAGGACATTTGTGAGTATAGACTGCTGTGCGAGATCTTCCACCCCTCTGGTGCTAGAGAGTCAGCGGTGTCTTTGTGTAAAGGGCAAATTGGCTGGTGTCCTGATGAGCTCAGTCTATCTAGTTCTTTGTGAAGGGACTCTGCTCTGATTGCTAATAGAAAGAAGCTTTTAACTGCTTCTACTACAAAGCCAAGTCCACAGTTTGCTTTTGCAACGACTTTTGCTTCAGTTCTACAGAAGGAACCTTACTGTCCTCATCTTGTAAGAGCCCTTGCACACTGGGGCGGAGGGCGGCGTCGGCGGTAAAACGCCGCTATTATTAGCGGCGTTTTACCGCCGGTATACGGCCGCTAGCGGGGCGGTTTTACCCCCGCTAGCGGCCGAGAAGGGGTTAAATACCACCGCAAAGCGCCTCTGCAGAGGCGCATTGCCGGCGGTATAGCCGCGCCGTCTCATTGATTTCAATGGGCAGGAGCGGTAAAGGAGCGGTATACACACCGCTCCTTCACCGCTCCGAAGATGCTGCTGGCAGGACTTTTTTTACCGTCCTGCCAGCGCATCGCTCCAGTGTGCAAGCCCTCGGGGCTTGCACACTGGAATGCAAGGAGCGGCACTTTCGGGGCGGTTTGCAGGCGCTATTATTAGCGCAATAGCGCCTGCAAACCGCCCCAGTGTGCAAGGGCTCTAATAGTTTCTTTTTGGAATATCTCACTCAATTCCCCCAAACCTATCCAAGTAATTCCAAGAATAAAAACACCAAAAAGAACACCCCTGGACATGTTATTGAGCCAAAGAGTGACTGTGATCATGTGCCTGACTGCGGGACAACTACTGGGAAAAAGAACCTGGGCAGTTTTCAGCGGCTCCTACGGGGGTAGCGCTACATTAGCAAGGGTTCCTCCAGCTATGAAAATTATTTCAAGGGTTCCTCAGGGGGAAAAAAATGGTTGAAAAGGCTGGTACTGGATGTTGAACTTTGTGTTCATTGAGCAGTGCATGTGTGTTGGCTGGAGCCCTGTTCGCTTTTGTGTCTAATGACCTGAGTTCAACGTCTCCAGGGAATCAATTATTTTATTTACCACAAACCCAATCAGGAGATGACAAAGAGGCCCGAGATGATTTCTTTATGGCCATCTAATGCAGCTTAATCAGGAGTTTCAGCTGTAACAGGACTCCATCTCATCAAGTTCTACTCCAGCCTTGGGCTTCCAGCATAGATGCAGGAATGGATTGAAGGAGAGACATCTCATAATCCTATTAAAGTGGATGTAAACCCTAACTGGATGACATCTGGTTTTGTAAAATAATGTGTATCATAAGCAGTTGCCATGTTCTTTTTTTTTTTTATATATATACAATTTTCACCTTTTTTCTGCTACAATATTTTGTATTGAAAAAAAAAAAAAAGATGAGGAGAACATGACAGAATATGCATGCAAAACAAATAAGTCCTACACAGGACATACCCTGTTTCACCGAAAATAAGACCTAGCGTGATTGTCGGTGATGGCTGCAATATAAGCCCTACCCCCCAAATAAGCCCTAGTTAAAGTTCTTGTAGGTCTTATTTTCAGGGTAGGGCTTATTTTTGGGGAAACAGGGTAGGGCTTATTTGGGGGGAAGGGCTTATATTGCAGCCATCATCTGACAATCACGCTAGGTCTTATTTTCGGGGAAACAGGGTAAGTAACAATGTGACAAATTGATCTCAGAATAGATTCAAGAGTTTTAAAATGTACAAAGCTTTAAACCAGGGGTCTCAAAGTACCGGCCCGCGGGCCATTTGCGGCCCGCGGACCTGTTAAAAATGGCCCGCAGGCAGGGCTGATAAAGGACTAGAGGTCGACCGATATTTGGCCATTAGGTCGATATATAGCACTGGCCGCTGCTCTTCCTTCCTTCTCCACACTCAGCGCTTGATGCTTGTGTGAAACTGACACATAACAGGAGGAGAGAGACAGAGGGATCTGTCAGATTTGAGGTTGATGTCGGGGGTGGGCGGGACCCGGCCGGGGTGGGCGGGACCCGGCCAATATCAAACACCAGCCAATGGGATCTGGGCGGGCAGCTACGTGTATGTGGCCCGCCCCTTTTCTTAAGCAGCCCAATCATTGGCTGGTGTTTGACAGCTGCTGGCCCCGCCCACCTCGGCCGGGTCCCGCCCACCCCGACATCAACCTCAATTCTGACAGATCCCTCTGTCTCTCTCCTCTGTGCTACGTGTCAGCTTCACACAAGCATCAAGCGCTGAGTGTGGACAGCTCCTTGTCAGTTTCACACACTGTTACACTCCGCTCAGTGTGAAACCTGCCAGTGGCACCTGCCTGTGCCAATCAGTGCCATCTGTCAGTGCCATCTGTCAGTGCCAGCTGCCAGTGCCACTGCCAATCAGTGCCACCTGCCAGTGCCAACCAGTCTGCCATTGCCACCTGCCACCTCCAACCAGTACCACCTGCCAGTGCCACCTGCCACCGCCAATCAGTGCCACCGCCAACCAGTGCCTGCCAGTGCCACCGCCAACCAGTGCCCCTGCCAATCAAAGCCACCTGCCAGTGCCACCTTCCGCCACCTGCAAGTGCCACGCCAATCAGTGCCACCTGCCAGTGCCAACCAGTGCTTGCCAGTGCCACCTGCCACCACCTGCCAGTGCCACGCCAATCAGTGCCACCTGCCAGTGCCACGCCAATCAGTGCCACCTGTCAGTGCCAATAGTGCCACCTGCCAGTTCCAAACCAGTGCCACCTGCCAGTTTCAAACCAGTGCCACTTGCCAATGCCTGCCAGTGCCACCTTCCAGTGCCAACCAGTGCCACTGCCAATAAGTGCCACCTGCCAGTGCCATTGCCAATCAGTGCCACCTGCCAGTGCCATCTGTCAGTGCCAATCAGTGCACCCTCCAAACAGTGCAACGTGCCACCTGCCAGTGCCACCTGCCAGTGACAGACAGTGCCACCTGCCAGTGCCACCTGCCTAAGCCAACCAGTGCCATCTGTACTGAGGACATCAAGTGTTTGGTAGAGTGACAGGAGCAAGCAGGGAGGAGTGGAGTGGGTGAGGTTTTTTTTTTTTCAAATCGGCCTAAAATATCGGCCATCGGCTTTACCTCTCCATCTCTTCTGTCCTCTCCGCTGCACGCTGCTGCAGCCCAGAGAGAGAACAGAGCTGAGAATGGAGCGGAGGAAGGATCCGCTCATCGATCCGCCCACCTAGGCATTGACGATCGACCAGAGCCCCAAACCAGGGTCCTGCTGCCACCTCAGGGCGGGAGATTGTGTTCTCTGGGTCCCCTGTCACTAGGCCTGTATGGAAGCCAGGAGGAGAGGATTTGGGAGGCAGATGATCCTGACTGCCAGGAGAGGTGAGTGAGCCATCACACTGAGGCAAAGTCCTTAGTGGGGTGACTGGGGTAGAAATTTGTGCAGTGTGGGGGGTATTTTATGCAGTGTGGAGGGTGATTGTGCAGTGTGGGGGGTAATTGTGTAGTGTGGGGGTATTTTATGGAGTGTGGGGGGTATTTTATGGAGTGTGGGGGGTATTTTATGGAGTGTGGGGCTATTTGTGCAGTGTGGGGCTATTTGTGCAGTGTGGGAGGGGTAATGCTGGGTAGTTAATAATGCGTTTGCTGACACCAATGCTGGGTTAATAATGCGCTTACGGACACCAGTACTGGGTATAATGAGTTTGCTGACACCAGTGCTGGGTATAGTATAGTATATTATTGCTGGTATAGTTCATTGCTTTTGACGTTTTAAAAGTTTGCATGCGGCCCCCCATGGGATATGAAAACTTGTCATGTGGCCCTCAGGCAATTTGAGTTTGAGACCCCTGCTTTAAACCAACGGACTCCGGAAAACGGTGTTGGAGGCAACCATGAAGGTCTGGGCTTGAAGTCCCAGGGCTGGGTATGGGGGATAGGAATGGTAAACTCTATCCACTGGAGGTCGAGGGACCGTAGTCCGGGTGTGGGTGGGGGGAGAGGGGAATAAAAAAAAAAGGGGGGGGGGCATAAGGAGAGAGAGGATTGAGAGGAAAAAAAAAAAAGGGGAGGTAAGGAGCCAGCAAGACTAGGAAGAAGAAAGAGGTTCCAGCAGGCTAGGTAACACATGGTGGAAGCCAGGAGCGCCCAGGATAGTCAGGTGCAGGGTCAGGAGAGCATATAACGACCATGGGGCCCACACTTGGAGAAATTTGGAATGGGAGCCATGAAGGATACTCGACATCTTCTCATGAATCATTACGGTAGTCAGGATGTTCTTCACTTCTGTAAATCGGACTGATGGTTTCTTTCAGGCTCCGGCTATAGCACATTTGGCAGCAATGAAGGTATGTGGCCAATTTCTGTTGATGGGAAAAGAAGCCCCGGGTTGGGCAGAGGAGAAGAGCATGTCTAGCATCTTTGTGGAAAGGGACATGGAAGAGTGTCATCAAGAGGCCAAAGACCCTCGACGAGAACCCCACCAATCAGGGGGCAGGACCACCAGATGTGGATCTTGTCTCGCGCACATCCCTGGAAACATCTATCACTTTATGACGGGTTTGAGTTGGCAATACAGGCAGGGTCAACAGGGGGCAGCGCACGATCTTGTGTTTAGTTATTCCTAAAGTAAACCTGTGGTGACCAAAAGATGCAGGTTTCCATTCCCGATCAAAAATAGAAATAGGCAACCCGCGCTAAAAGCGCCCTATAAATCAGAAGCTTTACAGCAGCCCTCACCAATATTTAAACACATTTATAAATATACCCTAATAAAATAACAAAAATGTGTTGCGCTGTCACTTTAAAGTGGTTGTAAACCCTTACATATACCCAGTGAAGTGACTGGCCTCAGGTGATACACAGAGATAAAACAAATCATCCTATATAAGTTGTACTTGTTTATCTGCTGTCTTATCTTTTCTACATATATTAAATGTGCTAAGTTATAAAGCTTGTCTTATGCCCCGTACACACGGTCGGACTTTGTTCGGACATTCCGACAACAAAATCCTCGGATTTTTTCCGACGGATGTTGGCTTAAACTTGTTTTGCTTACACACGGTCGCACAAAGTTGTCGGAATTTCCGATCGCCAAGAACGCGGTGACGTCAAGCACGTACGACGAGACTAGAAAAGGCCGGTTCAGAACCAAGCGAGGCACCCTTTGGGCTCCTTTTGCTAATCTCGTGTTAGTAAAAGTTTGGTGAGAGACGATTCGCGCTTTTTCAGACTCGTGGCTTTCAGATCGTTTTCTGCCGTTCAGTTTGTGCTTGTGGGTTTGTATCTGCTCTTCAGTGCGTGCAGTCAGTTCGTATTGGAGTTTTCTGTGCGATCTTGTCCGCTCGTTGCTGTTTTTCAGGTCGCTCTTCACAGGCCTTGCTGTTCTTCAGTGCGTTCTGTTACTTCGTTCTGAGCAGCCGACCGTTTTCTAGCCATGTTGCGTATGCGTACTCCTCGTAGAGTTCGTGCTGTGCGGGGGCTTGGTGTTGGGGTCCTGACCTTGACACAAGTCCAGTCCATGAACAGGGTGGGGAGGAGTTCATGGACCAAGAATTGGTTGCTTCAGCGTGACCAGTTCTGTCATATGCCTTTGCTCCGTGAGATCCGTGAGAATAATCCTGATGATTTCAGGAACTTTCTCAGGATGACGGACCCCGTATTTCACCGTTTGTTGGCTTCGCTGACCCCCTATATCAGCAGGCAGGATACCTGCATGAGGCAAGCCATCACTCCGGAGCAGAGGTTGGTCGCTACCTTGCGGTATTTGGCCACAGGGAGAAGCCTGCAGGACCTCAAGTTCTCGACAGGCATCTCCCCCCAGGCTCTGGGGATCATTATCCCAGAGACCTGTTCTGCCATCATCCAGGTCCTACAGAAGGAGTATATGAAGGTAAGATTTTTATCCTTTTATATCACATTTTATTGTATTGAATGTTTGATAATATATTGTATTTCTTTCTTCATTCCCTAATTACAATGATTGTATTATGCTGTGAATGTCCCCTTTGTCCTCATGCATGCTGGATTTTTATGTAATTATTATTTTAGGTCCTTCATACATATTTGCCCTTCACTAACCTCCCCAGCATGGTGTCTCCTGCCCTATATTCACCTCATGTAGTTACTTAACAATGTATTTTATCAGCTCCATAGTAGTGCTTTACCCCAAACACCCCCTAAAATGTTCTGAAATGTTATTTTTGATTTAAATTCAGGCAGAGGGCCAGAGGCTTTTTTTTGTGGTGTCCCCAAATTTTTTGTAACCCTCCCTCCCCCAACTGCTAAGTCAGCTGATCCCAATTCTCTATCCTCAATCATCTATCTGCTGACTTTGCCAAACCCATACACACTATACCCATCTCTTTAGTGCTCAGATTTATGGATGAATTCCCCAAAGCATGTAGTGCAAGGGCCTGCCTGTATACTTTCCAATGGTACTGTTTAAAGTTCTTGTATCCTATTATGATCTTGATAGGTAATAGCAGAATGTCCAAATGTGCTCAAATGTGTACAGTGTGTATTTATATCTTTGTATTATGACACTTCTTACCTGTCCAGTGGGCTGCCAATAGTGTAACTAAGGAGGGGCTGTTCCAAGTAATACCCTGTATTTAGGCATTCATCTCTCAATGAAGTGAAGAGGGTTACCTGTCCAAGAGTTCCCCCCCCCTATAATGTTAGAAATGGCCCATGAGAGGGGGGGGGGGGGGGATATGATAGGTGTACCTTATACTTTGTTGTTGTTAAATTCCCCTTAATAAATGCTATCTGGAGGTTGACCCATAATGTTTGTGTCTAATCTGCTTGCCAGGTTTCTGTGAAAAAATAGTAATGTTTATTGTTTTTTCCTCAACAGTTTCCTTCCACGCCACAGGAATGGCAGACTGTGGCCTCCCACTTTGCCCAGCGGTGGGACTTTCCTAACTGCGGAGGGGCAATTGATGGGAAACACGTCCACATCGTCCCACCACCCAACTCGGGGTCGTACTATTATAATTACAAGGGGTTTAATAGTATAGTGATGTTGGCGGTGGTGTCGGCTAATTACGACTTCTTGTATGTGGACGTGGGGAAGAATGGCCGGATGTCCGATGGTGGAGTGATCGCCCAGACGGAGTTCTACAGGCGTCTCCAGAATGGCAGCTTGGACTTGCCACCTCCAGAGGACAATGTTGAAGGTCTCCCATTTGTGTTCGTTGCTGATGAAGCATTTGCGCTGGGGGACCACCTGATGCGGCCATTCCCGATGAGGACCCTCACCCCGGAACAGAGGGTTTTTAATTACCGGCTGGCCAGAGCCCGAAGAGTGGTGGAGAACACATTTGGAATCCTGGCCAGCCGGTTCCGATTATTTATGACACCCATCCATATGGCGGAGTATAAACTGAACCATATAATACTTGCCTGCTGTGTTCTCCATAATTTTCTACGAAAACATTCAGCCAACTATGCTGGCTCAGTTGGGCCTGAGGCCGGAATCCCAAATACATCAACAATGACGGCACTTGAAAGCGGCCGTCCTGGCTTGCCCTCCCTGAATGCCCGTGATGTCCGGTTACGATACCTGGAGTTCTTTGCGGGTAGGGGGGCTATCAATATGCCAGACAATATGTGACACCTTTTTCAAATAAAAAACAACCAAAAGAAATTCTTGGTGGACATTTACTGCTTGTGTTTGTTTTAGCTGACCCTGACAGAAATGTGTTGAGTGCAGAAAATGTCGTGATTGGGTAACCTTATAAAAAACAGTGTTGGCTGGTACTTCCTAAATGCAAAAACACATTTCACTACAAGTGCACTTGCAACTGCACTGAACCTGCACTTGTAGTGCAAAGAGGATTTGCCCTTAGAAAATAACCCCCATTTGTGCATAAAACAACAATTACATCACCCCAAAAGTGTTGTAGTGTTGAGACAATAATCCACACATTCTTGAGTAAGGCACTTTTTTATACCTGCACAATCACATGCGCATTTACCAAAGGTTTTTAAAACAAACCAACATGTTTGTTGTATAACAATGTTTGCAGTAGCATTATGAAAAATCAAAATATCCATTTCAGATAAAACAGGCCTGTGTAAAACCAACAAGTTCACATTAGGTAAAACCTGAAGGCTATATCAGACATCAGTATTTAGGAACTGGGTTTGATATAGCGTTCAGATGGGGGGAAATCACCCCTGGAAAAGCCAAATTTGGAAGATGCACACCAATTTACAAATGTCCACATGTGCTATCTGCCATCATGGGGGATCAAGGGACGTGTTTGGGGGAGCAAGCCCTTCCTCAACGCTACTTTATAATTGAGGAAGGGGTTGCCCCCCCAAAACGCGTCCATTGATCTCCCGTGATGGCAGATAGCACATGTTGGCACACTGTGTGCATCCTCCAAATTTGGCTTTTCTAAACATTGAAAAAAGTTTGGTACGATAAAACAGGTGATTTTGTGGGGTTTAAATTCGCCCCAAAACATCAATGATGTTATTATTTTTTTTAATAACATCACTGATTTGTTGATGTATGTTTTGCAATTCGAGATTACACACCATGATCTCCCCAATCAGTATCTGGGCACTTTGAGATGTAAAGCGTTCTGGATCCCTCACATCACGATCACCTAAAAAGAGATAAAGAACAAAAAAAAAGGTCTCAAAAATCTGCCACCATCCATCTCTTTTACCTGAGTCTGTGGTCGCAGACACTCACCTGTTGTGGTGCCAATCTCCCCCACGTCTTCTTCTTCCTCCTGCTCAGCTTCTTGGGTTGGTATTTCCCCTTCTTCCAGAGGTGGGGGGTCTCTGGTCTCCTTAGATGAGGGGTGTCCTCCGAGTCTTTTCTCCCCTATGTAAAACAAAAATGGTATACTTAGCACACAGATATTTGATGGCAGAACTATAGAAATAGGAAACATTGCTTGGAAGTGGGGTACAATTGTCTATTTTAGCCGAGTTCCAAGGTGTATATTTAGAATAGGAACACAGCACAACTACTTACTTTTTTGCAGCACTCTCCGGATCTTTCGGTACTGCTCTGGCTCTCTCAACTTCAGGTCCGACCACCGCTTCCTGAGCTGATCTTTAGACCTTCGTACCCCGAAATTCCTCTCAAGACTCCTGACCACTTTCGCCATGATTTTGGCCTTTCGGATATTGGGGTTGGGGTAAGGCCCATATTTTCCGTCATAGTCGGACTTCCTCATGATGTCGACCATCTCCAAAATCTCCCCAAACGACATATTTGTGGCCTTAAAACGTCTCCTTCTGGATCGGGACGTGCCTGGATCCGCCCTTTCCTCCTCCTCCTCCTCCTCGTTGCTACAATTAGCCCGCACCTGCTGTATGTCCGCCATCATGCTCTTCCCCCACTGCGCCGAACGAAAAGGGGCGGGGAATACACTAGAAAGAACGTCAGGGGCGGGCGGAGTTACACGCATGCGCAGTGTATATAAAGCGTAACACGCGTGCGTATTACGTTTGATCTGTGAGCGGAGGAAGGAGCATTGAATGCGGCGATCGTAAGAACGAAGGTAAGAGACAAACTTGGGCCTATACTGCTTCTATAGATTGAGGCCTATATTGTAACAAGATTAGGAGAGTTTGGTGTGACATTAGGCTTTGTCTTGTGTTGTGTCTTGCAGTGAACATGGATATGGTACTGAAAGATCAGGACTTCATGTCAGTATTCGTAGATATGCTAAGGGAGCTGCCCTGTCTGTGGGAGATTAAACACCCCCATTACAAGAACCAAGCAAAGAGGAAGGCAGCACTGGAGCAATTGTGTGAAATTGTGAAGCAGGTGATTCCCACGGCAGACATCACATATTTAAAGATTTTCATTGGTGGCCTGAGGAGTACATATCTAAGGGAGCGCAAGAAAGTCCTGGATTCGCAGAGATCCGGAGCAGCAGATGACATCTATGTCCCCAGGATGTTGTACTACGACAGGCTGCACTTTCTGGCAGGCCAGACTGAACCCAGGCCATCCCTCTCCAGTCTTCCTTCCACGCTTCCTTCCCCCCCGGCTGAGGCTTCTGACACCCAACCTGGGCCTTCCAGGTCATATGTGGAGGAGCCCAGATTGAGCCAGGTATAGCATTCCTCTAAATATTTCTGCTTGTCCAATCAATGATGTTAACTAGATGTTAGTTGGGAGTACTAATTTATGATTGTGATTGATGATGCAAAAACTAAAACCATGTCCCTTTTTCATACACAGGGAAGTCTCAGCCAGGAGGTGGCCGGGCCGAGCCGGCTGGCTGATATCAAGGTCCCTCCACCCCCCCTGGAAACAGAAAGTGGCAGTAGGAGGAGTACCCTGGAGGAGGCGGCTATCAGATTCTTTTGTAGGGCTACAGAGGTCCTGGGAGCACCCCACACCAGGCAGGAGAACATTGGTGCATTCATTGCATATAAAATGCAGAGGATGGAGGAGGGCCAAAAAGCCATGTGTGAGGCCCTCATATCAGAGGCTCTGGCGAAAGGTATGAGGGGCCAAATTACACCTCAAACACACCTTTGTGATGGTCCTCCTCCTCCTCCTGCAGGTCCTACTCCTCCTCCAGGTCCTACTCCTCCTCCTGTCACATCTCCAACTGCACAGCCACAGCCCGGAAGGAAGTGTGAAAGGAAGACCAGAGAGTGATTGCCCTGGATCCAGTCTGGTCGGCCAAAAGATGCAGCCTCTTGTGGTACCACAGCCTGGGGACAGAGATGTCATCTGCTGCTATCCGAGTCTCTGTGAATCCCGGATCAGACTGCCCTCCCTTATATATGGACTCCTCAGGCCACCAATTTTGAGTTTTAAGAATTGATGTCTGCCGTGGGGGTCCCAGGCTTCACTAATTTCTCCTGTTGATCCAGTGTTGCCTTCCTCTTTGTTTGGTTCTGAGCCCTTAATAAAGGATTTTTGTTTTGAATTATACTCTCCTATGTGTTTTACTTCAAAAATGATGGTTTGTTTGTGAGGATTCAGGTACATTTCTAATATACAATGTGAAATGAACAAGGGACACCAACAACAAAAAATCTCATGGAGATTAAATAATAAAAGATAATAATGGTGTTGGGGTAACTTGACACACAAAACACACACAAAAATATTCTGGAGTAAAAATAAAAATAACATTGAACAAAGATCAGCCTTGGAAAAAATCCAAACATTAAAGAAAAAAAAGGCTTAAAAACAAAAAAAAAAAAAAACATAAAAAATATAAAACTGTCAGCTGTGACAACTAATAACAATATATTGAGGGAATCCCACTAAAAAAACACAAATACAACTTTGTGAGAAGTGTGTGTGAATATGAGCAGCAAAACTACTTAATTCTTGTCACATTATAAAGAAGAAGAGAGTGCCCTGTATTAAACCATTTTTTACATTGCAGCGTGACGAAAGTGCTGTATCCATTGCGAACGCTAAGTTTACCAGAACGAGCTGTCCCGTGTCGGAATTTCTTCTGAGCATGCGTGGCACTTTGTGCGTCGGAACAGGCCACACACGGCCGGAATTGACGCGATCGGATTTTGTTGTCGGAAAATTTTATCTCCTGCTGTCCAACTTTGTGTGTCGGAAAATCCGATGGAAAATGTCCGATGGCGCCCACACACGGTCGGAATTTCCGACAACACGCTCCGATCGGACAATGTCCATCGGAAAATCCGACCGTGTGTACGGGGCATTAGAGTGCAGAAAAAGGGGGGGGGGGCTGAAGTTACACTCTGCAGAGCTCAGTGAGGAGAGCTCTGAGAGCTGATTGGTGGGAAGGGATACACCCCCCTTCATACAGCACACAGGAACAAAGCTGAGGCTGAGGAAGCAGCAGACAGAAATCTTATTTAGTGCTTTTAATTTAGAAAAGTACACACTATAGAGGGATAGGCTTTGTTCATATTTCATATCTGAGGTTTACAACCACTTTAAGTGGTCCATATAAACCTTACTCAATCACAAAAATCCAACACAAACAATCTAAGTGAATAAATTGTGAATTAAACAGTTCTCATAAGATTTGTCCATAAACAGCCAAAAAAAGTCCCCGGTACATGAGTCCCAAAATGTATCCAAAATCCACCAAACAGTAAAGATGGTTCATCTCAAAGGACACCACCACTGCGCAAAATCCACACAGCCACTTACCAAAGGATTGGACCCCAATTGCAAAGAGGTCTAACAGCACTTAAGGGATAACACCAAAATGGATAAATGGTACTTAATCCCAGGCACAGCACTCCATGTTTCTGGGCTGCCCTGTTCAAATTTCCATTAGATAAATTGTTCAGACCAGTGCCACATCAATCACTTATACAGGAGGAAAAAGAGGAGAATACTAATTGTGAAGTACATTCCAACCCTACTTTATTACAAAAAATTGCATGTATTCACAAGACAAGAAAAAGTATAGGAATGTCACATCCGAAGTCGGCCGTGATGACGTCACCGCTTAGCTCCACCCTACACGTTTCGTCCAAAGAGACATCTTCCAAGTGGCACCTTCTGAAAATGCTATTTGCTTGACAGTCACGCTGACCCCTTAGGGCCCTTTCACATGGGCTTTCCGATCTGGTCCGCCAGTCAGTTTTTCATGCAGGCCTGACTGGAAGCTTCATGCAGCCCTATGGGCAGTCTGTGTACACCGACCTACCCCTGAATCTGCCCAGGTCCATTAAAAAAAAGCAGGCCTGCAACCTTTCCGTTTTTCAGGACCTAAACGCGATGGATCGGAGGTAGCCTGAGGTGAATGGACAAAAACCAGTTTACATCCAACCACCTTTGAAGCCATCACAGGTCCACCTATGTCCGCTGTCCAAATGTGGAAACAAACTGAAGAGGCATGGATGCAAAAAAACTGCTATTTGTCCCGTTCAGCTCTGGTTCAGAAGGGGATTTGCTCATGGATCCCCTGCTGAATGGAGGGAAGCGGCACCATGTGGAAGGGCCATTAGTCTTTAGCTCTGCCTAAATGGCCATACAATCACAATCATCCTACAGAACATTAGAGCTATCTTCCAATGCCTTTTCATATCCATGGCTAGCCTTGCAGTTGAAGACATTAGAAGTCTCCCCCGGGGGCCCGCTCTATTAGCCTCATCCTCCGCTGATACACCTTCGTGTCTTCAGGTTTTGATCGATACTTTTGCCATTAGCAAACAGGAAATCGGCTATTAGCGTGGGTGTATAAAGGCCGGAGGATCATTCTAAGAAACCGAGTACATATCTATCCCTAAACAAGATGGCAGTAATTCGGTAAACCCTCAGCAGTGTGTCATTTAATAGCTCATTTCAAGTGTTTTCCGTAGGAGTTTCGCCATTATCCTGAATGGGCACCTCATTTGATTAATACAGTAAAAAATGTCTCCTCTACTTTGTTCCACCTGATTAGCAACATTTATGCATTTATGTTTCCCTTCCATTTTTTTTTTTAAATGAAGAAATTATTTATAAAGAAATTGTTATATAGCTGTTAACTAAATAATAATGAAAAAAAAAAAAAAAATAGATAAAAATAGAACAGGAAATACCGTACATACAGTAAACACACAGTACTCAGTAAAATCTTCAATCAAAATTCTCACCTTCCCATAATTCTGGACTTTAATTAAGGAGGCTAAGTACTAATTAACTAGGCTAAGACAGTACTAAGTAAAATCTTCAATCAAAATTCTCACCTTCCCATAATTCTGGACTTTAATTAACTAGGCGATAACACTGTCTTAGCACGCACTGTTAGGAGTGGCAGCGTTGTCACCCTTCTATGCATGGCAGAGACAGTTCCAGGCAGCATAATGGTGTCATTAGATCTTGCCACGCACAGACGCATGCTGGCCAAGGGAATGTGACTTTCGATAATGGACACAAGCAGGGCCGTGCTGGGGCAGTTGTTGCCCAAGGCAGTCATTTTTTTTTTTGGTGGCCGCCTCGGGCAATAGCACCGCCTATGTGTGTGTGTGTGCAGCTGCCTCAATTGGCCTTAGGGTTGCCACCTGTCCGGGATTCACCCGGGCAGTCCGGGTTTTGAAGCATGTGTCCGGGTTTCAGTCCACCTGAAACCCGGACACATTATTCAGACTGGAATGTGGCTGAGGGCAGGGCCTGACAGGAGAGTGAGGGCGCACTATGTGTGCCGCATTACTACGTGCCCAAAGGTGTTCCCGGGTCTGTTACAATCCTATAGTGTATACTAAAACAAAACAAGAAATGTACGGTGTGTAAAGCGTTCAGGTTTGGCTTGAAGAAAAAATGAATTGGCCTCATGAGCACAGAACTAGCAATGGCCGTACATGCTGCAATTTATGATTGATTTAGGTACAACCAGTGGCGGACTGACCATTCGGGCACTCGGGCACTGCCCGAGGGCCCCATGCCACTAAGGGTCCCCATCGGGGTTGCCAGCCTCAATAAAACCAGGGACAGTATGTAAAAATCTGTGTTTTTTTAAAAATCCCAAGATTATAGCCGCCCAGCCTCTCCAGTACCTTTTCAGTGTGTGTGTATGTGTATTCTGTGTGTGTATACTGTGTGTGTATATTGTGTGTCTATGTGTGTATACTGTATATGTGTGTGTGTGTGTATATTGTGTGTCTGTGTGTGTATACTGTATATGTGTGTATACTGTGTGTGTATATGTGTGTGTGTGTGTGTGTGTATATTGTGTGTCTCTGTGTGTATACTGTATGTGTATACTGTATATATGTGTGTGTGTGTATACTGTGTGGCCCCATAATCTATTGCCTGGGGGCCCCATAATCACCTATTGCCTGGGGGCCCCATAAATCTCCTATTGCCCGGGGGGCCCCATGAGTTGTCAGTCCGCCCCTGGGTACAACCGATCACAAACAAGCGATTCATTACTGATTAGAATCTCAAATTATGCAACACGAACATATCGTTGTTCTGTACTTTGCAGTCGACTGAGAATATCGATTGAAAATACAATGTTTCAATAAGTAAGGTAATCATTTAAAGTAATATTAAACCCATAGCTCCCAACTGTCCCTGATTTGGAGCAATGTCCCTCTGTCCCTCTTTCCCCTTCATATGTCCCTCATTTTGGTCTGATCCATATAGCTGTATAAAAAAATGCACTTTTTATCTTTCAAAAAGTGTTTCCCAGCGCTAAATCTTTCTTCCAAATTCTAAATTGCTGCATTTGTACAATTTAAAAGCCAATATAAAGGAATAGTAGTGGTTAAAAAAAAGCCCTTGTGGATTTAATTAACCTTTTTTGGGGGGTTAATTCTCCTTTAAGGGGGTGTGGCAGGAGATGTGTCCTATGCCTACATACGTTTGCTGGTAGGTGTCCCTCATTCCCATCTCAAAATGTTGGGAGGTATGTTAAACCCAAAAGCACACATTTATTACAGTTGTGCTTAAAAGTTTGCATACCCTGGCAGAAATTGTGATATTTTGGCATTTATATTGAAAATATGACTGATTATGCCAAAAAATGTCTTTTATTCAAAGATAGCGATCACATGAAGCCATTTATTATCACATTGTTTTTTGGCTCCTTTTAAAATCATAATGATAACAGAAATCACCCAAATGGCCCTGATCAAAAGTTTACATACCCTGGAATGTTTGGCCTTGGTACAGACACAGAAGGTGGCACACACAGGTTAAAATGGCAATTAAAGGTTCATTTCCCACATTTGTGGCTTTTTAAATCACAATTAGTGTCTGTGTATAAATAGTCAATGAGTTTGTTGGCTCTCACATGGATGCACTATTTATGCAAACTTTTGAGCACAACTGTATATTATTATTATTATTATTATTATAATTATTATTATTATACAGGATTCAAAGTTTTACAACATCGGGGAAGACAGTACAATTACAATACAATTCAATACAGCTTACCAATTCCTAGATGTGATGGCTTCATCAGATTTATTTTTTAGGCTTGTTCTTTTGCTTATTTTCGTCTGGCGATCTGGCCAGTAAGTCTGGTGTTTTTCAACAGAACAAGTTCTCCCTGCAACCATATTAGTGACAAGGTTGAGACAAACCATTTACTACTGATAGGGGTGCTTGCTTGGGCCACCACTGTAAAACCCAGTGGTGGCCCATCCATAAGGGGTGCAGGGGCGCCCCCCCCCTCCAATCCATGCGCCCAGCCCCTAATCAACATGGAGGGCGCTGGACGCATGGATCTCAATGGGTTTTTTTTTTTTTAAGCACATGAGGCTCTAACTAGCTTTAAAAAAATGTGGGTTTGGGGCTCAGAGCACTGCGCCCTGAGCCCACCCAGTTGTGTGACAATAGCAAATTAATATTCGCTATTGTCTTCCTGATTCTCCTCCCAGCCAATCAGGAAGCGGGTCTTAAGACCCGATTGGCCTGAGAGGAGAAGCGATCGTATTGGCTGCCAAGGAGGAGGAAGGAGGAGGAGACGCTGGGTGAACCTGCTGTGCAGCCGCCGAGGAGGTGGAAACGCAGGAAGGAGCTAAAGGTGCCTGTGACCTAGATGTGGTAAGTGTGAGGCTGGTGGGCGGACGAACAAGCGAAGGGGGGCGGAGGGGTTTGACTGATTGACAGACCGAACCGGGGGGGGGGGGGGGGGGTTGTGTGGTTTGTTTGCTGCCCCCCTCAAAAAATGGCGAGCACAGAGGTCAGACATTTCTTGTAGTTGGTGACCAGGTTTTGCTCACATCTCAGGAGGGATTTTGGTCCACTCTTCTTTACCGATCTTCTCTAAATCCTTAAGGTTTCTTGGCTGTTGCTTGGCAACTCGAAGTTCCAGCTCCCTCCATACATTTTCTATAGGATTAAGGTCTGGTGACTGGCTAGGCTACTCCATGACCTGAATGTGCTTCTTCTTGAGCCACTCCTATGTTGCCTTGGCGGTATGTTTTTATTGTCATGCTGGAAGACCCATCCACGACCCATTTTCGGTGTTCTGGCTGAGGGAAGAAGGTTCTCATCCAAGATTTTGCAATACATGGCCCCGTCCATTGGCTCCTCAATGCGGCAAAGTTGGCCTGTACCTTTAGCAGAGAAACAGCCCCAAAGCATCATGTTTGCACCTCCGTGCCTGACTGTAGGGATGGTGTTCTTTGGGTCATAGTCAGCATTTTTCTTCCTCCAAACACGGCAAGTCGAGTTAATGCCAAAGAGCTTAATTTTGGTCTCATCTGACCACAGCACTTTCTCCCAATCCTTCTCTGAATCATTTAGATGTTTAAATTTGGCAAACTTCAGACGGACCTGTACATGTGCTTTCTTGAGGAGGGGGACCTTGCGGGCGCTGAAGGATTTCAATCCATTGTGGTGTATTGTGTTACCAATGGTTTGTTTGGTGACTGTGGTCCCAACTACCTTGAAATCATTCACAAGCTCCTCCCGTGTAGTTCTGGGCTGATCCCTCACTTTTCTCATGATCATCCTTCCCCCATGAGGTGAAATCTTCATGGAGCTCCAGATTGAGGATGATTGAAGGTTATTTTGTATTTCTTCCATTTGTGAATAATCACTCAAACATTTGTCACCCTCTCACCAGGCTTCTTGCTGATGGTCTTGTAGCCCATTCCAGCCTTGTGCAGGTCTACAATCTTGTATCTGACGCCCTTTGACAGCTCTTTGGTCTTGGCCATGTGGAGAGATTGGAATCTGATTGATTGATTGCTTCTGTGAAGAGGTGTCCTTTATACAGGTAACAAGCTGAGATTAGGAGCACTCCCTTTAAGAGAGTGCTCCTAATCTCAGTATGTTACCTGTATAGAAGACAACTGGGACCCAGAAATCTTGCTGATTGATAGGGGATCAAATACCTATCTTGCCCATAAGAGCCCATTCACACAGGGGCAACACGACTTGCAGGTCGCCTCAGCGAAGCGACCTGCAAACGACTTCCGCGGCGACTTGCAAAACGACTTCTGTATAGAAGTCTATGCAAGTCGCCCCAAGTCGCCCCCAAAGTCGTACAGGAACCTTTTTCTAAATCGGAGCGACGCACGGTTCCATTGTATAGAACGGGGGGCGACTTGTCAGGCGACTAGGTCGCCTGACAAGTCGTCCCTGTGTGAATGGGCTCTAATGGTGGGTTTGAATGTAAGAAAGAGATGCTGTGGACAGGTGTCTTTTATACACATAACGAGTTGTCGTTAGGAGAACCTTCTTACATTGACAGGACTAATCTGTGTACCACATGAGCACCTACTGTAGCCAGTCTGTGGGAGCCAGAATTATTGTTGGTTGGTAGGAGATCAAATACTTATTTTACTCACTGAACTGCAACTCAGTTTATAACATTTGTATCGTATGGTTTTTTTTTTCTGGATTTTTGGTTGATATTCTGTCTCTATCATTCAAAATACTCCTATTATAAAAATGATAGACCCTTCATTTCTTTGTAAGTGGGCAAACTTACAAAATCTGCAGGGGATCAAATCATTATTTTCCTCACTGTAGAGTTTGGCTTCAATGTGTTAGTTTATTTAAATCTGCTAGTACATCTAACACTCCCCATCCCCCCCAGATTGACAATGTTGCTGTCCAAAGGTGCCCCCCTGTGCTCATTCAACCAGAGTGGGGGCGCTCTAATACAGGCGGTGTGTTACTTGCCAGATCACCAGGTGAAAACAGTGGGGAAACAAGCCTAAGAAAAAGAAAACTAATGCTGTCGCCACATCTATTGATAGGTAAGCTTTAATATGTAACATTTTTGGTTTTGGATTTAAAGTGTTACTAAACCCAGGAGCCTGCAGTCACTATATCTGCTCCCCCACAGTGCACAGAACATGGAAATGCAATTATTTTAGTAAATATAAACTGCTAAATACCCTTTCTCAGTATCAGCAGTATATAGTAGTCTTGTGACTTCTATCAGTGTCTGGTTAAAGCTTGTAGCAGGATATTACATTCTCCTCTGACTGTTCAATGATGCTGTCCAATGATGACGTCAGATTGTGACGAAACGCACGTAGGGAGGTTGACATGCTGACGTCATCACGCTGTACTCAGTGGGCGGGTGTTCGCTTTGCTGGCCGACTGTGTTTTATGATCGTTTTTATCTTCTACTTTGTAAGTGCAATCCTTTATCCCAATAAATCTTTTTGGTACATATTACACTATATTTTTTGGGTAACACCTGAACTCTTTCCTTGGTGGCCGATGCTCGAGTTTCCCAGGCTATTTGGTGCTCAATTTAAGTTCTTTCCCAATACCAACTGTGGATAACTGTCTTCCTTTTTGGATAAAGGCCCTGGCTGGGTATTTAGCCGCAGGCTTCTAAAAGCTTGCCTTCTGGTAAGCACGCAATTCATGTAGTGGAGGTGCACTGTCATCAAGAGGTGTCATATCATAAAAATCCACTTATTTGTGCTTTTTATGGACTATTCATCTATCACTCATGTTGTTTGTGTACAATAAACTATATACAACCATCAATTTGGACTATTTTCTTCTTTATTTCACATTTTTTATTCACGTTATTTCAGCGCTGCTACTTTGTATTATTTGTCCTATGAGGCTGCAGGACCCCTGACCCTCTGTCTGGACAGCGCTGATTGGCCCTGTGCTGATCACATGCACCCTCCCAAGAAAAAGAAAAAAAAAAAAACTCTCTAGCAATACACACCAAACTGAGCATGTGCAGCTTGACCCCCCCCCCCCCCCCTAGCCCCTGTTCTATCAGGAGATGGTTTGGGGACACTGAAAGAAGAGGAGGATCAGAGAAGACAGGATCAAACAGCCTTTTTACACAATGCAGAGGATTAACCCCTTAGGTTCCAAAGTGCGTATAAAAAGCATACTGTACTGCATATATAGACTGATTTTACTGTTGTGGGTTTAGTAACACTTTAATCAATCTGAATTAGGATCGGATCTCTGTCACACACAGACAATACTTAGAAGCCATCATCAAAATTTAGCCATGGCCAATCGACTTGCTGGAGTCAAAATAATTAAAAAAATTCACTAAATCGATCGAACGGAGGGTCTTTGGTTTGCAATTTTTATTTAACCGCTTGCCGAACAGCCGCCGCAGTTTTAATGCGGCAGGTTGGCACGGCTGGGCAAATCGACGTTACCTTACGTCGCTTCCCATTGTGGCCACTAGGGGGTGCACGCGCTCGCTGCCGGAAGCACGCGCGCGTGCCCGTGGCTCGCCGCCGGAGCCGATGCGCATGTCCGGGGGGGCGCGATGACCGTCAGGCACCCACGATTGCTCGTGACAGAGCGAGAACCGGGATCTGTGTGTGTAAAGACACACAGATCCCGGTTCTTTCAGGGGAGAGGAGACAGATTGTGTGTTCATACAAAGTATGAACAACGATCTCTCTCTTCCCCTAGTAAGTCCCCTCCCCCCTACAGTTAGAACACAGTGAGGGAACACAGTTAACCTCTTGATCTCCCCCTAGTGTTAATCCCTTCCCTGCCAGTGACATTTACACAGTAATCAGTGCATTTTTATTTTATAAATGACAGTGGTCCCAAAAATGTGTCAAAAGTGTCCGATGTGTCCGCCGCAATGTCGCAGTCCCGCTAAAAATCGCAGATCGCCACCATTACTAGTAAAAAAATAAATAATAAAAAAAAATGCCATAAATCTATCCCCCTATTTTGTAGACGCTATAACTTTTGCGCAAACCAATCAATATACGCTTCTTGCGTTTTTTTTTTTACTTTACCAAAAATATGTAGAAGAATACATATGGGCCTAAACCGAGGAAAAAATTCGTTTTTTTGAAAAAAAATTTGGGATATTTCTTATAGCAAAAAGTAAAAGATATTGGGGGTTATTTACGAAAGGCAATTCCACTTTGCAAGTGCATTTGAAAGTGCAGTCGTTCTAAATCTTAGGCCCCTTTCACACTGAGGCGCTTTGCAGGCGCTAAAGTGCTAAAAATAGCGCCTGCAAAGCGCCCTGAAAGAGCCGCTCAATGCAATCCAATGTGAAAGCCCCGAGGGCTTTCACACTGGAGCGGTGCGCTTGCAGGGCGGTCTAAAAAGTCCTGCAAGCCGCATCTTTGGAGCGCTGTAGGAGCGGTGTATTTACTGCTCCTAAAGCGCCCCTTCCCATTGAAAACAATGGGGGAGCGCTCCAAACCCGCCTGCAAAGCGGCGCTTTGCGGGCGGTTTTAACCCTTTTTCGGCCGCTAGCGGGGGCTAAAAATGCCCGCTATCGGCCGAATAGCGACGCTAAAATGACGGTAAAGTGCCGCTAAATATAGCGGCGCTTTACCGCCAGCGCCCGCAGCGCTTCAGTGTGAAAGTAGCCTAAGGGGTAGATCTGAAATGAGGGGAAGCTCTGCTGATTTTATCATCCAATCACGTGCAAGCTAAAATGCTGTTTTTTTTTTCCTTGCATGTCCCCCTCGGATCTACAGCGACTGCACTTTCAAATGCACTTGCAGTGCAAAGTGGATTTTCCTTTAGTAAATAACCCCCATTTGCGTTCTTTTCAAAATTGTCGCTCTTCTTTTGTTTATAGCGCAAAAAATAAAAACCGCAGAGGTGATCAAATACCACCAAAAGAAAGCTCTATTTTTGGGAAAAAAAGGACATCAATTTTGTTTGGGTACAACGTCGCACGACCGCGCAATTATCAGTTAAAGCGGCGCAGTGCCAAATCGCAAAAAATGGCCCGGTCATTGAGCAGCCAAATCTTCCGGGGCTGAAGTGGTTAATTCAATCAGTTTTAGTTGCACCGGATGACCTCACAGCCGATCGCAGACAAGACGCGCTCGCACACCTTGGTGAAGCAATCCTATATTTGCTTCCTAATTTTATGATGACTTCCTCTGGCGCCGTGACGGAGGGATTGCAGTGAACTCAACTTCACCAAGAGTAAAAAAACAAAAAAAAAAAAAAGAAATCCGTAGGATGGCCCCATGAATGGGAACGTTCTTGGGATTATAGCACTTTCCCCGGGCAAGGGGCGAGGAGATTGTGTCAGGAAAGATTTAACACGCACTGATAATCCTAAATCCTGAACAGCATGTTTTTCTTTCAGATTAAATGTCAGATTTCCGCTCTCGGTAATGAGCTCAGGCCGATATAAACAAAGTTTCAATTCACGGCCGAGCGCCCCTGCGGACGGATGGTAGATGCGGCCCTCAGGGGTAATGGTTCCTTTAGCACACAATAATCCAAAATTGTGTTATTTCTCTTCGCTGTATTATCCACCAATGGCTCCATTCTCTCCATGTAAAGGAAGAATGAACTGCCGTAAAGACTTATAGGAAAATTAGAGATCCTGAAAATCCGGGTTACTTTTATACATGGCAGCCAGTCCCCAGCAGTTTGCTATAAATGGATTGCAAATAATGCTGTAACTACACTATTTTGTCAAAAGTATTGGGACACCAAGTTTACACGCACATGAACTTTGATGGCATCCCAGTCTTAGTCTGTAGGGTTCAATATTGAGTTGGCCCACCCTTTGCAGCTATAACAGCTTCAACTCTTCTTCGAAGGCCGTCCACAAGGTTTAAGAGCGTATCTATGGGAATGTTTGACCATTTTTCCAGAAGCGTATTTGTGAGGTCAGGCACTGATGTTGGACGAGAAGGCCTGGCTCGCAGCCTCCGCTCTAATTCATCCCAAAGGTCATAAGAAAAGAGACCAACAAGGACCACCTGAGCGGACTTTAGAGGCACAACAAACATGAGAAAGAATAATCAAAATAACAATATAATCAATTTTATTCAATATAAATACATACAATACAAAGACATTGACAAAAGATAGTAAAAAATCATCTATATAAAAAAATATACATGATACAGGCCCCGATGTGTCTACGCGTTTCATATAGAACTTCTTCAGGACACATTCAGGTTTTAGTAAATACACAAGAGGGTTTCACTAAACTGAGAAAAGATTTTTTAAAAAATGAACGCATAAACATAATATCGTACAGCAATGGATGAAAAGTGTCTGATCTCTGGGCATGGGCTATTTTTCATCCATTGCTGTACGATATTATATGTTTATGTGTTTATTTTTTTTTAAATCTTTTCTCATTTTAGTGAAACCCTCTTGTGTATTTACTGAAACCTGAATGTGTCTGAAGAAGTTCTATACGAAACGCGTAGACACATCGGGGCCTGTATCATGTATATTTTTGTATATATCTTTTTCTAATTTTTTTTCATTCCAAAGGTGTTCTATCAATTTGAGGTCAGGCCAGTCAAGTTCCTCCACCCCAAACTGGCTCATCCATGTCTTCATGGAGAAAGAAAGATATCACCGCTCTAGGAAGGTCAATCGGGAACAGACATCTCCTCCATGCTGGAAGTAACAGGTGCCGGCAATGCTTATAATGAAGTAGAAGAGAAAGAGTCCTGGACAGCCACACTCAAAAGAATGAATTACCTTTATTGAATGATGATCATAAAAGATACATGCCACAGCAGAAAATTGCAGGAAAACTGACGCGTTTCACACTGTAGTCAGTGCTTAATCATAGCTTACTTACCTGAACCCTCAAAATTGTCCCATGGGGACGCGCTCTCTCTCTGCAAGGGGTTCTCGGCTCTTGATTGGATAGGTTGATAGCAGCGCAGCCATTGGCTCAGCTGCTGTCAATCAAATCCGATTATGCAGGCGCCGGGGGGCGGGGCCGAGTCCTGCATTCAGCCTCTATGGACGCTGAATGCTGGACTCGGGAGCGCGCCCGCAAGGTAACCCCCCCGGGAGAGCACTTCTCCCAGGGGGTTATCTGATGTGGGGAGGAACCGCCAGAGCCGCTGAGGCACCCCAGAAGAGGAGGATCGGGGCCAATCTGTGCAAAACGAGCTGCACAGTGGAGGTAAGTATGATATGTTTGTTAATGTTTGTTTGTTTATTAAAAAAAACTAACCTTTAGTGCCACATTAAGGCACTGGCGTACCAGTCCAACTTGTGCAAAGGGCCACCCTCAGCTGCCCGGGATGCACAGGTGTTCTATTGGGTTGAGGTCTGCACTCTGTGCAGGCCAATCAAGTTCCTCCACCCCAAACTCGCTCATCCATGTCTTTATGGACCTTGCTTTGTGCACTGGTGCGCAGTCATGTTGGAACAGGAAGGGGTCATCCCCAAACTGTTTCCACAAAGTTGGGAGCATGAAATTGTCCAAAATGTCTTGGTGTGCTGATGTCTTAAGAGCAGGGCCGATCCTAGGGTCACCGGCGCCTGGGTGCAGAAATATTTCTGGCGCCCCCACATGGGCGTGGTCATCTTACCAACTCCTCCCCTTTACAAATGTTTCTATGGCAACGACTCAAACACAGAGATGCTCCCCTAAGAAGTCTTTGTTACCCTGGGATCCTCCTGTGATCTTTTAATAAAGAAAATACAGGAAGAGAGTACACTAATGAGACCTGGAGGGGAGTCTCTCTGATGCACACAGAGAGGGCTTCTGTTAGAGAGTCTGTTAGAAAGAGCCCCCAGACATAGTACAGGAGATGGTCAGAGACTGCAGACATAATACAGAAGATGGTCAGAGACTGCAGACATAATACAGGAGATGATCAGAGACTGCATTTCCTATGAACGTTAGTAGATAATGGCCGATCGGCCCTCTCACCTGACCCAGCGATGGTTCCTCTGATCAGCAGTCAGCTCACTCTGAATTGCCCGTGGCGACTCCGCTGGGTAGAGCCCAGATCTATATTCCGGCAATGACTCCATTCCTTTCTCCGCCAGGGATGGCGCTAGGCTGTGTGGCTTTCCCTCTGGTGGCGCAGGTCAGCGGGGTTCTCTCTCTGATGGTGTTCCCTCAGCACTGTCCGCTCCCTCTGGAGTCCTGGGTGTACTTCCCTGAAAGCTTTTCCAGGCTCCTGGCTCTCTCTCCCATTTAGCTGAGCATGCTGTGTGGGCTGCAGTTTCCGTGTTACAGTGGGGCTGCCAGTCCTCGGGACTACAAATCCCACAATCCTCTTCTCTGCTCCTTTTTCTATTCTGTTTCTTCCCTGGGTATATGAAGGCAGGGGAAGATACATAATGGGCAGCTGTGCTGGCAAGCGCTGCTCACTAGTACAGCAGCGTGCGCAAGAGGGAGAGGGAGGGGGGAGAGGGAGGGGGGAAAGAAGAGCCCGCAGCTGCATTGGCATCACTAGGGTTGGGGTCACCCCCTCTTCCACCAACTATAGTCGCCCCTCAGTACAGACCCCCCTCCACTAAGTATAAACCCCTCCCTCAGTACAGACCTTACTCAGTACAGACCCCCCCCAGGAAAACCCCCCCTCCATTAGTACAGACCCCCCCAGGACAGACCCCCCCTCCATTAGTACAGACCCCCCCAGGACAGACCCCCCTCCATTAGTAACGACCCCCAGGACAGACCCCCCTCCATTAATACAGACCCCCCAGGACAGACCCCTCGTTGATTAGTACAGACCCCCCAGGAAAGACCCCCCTCTGTTAGTACAGACCCCCAGGACAGACCCCCTCAATTAGCACAGACCCCCCAGGACAGGACCCCCCTCCATTAGTATAGACCCCTCCCAGGACAGACCCCCCTCCATTAGTACAGACCCCCCAGGACAGACCCCCCTCCATTAGTACAGACCCCCCAGGACAGAGCCCCCCCTCCATTACTACAGACCCCCAGGACAGAGCCCCCTCTATTACTACAGACCCCCCAGGACAGAGCCCCCCCTCCATTACTACAGACCCCCCAGGACAGAGCCCCCTCCATTACTACAGACCCCCCAGGACAGAGCCCCCTCCAATAGTACAGACCCCCCCAGGACAGAGCCCCCCCTCCATTACTACAGACCCCCCAGGACAGAGCCCTCCCTCCATTAGTACAGACCCCCCAGGACAGAGCCCCCTCCATTAGTACAGACCCCCCTCCATTAGTACAGACGCCCCCAGGACAGAGCCCCCCCTCCATTAGTACAGACCCCCCAGGACAGAGCCCCCTCCATTACTACAGACCTCCCAGGACAGACCCCCCTCCAATAGTACAGACCCCCCAGGACAGAGCCCCCCTCCATTACTACAGACCCCCAGGACAGACCCCCCTCCATTACTACAGACCCCCCAGGACAGACCCCCCTCCATTACTACAGACCCCCCAGGACAGAGCCCCCCTCCATTACTACAGACCCCCCAGGACAGTCCCCCCTCCATTACTACAGACCCCCCAGGACAGAGCCCCCCTCCATTACTACAGACCCCCCAGGACAGAGCCCCCCTCCATTACTACAGACCCCCCAGGACAGACCCCCCCTCCAATTCTACAGACCCCCCAGGACAGAGCCCCCCCTCCATTAGTACAGACCCCCCAGGACAGAGCCCCCTCCATTAGTACAGACCCCCCAGGACAGACCCCCCTCCATTAGTACAGACGCCCCCAGGACAGAGCCCCCCCTCCATTAGTACAGACCCCCCACCATTACTACAGACCCCCCTCCAATAGTACAGACCCCCCAGGACAGAGCCCCCCCTCCATTACTACAGACCCCCCAGGACAGACCCCCCTCCATTACTACAGACCCCCCAGGACAGACCCCCCTCCATTACTACAGACCCCCCAGGACAGACCCCCCTCCATTACTACAGACCCCCCAGGACAGAGCCCCCCTCCATTACTGCAGACCCCCCAGGACAGACCCCCCTCCATTACTACAGACCCCCAGGACAGAGCCCCCCTCCATTACTACAGACCCCCCAGGACAGAGCCCCCCTCCATTACTACAGACCCCCCAGGACAGACCCCCCCTCCATTACTACAGACCCCCAGGACAGACCCCGCCCTCCATTACTACAGACCCCCCAGGACAGAGCCCCCCTCCATTACTACAGACCCCCCAGGGCAGGACCCCCCTCTATTAGTAATGACCCCCCAGGGAAGGACCCCCCCTCCATTACTACAGACCCCCCCCTCCATTAGGGTACAGTACATAAAAACACCCGGGCGGCAGCTGGAGAGGACAGTGTGCAGCCGCGCCGCCCAGGTGGAGAACAGAAGAGTACACAGGAGTGAGAGACACAGAGAGGAGGAGAATGTGTCAGCACGGACCGCTCCCCCCCCCCCCCCCCGCGCGCGACATCACTCACTGCAGGCTGGTCTCTCTCCACACAGAGACCAGCCGCTCTGCCTCCCTTCTCATCTTCGGCTGGCTGTTCTCCTTCTCTGACAGAAGGAGGGAGGGGCTTGAGCACTGAATACAGCGGCGCCTTTCTTCTTAGAACACCAGCTGAGAGGCGCCGCAGGACACAAACAAGAGGAGGAGGAGGACGGAAGGGAGCACTCTGGCGCTACAGCGCCCCCACCTCTCTGGCGCTGGGGTGCACTGCACCCCGTGCACCCCGTCTGGGATCGGCCCTGCTTAAGAGTTCCCTTCACTGGAACTAAGGGGTCAAGTCCAGCCCCTGAAAAACAACCCCACACCATAATTCCCCCCTCCACCAAATGATTTGTACCAGTGCACAAAGCAAGGTCCATAAAGGCATGGATGAGCGAGTTTGGGGTGGAGGAACTTGACTGGCCTACACGCCCTGCATGGAACACCTTTGCATCCCGGTTAGCTGAAGGTGGCCCTTCGCACACATGTTCTGGACTGGCCTTAAACCTCTGCAACAATAATTTTTAAATTGGGCTTCACTTCAACCCTGGAAAATTTACCCCCCTTTATGACCAGTCCATTTTTTGCAATTTGGCATCGCTTTACCTTAACTGACTATTGCGCAAAACTGTACCCAAATAAAATGTATGTCTGTGCACAAAGCAAGGTCCATGAAGACATGGATGAGCCAGTTTGGGGTGGAGGAACTTGACTGGCCTGACCTCAACCCGATAGAACACCTTTGGGATGAATTAGACGGAGACTGCGAGCCAGGCCTTCTCGTCCAACATCAGTGCCCAAATGTGCTTCTGGAAAAATGGTCAAACATTCCCATAAAAGTAAAAATAAAGAGGAAACTGCTGCGCCAACCAAACAAACAAATAAAAGTAAATGTAAAAAATGAAAAATGTAGTGAAACAATAAGCAGCCAACACCACCAATTAGACTAATTGTGACAATGAATATAAAAACAAAAAGTGTAGCGCTATAATGTGTCAGTCAGCAACATTAAAGTGTGCTGAGTGACAAACAGTGTATATCAAAAGTTAGGTTGTATTAAAACACATATAAAAGAACAATGAACCAGTGGGAAATCTAATATTCCAAAGAAAGCCACTATTATCATGTCCTCTGTGATAGAACAATGTGAATCAAAATGTGCATCACACAGGTTAAGCCCAAACCCTCAAAACAAAACACAAGCATGTAGGGGTAGGGGTAAGTGGTAAGTCCCTGAGGTGAGGACAGTTCATTTAATCAGACGGAGACCTCTTGGAGCATAGACATATATCTCATGATAACATTTGTTATTGATGGACTCCTCCAATGATCAGCCAGGTGCAAGAGTAACGTAAAATGCCCTTACCGGACGCGGTGGACTCACAGGCCTTTCAGCGGTGAGTCATACGAGCTTGAACCGTGTAGCACGGTAGGGTTATAGCTGTTCCTGGTCCGCAATCGAATGATCTTGAGAAGAACTCCAATCGTGAACAGTCTCCCGGTTCGTCCTCCAGCACTCAATCTTGTACACACTCCTCTCCTCACACACTCCACACAAGATGCTGCCAGGTGGCAGCATCTTGTGTGGAGTGTGTGAGGAGAGGAGTGTGTACAAGATTGAGTGCTGGAGGACGAACCGGGAGACTGTTCACGATTGGAGTTCTTCTCAAGATCATTCGATTGCGGACCAGGAACAGCTATAACCCTACCGTGCTACACGGTTCAAGCTCGTATGACTCACCGCTGAAAGGCCTGTGAGTCCACCGCGTCCGGTAAGGGCATTTTACGTTACTCTTGCACCTGGCTGATCATTGGAGGAGTCCATCAATAACAAATGTTATCATGAGATATATGTCTATGCTCCAAGAGGTCTCCGTCTGATTAAATGAACTGTCCTCACCTCAGGGACTTACCACTTACCCCTACCCCTACATGCTTGTGTTTTGTTTTGAGGGTTTGGGCTTAACCCGTGTGATGCACATTTTGATTCACATTGTTCTATCACAGAGGACATGATAATAGTGGCTTTCTTTGGAATATTAGATTTCCCACTGGTTCATTGTTCTTTTATATGTGTTTTAATACAACCTAACGTTTGATATACACTGTTTGTCACTCAGCACACTTTAATGTTGCTGACTGACACATTATAGCGCTACACTTTTTACAAACATTCCCATAGACACACATAGACACAGCTTTCCTAGAAGAGTTGAAGCTGTTATAGCTGCAAAGGGTGGGCCAACTCAATATTGAACCCTACGGACTAAGACTGGGATGCCATTAAAGTACATGTGTGTGTAAAGGCAGGTGTCCCAATACTTTTGGCAATATAGTGTATGTCCAATCTCTAACACTCATGTGCTCTAAAGTTAGATTCAGTGAACCATCAATCAGTGCCTACCCCCTGAGGAAGACTACAGACAGTTGAAACACGTCAAGGTTTCTGCTGATAGTGTACTAACTCATTATCATTGTTTTTTTCTTGTATGGACTGGACTTTGTATGTTTTTTGATACTACATGTGTTTTTATTACCAGTTGTTGGTTTGTTAAACCACATGGTCCCTATTGTCTATAGGACTTATGTTGTTCAAAAAAATTGTGTAAAGGCAGGCGTCCCAATACTTTTGAAAATATAGTGTATATGAACTGAACCAGCTTTCAATGGAGCATACCACATACGTCTAGGCCGTCCGCAGTCCCTTTTTTTTTAAAGAGTCCTGTACATTTTTCAGTCCGGTTAAGGTTTCGAGTAAAAATTTGCACCTGAATCTCACCTGAACTGGTGAACAAAACCGCACCGGACTTCTTTAAAAGCTGCACTAAAACCGCGGCCGGACATTTGTGAAGCGAGCCTTAAAGCTACAAACCGTCTCCACTGATTGTTGGCTAACACAAAACAATAATCTGGTACTAACTTTGTGCAGGAAAATGTCTAAATAAAGTTTTTACAACTCATACCAACCATCATACACTAGTAGCATTTACGGTACTTTGGAACATTCCTTCAATCTTCAATTTGTTCGTAGAGTCAAATCAACTTGGTTCCCGACCGCAGTGATGAGAAAATTTGAAGGAGCGGGATGGAAAAATGTTCTTGAATGAATTCACTTCTGATGGTGTATTTGGTTTTCGTATGGGAAAGTCCATTCGTATTAAAATGAGAGGTTAGAAGCAAGCAGGATGGCGGTGCTGGAAACTCACCAGGATGGCGGTGCTGGAAACTCACCGGGATGGCGGTGCTGGAAACTCACCAGGATGGCGGTGCTGGAAACTCACCAGGATGGCGGTGCTGGAAACTCACCGGGATGGCGGTGCTGGAAACTCACCGGGATGGCGGTGCTGGAAACTCACCGGGATGGCGGTGCTGGAAACTCACCGGGATGGCGGTGCTGGAAACTCACCGGGATGGCGGTGCTGGAAACTCACCGGGATGGCGGTGCTGGAAACTCACCGGGATGGCGGTGCTGGAAACTCACCAGGATGGCGGTGCTGGAAACTCACCAGGATGGCAGTGCTGAAAACTCACCAGGATGGCGGTGCTGGAAACTCACCAGGATGGCGGTGCTGGAAACTCACCAGGATGGCGGTGCTGGAAACTCACCGGGATGGCGGTGCTGGAAAGACCAGCGATGATGACGATGGATCCCTGGGCTGGTAAGTTTCTGTATATTAAAGTCAGCAGCTACAGTGAGGGAAAAAAGTATTAGATCCCCTGCTGATTTTTACGTTTGCCCCACTGACGAAAAAATGATCAGTCTATAATTTTAATGGTCGGTTTATTTTAACAGTGAGAGACAGAATAACAACAAAAATATCCAGTAAAACGCATTTCAAAAAAGTTCTAAATTGATTTGCATTTTAATGAGTGAAATAAGTATTTGACCCCATCGCAAAACATGACTTGGTGGCAAAACCCTTGTTGGCGTTTACAGAGGTCAGAAGTTTCTTGTAGTTGGCCACCAGGTTTGCACACATCTCAGGAGGGATTTTGTCCCACTCCTCTTTGCAGATCCTCTCCAAGTCATTAAGGTTTTAAGGCTGACTTTGGTAACTCGAAGCTTCAGCTCCCTTCACATATTTTCTATGGGATTAAGGTTTGGAGACTGGCTAGGCCACTCCAGGACCTTAATGTGCTTCTTATTGAGCCACTCCTTTGTTGCCTTGGCCGTGTGTTTTGGGTTATTGTCATGCTGGAATACCCATCCACTACCCATTTTCAATGCCCTGGCTGAGGGAAGGAGGTTCTCACTCAAGATTTGATGGTACATGGCCTCGTCCATCATCCCTTTGATGCGGTGAAGTTGTCCTGTCCCCTTAGCAGAAAAACACCCCCAAAGCATAATGTTTCCACCTCCATGTTTGACGGTGGGGATGGTGTTCTTGGGATCATAGGCAGCATTCCTCCTCCTCCAAACAGGGCGAGTTGAGTTGATGCCAAAGAGCTTGATTTTGGTCTCATCTGACCACAACACTTTCACCCAGTTCTCCTCTGAATCATTCAGATGTTTATTAGCAAACTTCAGACGGGCCTGTACCAGTGGCGGTGCGTCCATTAGGGGCGCTCGGGCGCCACCCCCTCTCCCCAACCACCCCCCTCTGTGCACTATTGATAACAATCTATCCACAGCCACTGTAGCCACCCCCATTCAGGCATCCGGCCCCTTTTCGGGTGCAGAGCGCCTGAATTACAGCGGCGGGGGGTGTTTTTGAAGCACCTGATTAGAGACATAGGCTCTAATAGGCGTCAAAAAAGGTGACCTCCGAGTGCAAAGCATTGCGCTTGCAGTGCACCCAGGTGTGTTAGCAAAGCAAATGAATATTTGCTTTGCCTACACAGAACCACCTCTCAGCCAATCAGGAGGCGCTGATTGGCTGAAGGTAGAGGCGATCTCATTGGCCGCCTAGCAAAGCAGGAAGAAGACGCACATGGAGGACGCATGGAGGACACAGAGCCATCACCATGCTACCCGTCCCACAGCTCGCCGCCTGTCACGCTGCCTAACTCACCACCACGATGGGGTAAGTGCCGGGCAGACGGGCGGGCGGGGGAGGGGGGGCACAGTGGCTGCATTTTTTGGGCACAAAGGCTGCAATTGATGGAGCACAGTTGGCTGCATTTGCGGGGCACAGAGGCTGCATATCATGGGCACAGTTGGCTGCATTTGCGGGGTACAGAGGCTGCATATCATGGGCACAGTTGGTTGCATATGATGGACAGAGTGGCTGCATATGATGGGCACAGTTGGCTGCATATGATGGACACAGTTGGCTGCATTTGCGGGACACAGAGGCTGCATATCATGGGCACAGTTGGCTTCTTATGATGGACACAGTTGGCTGCATTTGCGGAGCACAGAGTCTGCATATGATGGTCACAGTTGGTTGCATATGATGGACAGAGTGGCTGCATATGATGGGCACAGTGGCTGCATATGATGGGCACAGTTGGCTGCATATGATGGGCACAGTTGGCTGCATATGATGGGCACAGTTGGCTGCATATGATGGGCACAGTTGGCTGCATAGGATGGACACAGTGGCTGCATAGGATGGGCACAGTGGCTGCATAGGATGGACACAGTGGCTGCATAGGATGGGCACAGTGGCTGCATAGGATGGGCACAGTTGGCTGCATATGATGGGCACAGTTGGCTGCATATGATGGGCACAGTGGCTGTATACGATGGGCACAGTGAAGTGAAGAATACTTTTTACCCTTACTTACTTACTGTAATGGGAACACTCACATGAATAATGGATGGTTCACCGGCAAATCATGCATGTAAGATGAATCAAAGAAACTCCCATAGTGTGAAACCGTATAAAACGTATTAAAGATAAAAGATACCAACTACAGTAGTACCTTGGATTGCAAGCATAATTCGTTCCAGAAGAATGCTTGTAATCCAAAGCACTCGTATATCAAAGCGAGTTTCACCATAAGAATCAATGGAAACTCAGATAATTGGTTCAAGTGAAACTGCTGGTCTATGCAGTACCGCATGTGGCCAGAGGTGCGGGGGGGCACCAGAGACACTCGGAAACACTCGGAGTCTCCGAGCATCACCGGCGCCCCCCGCACCTCTAGCCACATGCGGTACTGCACACCCCAGCGGCTTGAATTCTGCTCGTCTTGCGAAACAACGGTCACAAAATGAGTCAGGATTTTTTTTTTTTAATAGCTCGTATTGCGAAAAACGCTCATAAATCCTGTTATTCGCAATCTGAGGTATTACTGTACTTACATAGAGACAGTTTCAAACCAGCATATATTCAATGTATATCCGTCCCCAGATTCAAGCCGACAGCCTCATGGGGTCGGCGGGCGTGGTAACATCACGAGCATGGACTCCACCCAAGTGAATGGGCTGCCCTATGTGCGACATGCAGAAACGCGTGTTAATCGCTCTTAAAAAATCAGGAGCAGGAACGCGCTATGTGAGATGTGTACGGGATCTTAACCTCTTGGCGCCTGGCCCTTTAAGAGGTTTAGGATGTTGGGGGGGGGGGGGGGGGGGCAGAGGTTTATAATCATGTGATTGGCTGTCACATAATTGGAAAGCTTCCAATCGCAAGCAGCGTTTGGGAACTTTCCATTAGCCACCGGTAACTGTGCGGGGCGCTCGCTCTAAGCACAGCTCCATACCTCCCAACTGTCCCGGATTTCGAGGGACTGTCCCTGATTTGGAGGTTCTGTCCCTCTGTCCCTCTTTCCTCCTCATTTGTCCCTCATTTTGGTCTGATCCATATAGTTGTATATAAAATGCACTTTTTATCTTTCAAAAAGTGTTTCCCAGTGCTAAACCTTTCATCTGATTTCTAAATTGCTGCATTTGTACATTTTAAAAGCCAATATAAAGGAATAGTAGTGGTAAAAAAAAGCCCTTGTGGGTTTAATTAACTTTTTTTGGGGGTTATTTCTCCTTTAAGGGGGTGTGGCAGGGGGCGTGTCCTATGCCTACATGCATTTGTTAGTAGGTGTCCCTCATTCCCATCTCCAAATGTTGGGAGGTATGCAGCTCTATTTGCACCGATTCACGCAAATATTCGACCGCTCTGCGCCAAGGCTCACCCGCCGAGAGGCCACATATTTGCGTGCTGCCAGCGCCAAGGAGGGGGTTAAGGTGTTTTGGTGGTTTATAGGGGTACAGCGGGATTTAAATAACTCCTGGTGGTTACAGAGGCTGCTTTCAGCTATCTTGGGTCTGTTTTTGTGCCAAAATACGGCCCATCATTAGCCTCATTATTTTACTTTTTTTTTTTATTCCATCAACACAGAGAAAATAAGAGCTGTATGCAATTTTTTTGCAACACACAGATAACCAAGCGTTATGGTGTGCTGTGGTTTGTAGCCCAATGGATGGCACTGCAAAACAATCGCATTGTATATTGCGACAGTAGCGCACGTTACCAATGTGTTACCACGGCACAATTGGTGTGAATTGGCGCCTCCGTTTTGATTGAATGTTTTTTTGTATCCTACGGTGAAAGGTAAAAAACACTTAAAAGTCGTATTTTAATCACAGTGGTGCTTGCGGTATCACCAGCAGGGGGCAGGAGAGATCAGTCGCTCCTATCTGGACGACACTTGGCAGGCTCTGTGTATTTAAACTTGAACTTTTATTGATCAAAAGCCCTGTTATATGTTAACACTTGTGTAACAGATATTATTTAACCATTAATACCTATTAACGTCCCGCTAAGGTCGCGGTCTGTTTACTCGTACGCAGTGCGGTATTTATATCCCTCATACACCGCAGGGGCTCTTATCCCGAAAAAAAATGTATTAATCAAACAGCTGTCCAGATTTCTTCCACTAATACATACGTTACACAGCAGAGTATTAATGTCACCAGCTAATTATATGTTTATATTACGTCTCTGTGAACTTTTATTGCAATGGCTCAATAAAGTCCAAGCCTCCATTACCCACCTTCTTCTGGCTCTTGAAGTGTCTATTGAAGTGTGATTTTTTTTGACAGATTTTTTGACAATTGCAAGCTTCCATTACCCACCTTCTTCTGGCTCTTGAAGTATCTATGGAGCCTGGTTAGAAAATATTCCAGGGTTCATAGCACTAAAGGCGCCACTACAGTGCCTTGAAAAATTATTCATACCCCTTGAGATTTTCCACATTTTGTCATGTGACAACCAAAAAACGTAAATAGTATTTTATTGGGATATTATGTGATAGACCAACACAAAGTGCCACATAATTGTGAAGTGGAAGGAAAATGATAAATGGTTTTCAATTTTTTTTACAAATAAATATGTGAAAAGTGTGGGGGGTACATTTGTATTCAGCCCCCCGGAGTCAATACTTTGTAGAACCGCCTTTCACTGCAATTACAGGGGATGTCTCTACCAGCTTTGCACATCTAGAAGGTGACATTTTTGCCCATTCTTTTTTGCAAAATATCTCAAGTTCTGTCAGATTGGATGAAGAGCGTCTGAGAACAGCAATTTTCAAGTCTTGCCACAGATTCTCAATTGGATTTAGGTCTGGACTGTGACTGGGCCATTCTAACACATAATTATGCTTTGATCTAAACCATTCCATTGTAGCTCTGGCTGTATGTTTCGGGTCGTTGTCCTGCTGGAAGGTGAACCTCCGCCCCAGTCTTAAGTCTTTTGCAGACTCTAATGCCGCGTACACACGACCGGACTTTTCGTCGGACTGAACTCCGAAGGACTTTTTGACGGAGTTCCGACAGAGTTCCAACGAAACGGACTTGCCTACACACGATCACACCAAAGTCCGACTGATTCGAACGTGATGACGTACGACCGGACTAGAATAGGGAAGTTCATAGCCAGTAGCCAATAGCTGCCCTTCCGTCCTTTTTTGTCCGTCAGACTTGCATACAAACAGATTTTTCGATCGGACTCGAGTCCGTCGGAAAGCTTTGAAACATGTTCTATTTCTAAAGTCCGACAGATTTTTCTACAGAAAAGGTCAGATGAAGCCCACACACGATCGAATTGTCAGACGGATTCGTTCCGTCTGACCAGTTCGGTTTAAAAGTCCAGTCGTGTGTACGCGCCATAACAGGTTTTCCTCTAAGATTTCCCTGTATTTGGCTCCATCCATCTTCCCATCAACTCTGACCAGCTTCCCTGTCCCTGCTGAAGAAAAGCATCCCCACAACATGATGCTGCCACCACCATGTTTCACAGTGTGGATGGTGTGTTCAGGGTGATGATGTGCAGTGTTAGTTTTCCGCCACACACAGCGTTTTGCTTTTAGGCCAAAAAATTCAATTTTGGTCTCCTCTGAACAGAGCACCTTCTCCCACATGTTTGCTGTGTCCCCCACATGGCTTCTCGCAAACTGCAAACAGGACTTCTTATGGCTTTCTTTCAACAATGGCTTTCTTCTTCCATAAAGGGCAGATTTGTGGAGAACACGACTAATAGTTGTCCTGTGGACAGATTCTCCCACCTGAGCTGTGGATCTCTGCAGATCCTCCAGAGTTACCATGGGCCTCTTGGCTGCTTCTCTGATGAATGTTCTCCTTGCCCGGCCTGTCAGTTTAGGTGGACGGCCATGTCTTGGTAGGTTTGCAGTTGTGCCATACTCTTTCCATTTCAGGTGATGGATTGAACAGAGCTCCGTGAGATGTTCAAAGCTTGGGATATTTTTTTTATTACCTAACCCCGCTTTAAACTTCTCCATAACTTTATCCCTGACCTGTCTGGTGTGTTCCTTGGCCTTCATGATGCTATTTGTTCACTAAGGTTCTCTAACAAACCTCTAAGGGCTCCACAGAACAACTGTATTGATACTGAGATTAAATGAGACACAGGTGGACTCTATTTACTAATCAGGTGACTTCTGAAGGCAATTGGTTCCGCTAGATTTTAGTTAGGGGTATCAGAGTAAAGGGGGCTGAATACAAATGCCCCCCCCCCCCCACACTTTTCACATATTTATTTGTAAAATATGTTGAAAACCATTTATCATTTTCCTTCCACTTCACAATTATGTGCCACTTTGTGTTGGTTTATCACATTAAATCCCAATAAAATACATTTACGTTTTTGGTTGTAACATGACAAAATGTGGAAAATTTCAAGGGGTATGAATACTTTTTCAAGGCACTGTATATCAAGAATGTACTATCTGTGTATATGGAGGAGTATTTAAAGTTTAGAGAAATTTCTCCCTCACTTCCTGTCCTGCTGATGTTTTGGTTGACAGTGACACCACTGGCAGGTGATGTGGGCTCATCCAGGGTATGGGGTCTAAGGGACAGCTTGGTCTTCACTAGAGTACACTGTAAAGATTGATAGGCCAGTGCCCCTAGTGGCCCTGGATTATTTTGCTGCAAACTGACATCAGGTCGCTGCCCTCGTGGTTGTCCACAGCCGATCAGCAGGTTTCAGTTGATTGACTGAAACCTGCTGGCAAACTCGTGCTACGTCCAAGCATGGGCACCTGAAAACCAGTAAGTTCACCGGGTACATTGCGGTGCCCAGCTGTGCCGCTTGCAGTAAATCTACGTAATTTAAAAAAAACATTTATTAATGAACACAGAGCTGCATTAATTTGTATCTTGTAACTCTAGAGTTCAGCTTTAACCATAAGAAATAAGACACCTGGTGGTAGTAGAGGCTTGGCACGTGCCCGCATGGCGGGGCGGGGTGTGTACTGATAGTAGGCGCGGGGTGTTTGCCAGAGAAGGCGGGGGGTGTTAGGAAGAGATAGGATCTAACATGCAGCGGTGTGCCAAGCGGTGCTGTCGGAGAATATAGGCATTAATAACCATACGCAAAACGTCTGTGCGGAGTGAGAGCCATAGATTGTGCCAAACATGCTGCAAAGTTAATAGGGGACAGATGGTAAAGCTTTGTACCAACAGCAGTGCACCAGAGGAAGGTCCATAGGTGACCAGGACATGGGTGTACACACCTGCACGGTACGCAGCGCCGGTCACACCCATGGAGAAAAACATGTCCAATATTTGGCTCCTTTCCTGCCTACATGAGATATCTTCTGCCGTATCTGACGTCATTAGAAAAATACTGTTTAAAATTGAATAGTTTACCTTTAGCCTCAGTTATACTGTAAATAAACCACTGTGTCCAGATTCAGTAGGCTTCTCAGAGTGCTTCTGTTCAGGGCTGCAGCATCCCGTGGCTAGGCAGTGGCGGCTGGTGCTCCATTTTTTGATAGGGGGAGGGAGGGGGGGGGGCATCAAGCAAACCAAACAACATCCCCCTCCCCCGTTTGTTCAGTCAACCTCCTCCACCACCAGTCACTCGCCCGTCCGCCCACAAGCTCCGCACTTACCAGGCAGCTTCGTCAGCTTCCCCCTACGTCTCCTCCTCCTCGGCAGCTTCCCCCTGTGTCTCCTCCTCCTCGGCAGCTTCCCCCTGCGTCTCCTCCTCCTCGGCAGCTTCCCCCTGCGTCTCCTCCTCTTCCTTGGCAGCTTCCCCCTGTGTCTCCTCCTCCTCGGCAGCTTCCCCCTGCGTCTCCTCCTCCTCGGCAGCTTCCCCCTGCGTCTCCTCCTCTTCCTTGGCAGCTTCCCCCTGCGTCTCCTCCTCCTCGGCAGCTTCCCCCTGCGTCTCCTCCTCTTCCTCGGCAGCTTCCCCCTGCGCCTCCTCCTCCTCGGCAGCTTCCCCCTGCGTCTCCTCCTCTTCCTTGGCAGCTTCCCCCTGCGTCTCCTCCTCCTCGGCGGCTTCCCCCTGCATCTCCTCCTCCTCCGCCTCCTCGGCGGCCTCCCCCTGCGTCTCCTACTCCTCGGCAGCTTAACCCTGCGTCTCCTCCTCCTCCTCGGTAGCTTCCCCCTGCGTCTCCTCCTCCTCAGCAGCTTCCTCCTGCATCTCCTCCTTGGCAGTTTCCCCCTGCGTCTCCTCCTCCTACTCAGCAGCTTCCCCTGCGTCTCCTCCTCCTCCTCGGCATCTTCCCCCTGCGTCTCCTCCTCCTCCTCGGCAGCTTCCCCCTGCGTCTCCTCCTCCTCCTCGGCAGCTTCCCCCTGCGTCTCCTCCTCCTCCTCGGCAGCTTCCCCCTGCGTCTCCTCCTCCTCCTCGGCAGCTTCCCCCTGCGTCTCCTCCTCCTCCTCAGCAGCTTCCTTCTGCATCTCCTCCTCCTCGGCAGTTTGCCCCTGCGTCTCCTCCTCCTCCTCGGCAGTTTCCCCCTGCATCTCCTCCTCTTCCCAGGCAGTTCCCCCTGCGTCTCCTCCTCCTCCTCAGCAGTTTCCCTCTGCATCTCCTCCTCGGCAGCTTCCCCCTGCATCTCCTCCTCCTCCTCGGCAGCTTCCCCCTGCGTCTCCTCCTCCTCCTCGGCAGCTTCCCCCTGCGTCTCCTCCTCCTCCTCAGCAGCTTCCTTCTGCATCTCCTCCTCCTCGGCAGTTTGCCCCTGCGTCTCCTCCTCCTCCTCGGCAGTTTCCCCCTGCATCTCCTCCTCTTCCCAGGCAGTTCCCCCTGCGTCTCCTCCTCCTCCTCAGCAGTTTCCCTCTGCATCTCCTCCTCGGCAGCTTCCCCCTGCATCTCCTCCTCCTCTTCGGCGGCTTCCTGCTGCGTCTCCTCCCCCTCGGCGGTTTCCCCTGCATCTCCTCCTCCGCGGCAGCTTCCCTCTGCGTCTCCTCCTCCTCAGCAGCTTCCCCCTGTGTCTCCTCCTCGGCAGCTTCCCCCTGCGTCTCCTCCTCCTCCTTGGCAGCTTCCCCCTGCATCTCCTCCTCCTCCTTTGCAGCTTCCCCCTGCATCTCTTCTTCCTCTTTGGCAGTTTCACCCTGCGTCTCCTCCTCCTCGGTGGCTTCCCCCTGCGTCTCCTCCTCCTCGGCAGCTTCCTCCTAGGCAGCCAATATGGTCGCTTCTACTCACAGCTAATTGGTCTTAAGACCCGCTTCCTGATTGGACGGGAGTAGAAGCAGGAAGAAAATAGCAAATATTAATTCGCTAATGCCACACAACTGGGTGGGCTCAGTTTACCCTTTTTTGAAGCCAATTAGAGCCTCAGGCTCTAATCATGTGTTTAAAAAAAAACCCCATAGAAATCTATGCGTCCGGTGCCCTGCATGTAGATTAGGGGCCGGGGGCGCATGGATTTGGGGGGCAGTGCCCCTAATGGAGAGGCCGCCACTGGTGCTAGGATTATGAGCTTGGGTTCATACGAACCTGGGAGACAGCTTTACTTGGCCAATCAGCTGCAGCACATAAACAAAGGGATGGGGATGCTTATGACATCATTGACCTAATATGGCCACATAGCCATAATAGTTTAATGTTATTGACCTAATATGACATTGACCTTATATGGCCATATTAGGTCAATGATGTCATGAACATCCATGCCCCTTTGTGTGATGTCATTGACCTAATATGACGTTGACCTTATATGGCCATATTTGGTCAATGATGTCATGAACATTTCCACGCCCCTTTGTGTGATGTCATGAACATCCATGCCCCTTTGTGTGATGTCATTGACTTAATACGACATTGATCTTATATGGCCATATTAAGTAAATTATGCCATGAACATTTCCACGCCCCTTTTGTGTGATGTCATATGACATTTACCTTATATGGCCATATTAAGTCAATGATGTCATCATAGGTGTGCCCAGCCTATTGCATTAGGGTATGAACCCCAAAGCTCAAACACGCGTGCGTGTGCGTATATATGTATGTATGTATGTGTAATAGTATGTGCCATTAGTATTTTTATTTTAATTGTTTTATTTTTGTATTATTTTTACAAATTTATTTTTATATTATTTTGTACAATTTTTTGGGGAGCCCTGTGGGGGGGGGGGGTGAAATATCAGTAGGGGGGAATTTATTCCGCACAGGGTGATTAGGGTGTTCCCAGGCACACCTAGCACACCCCCTGCGCACACCTATGGATGTCATGAACATCCCTGCCCCTTTGTTTGATGTCATTGACTTACTATGACATTGACCTTATATGGCTATAATACCTAAATGATGTCATGAACATCCCATCCCTTTGTGTGATGTCATTGACCTAATATTACATCAACCTTATATGGCCATATTTGGTCAATGATGTCATGAACATCCCCGCCCCTTTGTGTGATGTCATTGACCTAATATGACATTGACCTTATATGGCCAAATTAGGCCAACAATGTCATAAGCACTCGCCCCTTTATGTCTGCGCATCCACCCACAGCAGATTGGCCTGGCAATTACAACTGACTTCTGGGTGTGGTCAAACATGGGTTCCGACATACCTCCCAACTGTTCCTGATTTCGAGGGACTGTCTCTGATTTGGAGCAATGTCCCTCTGTCCCTCATGCCTTCTCAATTGTCCCTCATTTTGGTCTTAACTATATAGATGTATATAAAATTCACTTTTTATCTATCAAAAAGTGTTTCCTAGTGCTAAACCTTTCATCGAATTTCTAAATTGCTGCATTTGTAAATTCCAAAAGCCAATATGAAGGAATAGTAGTGGTAAAAAAAGCACTTAACCTGACCTGACTAACTATGTAACTCTCTTAAAGGGAGTGCTCCTAATCTCAGCTTGTTACCTGTGTAAAAGACACCTGTCCACAGAAGCAATCAATCAGATTCCTATCTCTCCACCACGGCCAAGACCAAAGAGCTGTCCAAGGATGTCAGGGAGAAGATTGTAGACCTACACAAGTCTGGAATGGGCTACAAAACCATCGCCAAGCAGCTTGGTGTGAAGGTGACAACAGTTGGTGCAATTTATTCCCAAATGGAGGAAACACAAAATATTTGTCAATCTCCCTCAGTCTGGGGCTCCATGCGAGATCTCACCTCGTGGAGTTTCAATGATCATGAGAACGGTGAGGAATCAGCCCAGAACTACACAGAAGAATCTTGGGGGGGTTCAAGGATCAGGTAAATTAAAGTGCTGAAAAAGACTAGAAATTACAAAAATGGACTTTGTAGGCACACACACAGGATAAAAATTATTTGAAATTTTAATTGGATAAAGTTAAAAAGGTAATGTACAAAACATAAAAGAAACATTTGTATGATGTGTGTTTCTTTTATGTTTTGTACATTACCTTTTTAACTTTATCCAATTAAAATTTCAAATAATTTTTATCCTATGTGTGTGCCTACAAAGTCCATTTTTGTAATTTCTAGTCTTTTTCATTCAATATCGGGACGTTGGCATACTTTTATTGGTGCATCCACAGTGTCACCCTGTGAGGATACACGGTGAATTCAATTTTTTTTTTTTTTGATAAATTAAAGTGCTGTTACTTGAATAAACGAATGGTTAACCCTTGCAGTGGCTGCAAATTTCCCCAGAGTTGGTCTTTAAGGTCTGTGAGCCATGGTTTCGAAAGAAGGAACGCGATCATAGTGGTAGGTGGTCCTGGGGCCATGGGATAAAATGTCATATCAAACGTCAATGGTAGCGAATTGTTTAATTCACAAAGTTTGGACCAGTAAAAATGTTGCGGAGACAAAAAAAAAAAAAACAAGATAAACTTTTCCGAAACCTTTGTGTAAACAGAATTAGGAACCGCAGCGCTTAATGAACAGTAGTCATTCTGTGAATCTCAGCAGCGGCATTAAGCAGGAGTCTGTTTCTTTCTGAGAAATTATTTGCGGTTTGAATATTAAAAAAAAAAAAAAATGAACAAAAAAACCTTTGCAGCTCACGTAGCATCCACCTGTTCCCAGGCACAGTTCCTGCTGCCCACCACTAGGGGCAGCAGATTGTTGCGGCAAACAATGGGATATATTGTTCTATTGATCGTCATTGTAGTATTCAGTGTAGTATTCTAGGCAATTCAATTTTACGGCCGCTCAGCAAGTGATGGGTTAAATGTAATGAAAATGATTCAAAGGAGTGATAAGAATGTTTAAAATGAAAACAAATATATTTCCTGATTAATGTAATCCTAGAACTGAAGTCATAACCCATCTGTCCATTGGATTTTGCCCCACAGATCTGTCGATAGTATCTATTTGCTTTCAGTGTATCATCTATGGATGAGAGCCAGCTTCCCTTTTTGCATGGTGTTCTGTTCATGAACAAAGCTCACAGAGTTTTTTTTTTTTATCAGCTGCCCCTGATGGATGAAAGCAAGTCAGTGTTAACCAGTGGCGGCCCATCCATAAAGGGGCGCACGGGCGCCGCCTCCCTTGTCCATGCGTTCGGCCCCCTGATCTACATATCGGGGCGCCGGTTCATGGATTCCAATGCGGGGTGGGCATAGCTCCCTGATTTCGAGGGACTGTCCCTGATTTGGAACAATGTCCCTCTGTCCCTCATTCCTCCTCATTTGTCCCTCATTTTCTATATAGTTGTATATAAAATGCACTTTTTATCTATCAAAAAGGGTTTTCCAGCGCTAAACCTTTCATCTGATTTCTAAATTGCTGCATTTGTAAATTCCAAAAGCCAATATAAAGAAATAGTAGTGGTAAAAAAAAGCACTTGTGGGTTTAACTAATCTTGTTTTTTTTTACAATTCTCCTTTAAGGGGGTGTGGCAAGGGGTGTGTCCTATGCCTGCATAATTTTTGCTGATAGGTTGTCCCTCATTCCAATCTCAAAAAGTTGGGAGGTGTGGGGGTGGGTGTGTTTTTTTAAAGCACCTGATTAGAACCAGAGGCTCTACTAGGCTTCAAAAAAAAGGGTGGCCTCGGAGCGCAGAGCATTGCACACCGAGCCCACCCAGTTGTGCGACCATAACGAATGAATTTTTGCTATTTTCACACTAAGGTTCCTCCCTGCCAATCAGGAGGCAGCTCGGGAAACCTGTTTCCCGATTGGCCAAAGTGTCAGGTGATCCTATTGGATGCCTAACGCTTTGGCGGAAGAGGCGACACGTGGCGGAGGAAGCTTGAGGAGCAGACGCCGCTGCCCGCACTCCAGGAGAGGACACCACAGCCCCGCCACACGAGCGGGTAACTGCAGGACCGCCTGCGTGGGGGGGCTGTCTCAGTGCCGCGCCGCCGGGGTGGGGGGGTTGTTTGTTTGCCACCCCCCCAAAAGAAGAACCCACCAGCCGCCACTGGTGTTAATCCATTCTGAAGCTGAAATTTATTGGGAGCACAGAGAGCACTGCAGTCTCTAACTAAGCCCCGGGCTACATGGTCATGGTCATGGCTAGCGATAAGCTTGGGTTCAGCCCAAACACCCAAACCGGAGGAAATCGGTCTGTCCCGGGCCTATAGGCTGGGGGTGGGGAATTCCCTGCCACGCAGCTACGGGTATGCAAAGTGGCAGGCATGCTCATGACATGGACATATAGAAGAAAGAGGGGATAGTGGGGGACTTTACATGAGGCAAAGGGTGCCAAAGGGTGCCAAGACCAGCCTGTTCTAACCATGGATTTTAATATTTCAATTTTGAATATCATGCATTGAGGTGTGTATTGGATGTACAATGCTATTTTGGATTTACTCTGTTGATTATGCTTATATGACCATTTATATTATTAATGTTTAATTTCTATATAAATCATGTTTACCATATACTGTATGATCGTTAACTGATATGTTCATTATTTATGATTAAAACATATTAAATACTAATGTTAATATTATTACAATTATTATTATTATTACTATTATTATTATTGCCGTTATTATTATTACTGTTATTAATATTACTATTTTTATTATTATTATTATTATTAATATTACTTGATCAATTGTGTGGAGCGGTCATGCAATATTGATTGCAGCATTACATTACGGTCAACACAGAGGACAAGGGGGGCACTTCTGTAGGTCTAGAGGAAAAGAGAGATTTCATCTCCAAATACGGAAAGGTTTCTTCACAGTAAGAGCAGTGAAAATGTAGAATAGACTCCCTCCAGAGGTGGTTCTTTCCAGCTCAGTAGATTGCTTTAAGAAAGGCCTGGATTCTATCCTAACTGTACATAATATAACTGGGTGCTAACATTTATAGATAAAGTTGATCCAGGGTAAATCCGATTGCCTCTCTGGTGAGGATGAGCGTCCGGCGTGTTCGCAAAGCCCATGTGCAGAGCCCGCCAGGAAGTCGGCGCTGTGCTAATCACAGGCAGTGAGACATTGTCCCGATGCGCAGCTGCAGAGATCAGGAAACGTCTCACGGCCTGTGATTAGCGCAGCGCCGACATCCTGGCGGGCTCTGCACGTGGAGTGTGTGAACACGCCGGACGCTCCTCCTTACTGGGATCAGGAAGGAATTTTTCCCCCTTCTGTAGCAAATTGGATCATGCTTTGCTGGGGTTTTTCACCTTCCTCTGTATCAACTGTGGGTATGGGATTGTATAATATTTTTAATTTTATTTATTTATTTTTTTATGGTTGAACTAGATGGTCTTTTTTCAACCTGACTAACTATGTAACATTGTATCAACTTTTATCGAATTATACATTATTCATTCTTATATTTTATATTTATTGCATAAACATGCCTCATGTAAAGTCCCACTACCCCCTCTTTCTTCTATGTGTCTATAGATTAGGGATGGAGGCATGTCTGTGCTAAGCTGTGGCAGGTCACACATGTCCTTACTTTTGCCATGCTCATGACATGGTTGAATTAAGATGTGGCAAGCCATGCAAACTCCATGCAGATAGTCACTTGGTTGGGATTTGATGACCCCCCCAGTGCTACAGACAGAACAAAAATAGAGAAAAGGCATGCTGAGTTTTTTTTTTTTTTTAATCTGAGATTCTTTTGCTAATGGCTGTTACGGCCCTGTGACTTGATGCAAAACACGGCCAGGAAATTAGCATTTTCAGAAAAAAGCCAGTATTGGCAGCCCCCATATTTCTCACATTATAGGTATGGTTTATAAAAAAAAAAAAAAAAGACAATTTCTCTTGGCCATACACATCACCACTCTGGGTCTTTAAGAGAATGAAATAAGGGACAGCTACAGGTGATTCAATTAGTACAACAAGCTGCTGGATTTCCAGCTATGGAGTCTGCTGACATAAGACAAGACAAGAGGTATGTGCAACATCTTCTAGGGAATGTGATGTCTGCATTTATACTGCATGTGAAATACTTTCTATAGTGCAGATAAGTAATTTATATATGTCCCCCCCCCCATTCGAGCGGAGACAGCGAGCCAGCCCTTCTCATCCAACATCAGTGCCTGACCTCACAAATGAGTAAGGATGAGCTCCGTGGGTGCAGCCACGCGTCGGGACAATATCTCACTGCCTGTGATTAGCGCAGCGCAGTGCCGACTTCCTGGCGGGCTCTGCACGTGGGCTGTGCGAACACGCCGGAGCTCATCCTCACAAATGCGCTTCTGGAAGAATGGTCAAACATTCCCATAGACACACTCCTAAACCTTGTGGACGGCCTTCCCAGAGAAGTTGAAGCTGTTATAGCTGCAAAGGGTGGGCCAACTCAATATCGAACACTACGGACTAAGACTGGGATGCCATTAAAGTTTTTATGTGCGTGTAAAGGCAGGTGTCCCAATACTTTTGGCAATATAGTGTATATCCATTACTGGGTAGTGGGGGGGGGGGGGGGGGGGGGTGCAGGTTTAGGCTTAGTTAGAGACTGGACATCTACTTTAACCTGTTCAATAGATATTCCCCCAGCAGGTGTCTGCCGCCGCTGTCTTGGGTTGCCAGATCTATAGAAGGTGTGGCTCGGTAGGCGCACATGACTTGTGTTGTTTAGTCATAACCAACATGGTAAAACCGCGCCAGGCTTTCAGTATGATAAGCAAAAAATGTTTTCTTTATTCTGGGTGATAAGGTCACCCATCACACCTCTGTCTGCAAAAGTGCACCTGCAAATTGTCCATTTTTATAACAAAAAATGCTATTTCTGGTACACAGCGAGGTGTAAAATTATTTCCAAATAAAATATTTATTTTTATTTTTTAAGTGGGAGTAAACTCCCTTGTTTGATTTTATTTTTATTTTTTTTTACCTATAATAAAACTTACCTATAGGTACAATAAATATCTCCTAAACGTGCGCAGTTTAGGAGCTATTTACTTGCGATGCGGTGACGTCACCAGCGCATGCACTCTGAAGAAACGACATACCCATGCCATTCCTTCAGAGCCATGCCATTGTGGCATTGTGCCACGCATGAGTGAGAGTGACGTCATCGCCAGTTCGGCCATTCATATCGCCAAAGCCCGCGAACCCAGAATGAAGACCAGGTTACAATGGAAGCGCCTTCAGCGGTGACAGTGCGCATGTCTGTCAGAATGTGCTAGTATGCAATGCATTCTACCACATATACAGTGCCTTGAAAAAGTGTTTATGCCTCCTTGAAATTTTCCACATTTTGTCATGTTACAACCAAAAACGTAAATGTATTTTATTGGGATTTTATGTGATAGACCAACACAAAGTGGCACATAATTGTGAAGTGGAAGGAAAATGATAAATGGTTTTCAACATTTTTTACAAATAAATATGTGAAAAGTGTGGCGTGCATTTGTATTCAGCCCCCTTTAATCTGATACTCCTAACTAAAATCTAGTAGAACCAATTGCCTTCAGAAGTCACCTAATTAGTAAATAGAGTCCACCTGTGTGTAATTTAATCTGAGGAAAAATACAGCTGTTCTGTGAAGCCCTCAGAGGTTTGTTAGAGAACCTTAGTGAACAAACAGCATCATGAAGGCCAAGGAACACACCAGACAAGTCAGGGAGAAGTTGTGGAGAAGTTTAAAGCAGGGTTAGGTTATAAAAACATATTCCAAGCTTTGAACATCTCACGGAGCTCTGTTCAATCCATCATCCGAAAATGGAAAGAGTATGGCACAACTGCAAACCTACCAAGACATGGCCGTCCACCTAAACTGACCGGCCGGGCAAGGAGAGCATTCATCAGAGAAGCAGCCAAGAGGTCCATGGTAACTCTGGAGGAGCTGCAGAGATCCACAGCTCAGGTGGGAGAATCTGTCCACAGGACAACTATTAGTCGTGTTCTCCACAAATCTGACCTTTATGGAAGAAGAAAGCCATTGTTGAAAGAAAGAAGTCCTGTTTGCAGTTTGCGAGAAGCCATGTGGGGGACACAGCAAACATGTGGAAGAAGGTGCTCTGGTCAGATGAGACCAAAATTGAACTTTTTGACCTAAAAGCAAAACGCTATGTGTGGTAGAAAACTAACACTGCACATCACCCTGAACACACCATCCCCACCGTGAAACATGGTGGTGGCAGCATCATGTTGTGGAGATGCTTTTCTTCAGCAGGGACAGGGAAACTGGTCAGAGTTGATGGGAAGATGGATGGAGCCAAAACCTGTTATGCCGCGTACACACGGCCGGACTCTCCGGCATACTTGGTCCGGCGGACCAGAGTCTGTCGGACAATCCGACCGTGTGTAGGCTCCGGCGGACTTTTCCAGCGGACATTTTCCAAAAAGCCAGCCGGACCTAGATTTGAAACATGTTTTAAATCTTTCCGTCAGACTCAGCTTCTGACGGAAAGTCCGCTCGTCTGTGTGCTGGTCCGACGGAAAGCCCGCTCATCTGTATGCTGGTCCAACGGACCAGATACGACGCAAGGGCAGGGTATTGCATTTTGCGCTCGCTGCAACAGGAAAAACACATTTTCCTATTGCGCCGAGCGCGGGGCATACCAGGCCCTTAGGTCTGGTATGGATTATAAAGGGAAACCCCTACGCCGAAAAAACAGCGTGGGGTCCCCCAAAAATCCATACCAGACCCCGACCCAGGCACGCAGCCCGGCCGGTCAGGAAAGGGGGTGGAGACGAGCGAGCGCCCCCCCTCCTGAAGACCGCATGCCCTCAACATGGGGGGTGGGTGCTTTGGGGGAGGGGGACGCCCTGCGGCCCCCCCCACCTCAAAGCACCTTGTCCCCATGTTAATGAGGACAAGGGCCTCTTCCTGACAACCCTGGCCGTTGGTTGTCGGGGTCTGCGGGCGGGGGTTTATCGGAATCCGGGAGCCCCCTATAATAAGAGGGCCCCCAGATCCCGGCCCCCCACCCTATGTGAATAAGTATGGGGTACATGGTACCCCTACCCATTCACCTAGGGAAAAAGTGTCAATAATAAAACACACACTACACAGGTTTTTAAAATAATTTATTAAACAGCTCCGGGGGTCTTCTTCCGGCTTCGGGGGTCCCTCCGGTTCCTCTTCTCCCGGCGTCCGGTTGGTTCTTCTCCGCTCTCTCCAGCCTCTTCTCTCGGTGTTCCAGCTCTTCGGCCGGCTCCTCCGCTATCTTCAGGCCGCTCTCTTGCCAGCGGAGGTCCGGACTTCTGGGCTTCTTCCCTCTTCTCTTTTCCAGATGTTGACACGACGCTCTCTCCGGCTGGACTGCTCTCTGAGGGCTCCGTTGTGACTTACATAGGCGGAGACCCCATCCCCTTATGATGTCACAGTCCCTGGGCATGCTGGGACTGTGAGGTTTTAGGGGGCGTGGTCAACATCATTGGTCATATCCCCAAAAAGACTTGCAGCTGTAATTGCAGTATCTATCTATCTATCTATCTATCTATCTATCATACTTTTTTTTTTTTTTTTTCCACGAGTCACCACAATAACCTAAACAGGTCCTTCGCTGAAGGTTGGGGGGCTTCTCAATGATCTGCTGCAGTACAGGGGTACCTGTGGTTTTGATGCTGGTTAGCTGTTCTTGGCCAAAGGCTTCTATTATGTTCTGAAAGCGCACCAAAACCGTGCTACATAATAGAAGTCTATGGAAAATCATAGCTAACCTGCGCCAAAATTGTGGGGATGCTGCGCTGCGGCCGAAGTGCAGCGAATCGGTGAGAAGCCCCCCTTAGTCTTGTTCCCTTTCCCTTTTACCCTTGGTGATGAAGGGGTTAAATATGACGTGCTGAAGTCTGACCTCGTATGAAATCCTGTTTGTGCATTTATTTATTTTTTTTTGAACAGAGGATCAATGAATAATTCCACGGTTTTATTATGTTGACATGAGGATTCCTTGGAAATAACAAAAGCACAACACAAAGTAGCTACGGGATTTATTTATTTTATTTAAAAAAAAGCGTATGACGAGCAGCCATGTAAATTGAGGGCAACCCTGGGCGATCGATTATTGTTCCCCTGAGATAACACTGGAGCCAGGAGGGTCTGAAGCTGGAAGTGGAAACGTGCAGTCTTGTCCGAAATGATTCTGCGTGTTTATATCGCTATCGTGCAGCCGACCGCTCTTCTGAACAGTGTTGGTTTAGAATTTAGCTCTACTCCTGTTTCAAAAAAAAAACAAAAAAATCCACTTTTAAATGGCTTGCAGGGATTTTAACAAACTTTGTTGCGTTTTCTGCTCTAAAATTGATGGTTGTTTCACCATGTCCTTCAGGCTGGGTTCACACTGGTCCGACAAACGCTCCGACATTGGGAGCTCATGTCGCATGACGTGTGAAATCCAATGTTTCCCTATGGGAGCCGTCCTAACTGGTCCGACACAAGTCGTTCCGACTTTAGAGATGCTCCCTGTACTACTTTGATCCGACTTTGATCCTACTTCAGCCTATTGACTATCATTGAAGTCGGATCAAAGTCGGATCGCCGTCTTGCATGATCCGACTTCGGCACGCGACTTGTGCTCAGATGATCTTGAGGGGGAACTCCGCCAAATTTTAAATAAAAAACCGGCATGGGTTCCCCCACCAAGAGCATACCAGGCCCTTGGGTCTGGTATGGACCTTGAGGGGAACCCCCTACGCCGAAAAAACGGCGTGGGGGTCCCCCCCAATCCATACCCTTATCCGAGCACGCAGCCCGGCCGGACAGGAATGGGGGTGGGGACGAGCGAGCGCCCCCCCCCCCTCCTGAGCCGTACCAGGTCGCATGCCCTCAACATGGGGGGGTTGGTGCCTTGGGGAGGGGGCGCACTGCGGCCCCCCCCCCACCCCAAAGCACCTTGTCCCCATGTTGATGAGGACAAGGGCCTCTTCCCAACAACCCTGGCTGTTGGTTGTCGGGGTCTGCGGGGGCCCCCAGATCCCGGCCCCCCACCCTATGTGAATGAGTATGGGGTACATCGTACCCCTACCCATTCACCTAGGGAACGTGTCAATTTAAAAAAAAACACTACACAGATTTTTAAAGTAATTTATTAGACAGCTCCGGGGGTCTTCTTCCGACTTCGGGGGTCTCTCCGGTTCTTCTCCACGCTCTCCGGATCTTCTGCCGGGCTCCTCCGCTCTCTTCTGCTCTTTTGCCGCTCTTTTGCTATAGCGGAGGAGCCAGGTCTTCAGTCTTCTGCCCTCTTCTCTTCTTCTGATGTTGACACGACGCTCTCTCCGGCTGGAATGCTCTCTGTGCGCTCTGCTATGGCTTATATAGGCGGTAACCCCGCCCCCTTATGCCGTCACAGTCCCTGGGCATGCGTGATGACCACGCCCCCTTATGCCGTCACAATCCCAGCATGCCCAGGGATTGTGACGGCATAAGGGGGCGGGGTCACCGCCTATATAAGCCATAGCAGAGCGCACAGAGAGCATTCCAGCCGGAGAGAACGTCGTGTCAACATCAGAAGAAGAGAAGAGGGCAGAAGGCAGAAGACTGAAGACTGAAGACCTGGCTCCTCCGCTATAGCAAAAGAGCGGCAAAAGAGCAGAAGAGAGCGGAGGAGCCCGGCAGAAGATCCGGAGAGCGTGGAGAAGAACCGGAGAGACCCCCGAAGTCGGAAGAAGACCCCCGGAGCTGTCTAATAAATTACTTTAAAAATCTGTGTAGTGTTTTTTTTTTAATTGACACGTTCCCTAGGTGAATGGGTAGGGGTACGATGTACCCCATACTCATTCACATAGGGTGGGGGGCCGGGATCTGGGGGCCCCCTTATTAAAGGGGGCTCCCGGATTCCGATAAGCCCCCGCCCGCAGACCCCGACAACCAACGGCCAGGGTTGTCGGGAAGAGGCCCTTGTCCTCATCAACATGGGGACAAGGTGCTTTGGGGTGGGGGGGCCGCAGCGCGCCCCCTCCCCCAAGGCACCAACCCCCCCATGTTGAGGGCATGCGACCTGGTACGGTTCAGGAGGGGGCGCTCGCTCGTCCCCACCCCCATTCCTGTCCGGCCGGGCTGTGTGCTCGGATAAGGGTCTGGTATGGATTGGGGGGGACCCCCACGCCGTTTTTTTGGCGTAGGGGGTTCCCCTCAAGGTCTATACCAGACCCAAGGGCCTGGTATGCTCTTGGAGGGGGAACCCATGCCGGTTTTTTTATTTAAAATTTGGTGCGGAGTTCCCCCTCAAGATCATCAGAGCACAAGTCGCGTGCCGAAGTCGGATCATGCGAGACGGCGATCCGACTTTGATCCGACTTCAATGATAGTCAATAGGCTGAAGTAGGATCAAAGTCGGACCAAAGTAGTACAGGGAGCATTTCTAAAGTAGGACGGCTCCCATAGGGAAACATTGGATTTCACACGTCATGTGACATGAGCTCCCAATGTCGGAGCGTTTGTCGGACCAGTGTGAACCCAGCCTCACAGATTGATTCTGGTTCATTATAATCACCTGGTGCACTCTGTGTTCCAATGAGAAAAGCGGCAGTTTGAGCATCCCTTCCGTTCTCACATATAGGTGTTTTGAATCGCGGGGCGTAATTGCCACGATTTTAAAATGTCAAATCTCACAGAAGCGTGTTCAGGTGCCATTCATTTCAATGAAACCTAAAAACATGGTGCAATTTTTTTTTTTGTCACGCAACAATTGTGGCAAAATTGCACCGTGTTTTTAGGTGCCAATGGGAATAAGGTCTGAAAAAACAAAAGAATTTATTAAGAAATATTAATAAATGTAAACCTGATTTGTCTAGCGATTGTGTATGTATATATGTATATATATATATATATATATATATATATATATATATATATATATATATATATAATATTACATTTTTATTTTATTATTTTTTTGCTATTTTTATATTTTTCCCACAGAAGTGGAGTTATCCTTTAAAGTGATGTTAAACCCAAAACCAAAAATGTAATATACAATATTTTAGCTTTCCAATCATTTAGATGTGGTGGCTCCATTAGTGTTTTTTTTTTTTGGTTTTTTTTAGTTTTTTTTTAGTTTTTTAGTTTTTTTTTTATCCTTCTTTTCCTTCCTTTTATCCTTTTTTGTCCTTTTTATCCCCCACTCCGGATGAAGGAGCACAGGGGCGCCTTTTGAACAGCAGCATTGTCAGTCTGGGGGAGGAGAGTGTTAGATGGACTAGCAGATTTAAATTGAAGCCAAACCAAGCTAATACTTTATATACAGTTACAGCAAATTTTTTTTATTTTATTTTTTTCCTTTTCAATAAAGGTTTCACATAAATAAAAGCTGATCGTTGTAAGTAGTAAATGTGTTTGTAAGACATGTGCACTGCCGAAAAATTCTTTTGTTTTTCGTTTCATTCGTTTTGGTTTTTTTTTCGTAAATTCGTAAGTTTGAAAATTCAAAAATAAGAAAGAAAATCCAAGAATTTGAAAGAACGAAAATTCCAAATAATAACTAACTAATAATTAACTATTAAATCATAGGTATTGGAATTTCCTTTCAAATTTGGCTGTTAGTGAACGTAACAAATACAGATTTATCTGAAGTTACTAATTATCCGAAATAACAAATGCTGCATCTAAACAAATAGAAGGGATCTAATTAATAATAAAAATAAAAAGTTTTTATTATTATTAATTCATTGCGTTCCATTCGTTTAGATACGGCATTTGTTACTTTGGATAAATTCGTACTCGTTACGTTCACTAACAGCCAAATGATTTAAGAATTTTCGGGTTTTCGAATATTCAGATTTTCGTTCTTATTTTCGTTCTTTTGAATTTTCGGATTTTCATTCTTATTTTCGAATTTCCGAATATTCTGAAATTTGCAAATTTGGATGTTTCAGAATTAATGAATTTGTTGAAATTTGTTAAACGAAATCGGAACAAAACGAATTGCACATGTCTAGTGTTTGTGTCATCCCTGTAACTGATACATTCTGCTGGAGAGCTTTTTCTTTTGAAAAATAATGACTTACTGGCCGGATCACCAGATGAAAATAGAAGAAAAAAAGAAAATGAATGCAGCCATCACATCTACGAATTGGTAAGCTGCAATTTAATAAAAAGCTTAAAACTGCTTTAAACATTATTGCTCTGTAAACTGGGGGGGGGGGGGGGAGAGTACTGTGTACTCCGCTCCAGCAGCTAGAAGGTTGCAGTAAAAGAAAAGCTAGTTTCTGATTGGCTCCCGCACTGCACCGTGTCAGTTTTATTTAGAATCAGACCTGTGTACACAAATCTTTAGAATTTTCGGTTGTCCTTTGTTCTAGATCTCTGAACTTTGTCCCCTGCATTCTCCATGCCATGATGTTTTTTTGTGCCTGGAGTGAGGTTTTGCTATTATACCTAGTTTGTGGAAAGGCGTTAATGTGGAGAAATATAAACCAGAAAACTCGGCGACAAACCAAAAATAGCGTGCAGGTTTTGTTTTCTTTGTTTGAACTTTAGTTTTAAGGTGGATCTATTGGAATCTCTAAAAATAACCTATTCTAGTATTAGGCTTGGACTAGCGGTACCCTGACATTGGTAATGATGACTGTGGACGTCGTACACGGCACATTCCACTCAAAGCCAAGTGGAGACTGCTAAAGCAAACAAAATCTTGGGATGTAGAAAAGGGAGGCTAATCGGGGGCCATTTTTTTTTTTTTTGGGCACAAGAACAGGTCCAGGAAAGTTGAATGGAGCTCCCCTAACCATAAGCACCCTTAAAAACCACCTAAGCTGTCCATATCCATAATGATTTACAACAGCTTATTTAGCTTTCAGGACAGATTCTCTGATCCATGCTAACAGTGCAGATTGATAAATCTCCTGCTGAGGCTACTGTATTCTGCCAGCGGCTGCAGGAAAGCCCGCATCTGGTGGGATGAAGTCATGGCTCCTTCAACCAAAGTCGTAGCATCACCCCCACAGGGGCCGCTGGTAGTTTGGGCCTATTTCCATCATTTACAGCATGCCCAGCCAGGCACATGGCATTTTCAGCATTTTTCTTTTTGGCTCAAGAATACTTCTAGGGGTTTCTTTTAGGGCCTCTCTCGTTCTCTCTCTCTCTCTCGTTTTCTCTCACTCGTTCTCATTTTATCTCTCGCTCTCTCTTGCGCTCTCTCTCTCGTTCTCTCTCTCTCTCTCTCGTTCTCTCTCTCGTTCTCGTTCTCTCTCTCTCTCTCTCGTTCTCTCATTTTTTCGCTCTCTCTCTCTCGTTCTCTCATTTTTTCGCTCTCTCTCTCGTTCTCTCATTTTTTCGCTCTCTCTCTCGTTCTCTCATTTTTTCGCTCTCTCTCTCGTTCTCTCTCTCGTTCTCTCTCTCGTTCTCTCTCTCGTTCTCTCTCTCGTTCTCTCTCTCGTTCTCTCTCTCGTTCTCTCTCTCTCGTTCTCTCGTTCTCTCTCTCTCGTTCTCTCTCGTTCTCTCTCTCTCGTTCTCTCTCTCTCGTTCTCTCTCTCTCTCGTTCTCTCTCTCTCTCGTTCTCTCTCTCGTTCTCTCTCTCGTTCTCTCTCTCGTTCTCCTTCTCTTTCTCTCTTTTTCTCTCTTTTTCTCTCTCTCGTTCTCTTTCTCTCTTTTTCTCTCTTGTTCTCTCTTGTTCTCTCTTTTTCTCTCTTTTTCTCTCTTTTTCTTCCTTCCTTCCTTCCTTCCTTCCTTCCTTCCCTTCCTTCCTTCCTTCCTTCCTTTCTCGTGGTAATAACTGTGAGGGATGAACTGAAGAATTAAATGTTCAGTTGTTAGGTGGCAGTGAGATCATTACAGGTATTAACCCCATCCGGGTACCAGGATACAATCTTTTCTGCCATTGGGGACCTTTTAATGGTATCTGAAACCCCCGGCGTGGATTGTCCCCCAGGTGAGGTCAGCTGTGTCCCTGGAGAAAGTCAGGCGGTGTCAAAATCCCCAGAATATGAAGTCCAACTGACCATCCAAAAGAGACTGATGCAGTAATGTAACAATCTGAAAGCCTACAAAGCAAATAAATGTCACAAAACTGCAAAAGATGATTAGCTGACTGATATCAAGAAAACCCATTTTCGAACACGACAGAAAATAATTCTCCGCAGAGCGTCATTAACACAAGATAACGATCGCACAGTTGTAAGCGAGAGACCTGCTGTGACATCTGCGAAATCTGATCACAGGTGCTACATGATGTGACAGAACAACAGACCATTTCCAGGAATATCGTTTAGATTTTAAAACAGCGGTTGCTCTTATGTTTGAGCATCTAGCTGTTTCGATTGTAGACATTTCATTTGTTTATTTCAGTGATAAAGGTTACCATTTCTAACTTAAAGTGTATTTCCACTTTTAAAGCCAAAATGGGATAACGCCTACCTTATATTTGTTACTTGTCCCTGTAGGCAGGTGAAATAAACTAGTCTGCCACAAGGGAGCTCTGTCCCAAAATAGTGTGTAATAAGGAATTTATGTAAGTGGGTGTTGGGTCCTCTTTTAGACAAGGACTTCATGTAGTGATGTAATAGGTGGAGTTAGTGTCCATATATTGTCAGGTTGGGAGAAGCCTAATGCAGTTGGGGCATGGGAGCCAAGCCCACACACACTTGCAGATGTAGTCCGCTACTGCAAAGGCCCAGGACAGGGCAGAGTAGGGTTGCCACCTGTCCGGGATTCACCCGGACAGTCTGGGTTTTGGATCTTGTGTCCAGGTTTCAAGTGGACTGAATCCCGGACACATTATTCAGACCGGGCTGTGGCTCCCCAAGTAACCAAGATGGTCACCCGCAAATCTGTTGCCGGAGCTGGGGGCAAGGCAATGATGTCAGCAAAAGTAATTTGGCCACACCCACCGTTCGCTGCGGCATGCTATGCGCACCGCAATACCACTCACCTTTGCAGTAGGTGCAGTACCTTCTTGCCCCATGCAGCCAGAATGTTGAATTGCAATAGACGGGAGTAAGCAAATAGAACTGAAGGAGGCTACCATTAGACCCACAACACTCATGCAAAAGTGAAGAGCTGGATGGCTCTTGGGGCATCAGGATCTGGGAGTGAAGAGTTAGGAGTTTCTCTTGCAGAAGGGAAAACTCTGGTCTGAGCTGCATCGAAGATCAGACCTAGGTGTTTAAGTGATAAGTTGGTTTAATTTGAGTCCTTGACCTGGAACAAGCATGACGTTTAGAAAGCCTCATTAAAACCAGGACCGGGAGTTAGGATCTCTATACCTAATCCAAGACCGTGTCGCAATGAACTGCAGGCAAACAAGGAGCAGGATGGAATTATTTTTTCCAAGAAATAAGTTTCTAACTATAAATGTGATTTCCATTTGAGAAAAATTGTACATGCTCTCCAAGGTCATCTAAGGTCCTCTAATGTCATCAAGACTGGTGTAGGGTCCATAGCCCTGCAATGGATGTGAGGACACTGATGAATGGTCATTTTCGGAGGATCAGGTAAGTAAAACTGCTTTTTGCAAACCCCCCAGTGGCGGTGCGTCCATAAGGTTGCGCGGGCGCCGCCCCCTCTCTCCAGCCACCCCTCTAGCACCAATAGATAGATTCATGCATTGCATGACTCTATCTATGGCCGCCACTGCCACCCCCTATTCAGACGCCCAGCCCCTGAATTACAACGGCAGAATTTTATTATTTTTTTTAAAGCACCTAATTAGAGCCATAGGCCACTCAGCTGTGTTAGGAAAGCGAATATTCATAAACTTTTCTAACACTAAACCGCCTCTCCGCCAATCAGGTGCTCAGATCTGTTACCCATCACTTGATTGGCTGAAAACGACAGGCACTGTGATTGGAAGCGTCCAATCATAGCAGAGGATAGGAGAAGACATCGAGGAGCTGTCCCACCACCACCAAGACAGGGTAACTACAGACAGCGGGCGGGGGGGCGGGCACACTGGCAGCATTTGATATGGCACACTGGCAGCATTTGATATGGCACAGTGGCTGCGTTTGATGGGCACAGTGAGGCTGCACTTGATGGACACAGTGAGGCTGCACTTGATGGGCACAGTGAGGCTGCACTTGATGGGCACAGTGAGGCTGCACTTGATGGGCACAGTGAGGCTGCACTTGATGGGCACAGTGAGGCTGCACTTGATGGGCACAGTGAGGCTGCACTTGATGGGCACAGTGAGGCTGCACTTGATGGGCACAGTGAGGCTGCACTTGATGGGCACAGTGAGGCTGCACTTGATGGGCACAGTGAGACTGCACTTGATGGGCACAGTGAGGCTTCGTTTGATGAGGCACAGTGAGGCTTCGTTTGATGAGGCACAGTGAGGCTTCGTTTGATGAGGCACAGTGAGGCTTCGTTTGAGGCACAGTGAGGCTGCGTTTGATGGGCACAATGGCGACCATTGATGGGGGTTTTTTTCAGAATTTTTCAGTTTGTTTACGCCCCCCCCCCCAAAAAAAAATTTTGAGCATCAGCCGCCACTGCCCCAGACAGAAACGAGCATTAACCCTTGGGCAGGGGCAGCCTGGGAGGGAGGGAGGAATTTTACCTTTTCAAACGAAGACTTGTATAAACCCATGAAGTAAGCGTTAAACGACCGGTTAAACACGAAGAACTATAGCTTCCCTCTCCATTTTACAAAACACGTAACAAAGCAACAGACTGACAAAGTATACAAAGCAAAGACCATATATAATCTCCGCAATCCATTCAGGTGCATTAATCAAAGACCTGATATAGGTCTACCTAATAGGAGAGACGGGCTCTGTAAACAAGGGAGAGAGAGAGAAGTTACTGAAGACACAACAAAGGCCATATCGTTTAATGGAACATCCTTTTCGTGTCCGCAATTCGCTTACGATTCCCACAATACAACTTAACTAAACATGGCTCTTTAAATAATTGCCAAGCGTAATTATTTCTCTGCACAAAACCACAATGATGGCGGGAACGGTGAGCTCAGGATGAGCAAGCGTAATGGACAGAGGCACAATGCTAATGGATGGAAAAGCAGATACTATTACATAGTGATGCGTGTCTATTTTCCTCAGCTGTATTGCTGGATGTATGGGGTGAGCGGGTCTGCAGTGTCTACAATGAGGGAATGGTTTATAGAATTGTGTCTGGCTTCATGTGCCTTCTTATGAGGTCAGGTTGCCTAAAGGGCAACTCCAGCCCTCAAGCTGAACCATATAGGAGTAAAAGTAAAATAACGTGTTCCTACTTCACCTAGTGATCTATAGAATAACAAGACGTCTGTTCAGATCTTGCAATTGTGGCAATGCGGGGGATTTACTAAAACTGGGGCACGCAGAACCTGGTGCAGCTGTACATGGGAGCCAATCAGCTTCTAACTTCAGCTTATTCACTTAACCGGTTCAATACAGGGCAATTTCACCCCCTTCCTTCCTAGGCCTATTTTTAGTTTTCAGCGTTGTCGCATTTTAAACGTCAATTGCGCGGTCGTGCGACGTTGTACCCAAAAAAAATTGACGTCCTTTTTTCACCACAAATAGAGCTTTCTTTTGGTGGTATTTGATCGCTTCTGCGGTTTTTATTTTTTGCGCTATAAACAAAAGAAGAGCGACAATTTTGAAAAAAACACAATATTTTTTACTTTTTGCTATAATAAATATCCCAATTTTTTTTTTTAAAAACAAATTTTTTCCTCAGTTTCGGGCGATACGTATTCTTCTACATATCTTTGGTAAAAAAAAAACGCAATAAGCGTATATTGATTGGTTTGCGCAAAAGTTATAGCGTCTACAAAATACGGGATAGATTTATGGCATTTAAAAAAAAAAAAAAATTATTTATTTTTTTTGGCGGCGATCGCGATTTTTTTTCGTGACTGCGACATTATGTGGACACATCGGACACTTTTGACACATTTTTGGGACCATTCACATTTATACAGCGATCAATGCTATAAAATTGCATTGATTACTGTGTAAATGTGACAGGCAGTGAAGGGGTTAACCACTAGGGGGCGGGGAGGGGTTAAGTATGTTTCCTAGGGAATGCTTCTAACTGAAGGGGGAGGGGACGCTCAAGGGGAGGAGACCGATCAGTGTTCCTCCGTTCTGGGAACACAGATCGCTCTCCTCAGAGCTGACAGGCTGTGGATCTGTGTGTTTACACACACAGATCCACATGCCGGCCCGGTTAACGGGCAATCGCGGGTGCCCGGTGGACATCGCGGCCGCCGGGCAGACACGCACTGGTTCCCGAGCAACGCGGCGGGCGTGCCCCCTAGATGGCCGGGAATCCCAGGACGTCATATGACGTCCACCCAGGATGGGAGATCCCATCCCAGGACGTCGTATGACTATAGCTGGGTATTGAAGTGGTTAAGCTTTGGCAATAAAACCTGGAAGCTGATTGGTTTATATGCAGAGCTGCACCAGATTTTGCACTCTCCAGCTTCAGTAAATACCCCCAATGTTGTCTTCCCAGATGATGAAACGCACAAGGCGGGGCAGGGGCGCTGACGTCACCGCACTCATCAGATCGCACCCGCGGCACAAATCTTCAGCCGGGGACAAATGGTAACACAATCAAAGGATACTTTCCTAGTGTCAGGTTGACACTTTGTGAATGTGAGTGTTCTTAAATTATTCTAATAAAAAGCTTGTGCATTTTACGGATTCACGCTATGGGAGCCTTCCTTCTTTTTTACTTGACTTATATGCCTGATTGGGACCTGGATGTGAGGACTAGGGATGAGCTTCGAGTTCGAGTCGAACCCCTGTTCGACTCGAAACATCGCCTGTTCGGTTGTTGGACGAATTGCTAACGTTATGGGCCGTTTGTGCCAATTCGAGTGGCACATCACGGCCCATAATTCACTGCGGCATCGCAGTGCATAGCCCACATGCTTGGCTAATCACAGCGCCGTCTGTACAGAGAGCCGTAATTGGCCAAAGTCAGGGTAGCTTTGGCCAATTATGGCTCAGGGGGTTTAGTACACGCCCCACACTATATAAGGCCGCCTGCATGGCGGCCTTGTGTAGTGTGTTGCGGCGGCGGAGAGGGATAGACAGAGAGACGGTGTCATTTGATTTACAGGCTAGTCAGTTCGCTGCACTTGCAGTGTATTGTGTGTGTATATTTTATATATATATATATATATATATATATATATATATATATATATATATATATATATATATATATATATATATATATATATATATATATATATATATATATATATATATATATATATATATATATATATATATATATATTATTCAGTTTAGCTAGATCCGTTCCTGTTATTCTCTTCCTAATATACTAACAGGCAGGCAGGTGTTTTTACAGTATACAGTTAGTGTACTGTGTCCTCTGCACAGTGTGCACCTAAAGCTACCGGAAGACAATTGCTGGTGTTCTTCTGATCCTATTAATACCACAGGCAGCTGCAGTATTTACAGTTAGTGACCGATGCCATTGAGCCGAGGGAAGAGGCCGCGTTGGCAGCTGCTTTGCCAGACAAAGTATCCTGCGCCTGGGTGAGAGAGGATGAGGACGGCTTGGTCATCCACTCTACCAAGTCTTGCGCATGTTGCGGCTCAACACGGCCAGCTGCCGAAAAAAAGGACAACCCTGTCCCACGCCCACGTGCTGATGAGGATGCACCGTGTCCACCACCAGCACTGTTGCCTTTAACCACTTGAGCCCCGGACCATTATGCTGCCTAAGGACCAGAGGTCTTTTTCCAATTCGGCACTGCGTCGCTTTAACTGCTAATTGCACAGTCATGCAATGCTGTACCCAAACGAAATTTGCGTCCTTTTCTTCCCACAAATAGAGCTTTCTTTTGATGGTATTTGATCACCTCTGCGGTTTTTATTTTTTGCGCTATAAATGGAAAAAGACCGAAAATTTTGAAAAAAAATGATATTTTCTACTTTTTGTTATAAAAAAAATCCAATAAACTCAATTTTAGTCATACATTTAGGCCAAAATGTATTCGGCCACATGTTTTTGGTAAAAAAAATGTCAATAAGCGTATATTTATTGGTTTGTGCAAAAGTTATAGCGTCTACAAACTAGGGTACATTTTCTGTAATTTACACAGCTTTTAGTTTATGACTGCCTATGTCATTTCTTGAGGTGCTAAAATGGCAGGGCAGTACAAAACCCCCCCAAATGACCCCATTGTGGAAAGTAGACACCCCAAGGAAATTGCTGAGAGGCATGTTGAACCCATTGAATATTTATTTTTTTTGTCCCAAGTGATTGAATAATGACAAAAAAAAAAAAAATATTTACAAAAAGTTGTCACTAAATGATATATTGCTCACACAGGCCATGGGCCTATGTGGAATTGCACCCCAAAATACATTCTGCTGCTTCTCCTGAATATGGGGATACCACATGTGTGGGACTTTTTGGGAGCCTAGCCGCGTACGGGGCCCCGAAATCCAATCGCCGCCTTCAGGATTTCTAAGGGCGTAAATTTATGATTTCACTCTTTACTGCCTATCACAGTTTCGGAGGCCATGGAATGCCCAGGTGGCACAAAACCCCCCCAAATGACCCCATTTTGGAAAGTAGACACCCCAAGCTATTTCCAGAGAGGCATATTGAGTCCATGGAATATTTTATATTTTGACACAAGTTGCGGGAAAGTGACACATTTTTTTTTTTTTTTTTTTTGCACAAAGTTGTCACTAAATGATATATTGCTCACACAGGCCATGGGCATATGTGGAATTGCACCCCAAAATACATTTAGCTACTTCTCCTGAGTACGGGGATACCACATGTGTGGGGCTTTTTGGGAGCCTAGCCGTGTACGGGACCCCGAAAACCAATCACCGCCTTCAGGATTTCTAAGGGTGAAAATTTTTGATTTCACTCTTCACTGCCTATCACAGTTTCGGAGGCCATGGAATGCCCAGGTGGCACAAAACCCCCCCAAATGACCCCATTTTGGAAAGTAGACACCCCAAGCTATTTGCTGAGAGGCATGGTGAGTATTTTGCAGCTCTCATTTGTTTTTGAAAATGAAGAAAGACAAGAAAAAACTTTTTTTTTTTTTTCTTTTTTCAATTTTCAAAACTTTGTGACAAAAAGTGAGGTCTGCAAAATACTCACTATACCTCTCATCAAATAGCTTGGGGTGTCTACTTTCCAAAATGGGGTCATTTGGGGGGGGTTTGTGCCACCTGGGCATTCCATGGTCTCCGAAACTGTGATAAGCAGTCAAGAGATAAATCAAAAATTCACGCCCTTAGAAAGCCTGAAGGCGGTGCTTGGTTTTCGGGGTTCCGTACGCGGCTAGGCTCCCAAAAAGTCTCACACATGTGGTATCCCCGTACTCAGGAGAAGCAGCAGAATGTATTTTGGGGTATAATTTCACATATTCCCATAGCATGTTTGAGCAATATATCATTTAGTGACAATTTTGTGCAAAAAAAAAAAAAAATTGTCTCTTTCCCGCAACTTGTGTCGCAATATAAAATATTCCATGGACTCGACATGCCTCTCAGCAAATAGCTTGGGGTGTCTACTTTCCAAAATGGGGTCATTTGGGGGGGTTTTGAACTGTCCTGGCATTTTATGCACAACATTTAGACGCTTATGTCACACATCACCCACTCTTCTAACCACTTGAAGACAAAGCCCTTTCTGACACTTATTGTTTACATGAAAAAGTTTTTTTTTTTTGCAAGAAAATTACTTTGAACCCCCAAACATTATATATTTTTTTAAAGCAAATGCCCTACAGATTAAAATGGTGGGTGTTTCATTTTTTTTTTTCACACAGTATTTGCGCAGCGATTTTTCAAACGCATTTTTTGGGGAAAAAACACACTTTTTTAAATTTTAATGCACTAAAACACACTATATTGCCCAAATGTTTGATGAAATAAAAAAGATGATCTTAGGCCGAGTACATGGATACCAAACATGACATGCTTTACAATTGCGCACAAACGTGCAGTGGCAACAAAATAAATACATTTTTAAAAGCCTTTAAAAGCCTTTACAGGTTACCACTTTAGATTTACAGAGGAGGTCTACTGCAAAAATTACTGCCCTCGATCTAACCTTCGCGGTGATACCTCATATGCATGGTGCAATTGCTGTTTACATTTGACGCCAGACCGCCGCTTGCGTTCGCCTTAGTGCGAGAGCAGGGGGCAACAGGGGTGCTTTTTTTTTTTTTTTTTTTTTTTTTTTTTTTTTTTTTTTCTTTATTATGTTTTTGCTTTTTTATCTTATTTTTAAACTGTTCCTTTCAATTTTATTTTTTTTTAATCATTTTTATTGTTATCTCGGGGAATGTAAATATCCCCTATGATAGCAATAGGTAGTGACAGGTACTCTTTTTTGAAAAAAATTGGGGTCTATTAGACCCTAGATCTCTCCTCTGCCCTCAAAGCATCTGACCACACCAAGATCGGTGTGATAAAATGCTTCCCCAATTTCCCAATGGCGCTATTTACATCCAGCGAAATCTAAGTCATAAAATGCTCGTAGCTTCCGGTTTCTTAGGCCATAGAGATGTTTGGAGCCACTCTGGTCTCTGATCAGCTCTATGGTCAGCTGGCTGAATCACCGGCTGTATTCTCAGGTTCCCTGTTGAGACAGGAGAGCCAGAGAAAAACACGGAAGACGGTGGGGGGGGGGGGCATTCCCTCCCACGGCTTGTAAAAGCAGTCTAGAGGCTAATTAGCCGCTAGGATTGCTTTTACATGAAAGCCGACCGCTGGCTGAAAAGAATGATACCAAGATGATACCTAAACCTGCAGGCATCATTCTGGTATAACCACTCAAAGTTGTGAATGGCGTACCTGAAGACAAAAAAATGGTTAACAATAAAGCACAGTAAACGGTAAAGTATAAAAAATTGCATACCTGAAAAGCAAACATGATAAAGCATAATAACAATAAAACATTGCAGAATAGAATACAGTAAAAAAGAGCAGAACAATAGAGAGAATAGAGAGAGAGAGAACAATAAAACGACAACTATTTTTTTTTATTTTATATATATATAATTTTTTTTTTTACACTTTTTTTGTAACTAACTTTTATAACTGTAACCGGTTCCAGGTTCGGGTCTCTCAAAATGCGATGGCATCTTGGGAGACCCTGTGAAAGTGTGCCTAGTCTGTGCAATGCTGTACCCTACGCTAATACTCAACTAGTGTATGGTAGCGTTCAAAACATTCACCAATGCAAAGACCAGGATTGTCAGGACAGGAGGGACAATAATAGCGGGTGTCACGCCTATATCCGCGCTAGCTGCAGACACAATATCTTTTTTGGGGGCGTTCGCTGGGTAGGGGTACTCGGGAGGACATAAAGAAAATGCCTCTCATGCAGCCGACTGCATTTGGTTGGGGATGTGAATGGGGGAAGTACGGGCGCTGCAGAAGCGGTGGGTTCCCAATTAGGATTGGCGAATGCAGTAGGAAGGGCACTATGGGCACGACGGGCCTGTGCTTGTCTTTCTGGTGGCAGCGGGACACTACTTGTGCTTGCCACCTCACCAGCTTGAACTGCACTTATGGGACTCGCCACGTCACCAAGTGTTACTGCAGTGCTGGTTTGACTACGACCGGGGTGTACTAGGCCGCTGGCGCTTGCCAGTTCACCAAAACGCTACCAAAAAATCTGTTAGCGATCGCAGGGATCAGGCCTGACTCTGCGAACGCTGCAGTTATGCGTTTTAGTCTTTTGTAAGTGACAGTGATCGATCGATACTGCACTTGGGTGGGCTGGGCTGGGCCGGGCGGAGGGGCAAAACGCAGGTGCTAGCAGGTATCTGGGCTGATCCCACTAACACTGCGTTTGTGAGAACCCTAAACTGCTGGGGATGCTAGTATAGATCTGATCGGATCAGATATTGATCCGTTCAGATACTATACCACTAAGGGTGGTGTACGGTGCGTGCGTGGGTGTTAGCGGTACTGGCGCTAACCTGACGCTGCCTGGGGCTGGTGCTTGCCAGTTCACCAAAATACTACCAAAAAAACTGTTAGCGATCGCAGGGATCAGGCCTGACTCTGTGAACGCTGCAGTTATGCATTTAGTGTTTTGTAAGTGTCAGTGATCGATCGATACTGCACTTGGGTGGGCTGGGCCGGGCGGAGGGGCAAAACGCAGGTGCTAGCAGGTATCTGGGCTGATTCCGCTAACACTGCGTTTTTGGGAACCCTAAACTGCTGGGGACACTAGTATAGATCTGATCGGATCAGATATTGATCCGTTCAGATACTATACCACTAAGGGAGGCGTATGCTGCGTGCGTGGGTGTTAGCGGTACTGGCGCTAACCTGACCCTGCCTGGGGCTGGTGCTTGCCAGTTCACCAAAATACTACCAAAAAAACTGTTAGCGATCGCAGGGATCAGGCCTGACTCTGCGAACGCTGCAGTTATGCGTTTAGTCTTTTGTAAGTGACAGTGATCGATCGATACTGCACTTGGGTGGGCTGGGCTGGGCCGAGCGGAGGGGCAAAACGCAGGTGCTAGCAGGTATCTGGGCTGATCCCGCTAACACTGCGTTTTTGGGAACCCTAAACTGCTGGGGACGCTAGTATAGATCTGATCGGATCAGATATTGATGCGTTCAGATACTATACCACTAAGGGAGGTGTATGCTGCGTGCGTCAGTGTTAGCGGTACTGGCGCTAATCTGACGCTGCCTGGGGCGACGCATATCACCGCCGGGCGATCAGGGGGCTAAACCTTTATTCGGTAATAAACGGCGGGTGCCCTGACACTATAAAAAATAAACAAACTAACCAGCGTCAACCGTAACGGTTATACGGTGATCAGTGGTGAAAGGGTTAACTAGGGGGCAATCAAGGGGTTAAAACATTTATTAGATAGTATATGGGGGTCCCTGTCGCTATAAAACGCTGACGGCGAACCTAAATATTTATGTCCCTAACTAGCGTCACCAGCGACACTAATACAGCGATCAGAAAAATGATCGCTTAGTGACACTGGTGACAGGGGGTGATCAAGGGGTTAAAACTTTATTAGGGGGGGTTAGGGGGGTACCCTAGACCTAAAGGGGGGTAATACTCACTGTCCCAACACTAACTGTCACAAACTGACACCAATGCAGTAATCAGAAAAAAAAAAAAAAAAAAAAAAAAAACTGCTGGTGTCAGTTTGTGACAGGGGGGGGGGGGGGGGTGATTGGGGGGGGATCGGGGGGCGATCGGGGGGGGGGGATCGGGGTGTTTTGTGTGCCTGGCATGTTCTACTGTGTGTGTGTGTGTGTTGGTGCACTCACATTGATGTCTTCTCTCCTCGGGCCGGAACGGAAATTACCGACCCGAGGGGAGATGACATCATTTCCTTTGCTGCTGTTTAGCATACAGCAGCAAAGGAATGATTCGATTGGCCGGCGGCGATCGCGAGGGGGGGGCCACAAACGGATGGTCTCCCCCTCACCACCGATCGCCGGGGCACAAAGGACGACCGCCTCGGGCACCGGGGGGGGGTCCGATCGGACCCCCCACCCGCGGAAGGCAAATCACGTACACTGTACGTGATTTTGCCTGTCCGTGCCACTTTGCCGACGTACATCGGCGTGAGGCGGTCGTCAAGTGGCTAGACACAGATGCACAGTATACATCTAAAGCTACCTGAAGACAATTGCTGGTGTTCTGATCCTATTAGTACCACAGGCAGGCACCTGCAGTATTTACAGTTAGTGTACCGTGTCCTCTGCACAGTGTGCACCTAAAGCTACCTGAAGACAATTGCTGGTGTTCTCATACTAATAATACTACAGGCAGGCAGTTGATTCCGCTAGCTGCAGTATAATCGGTATATATATACACATCCCAGCTTTGTGCAGCTACATCTCACTGCAGGCCATTAGTATGTCTGGAAGGCCAACAAGGAGAGGCAGACAGTCACAAGCCAATAAAAGAGGGCAAGCAGGCTCTGTGTCTAGAGGCAACAGTGCTGGTGGTGGACACGGTGCATCCTCATCAGCACGTGGCCGTGGGACACGCTTGTCCTTTTTTTCGGCAGCTGGCCGTGTTTAGCCGCAACATGCAGAAGACTTGGTAGAGTGGATGACCAAGCCGTCCTCATCCTCCTCATCCTCTCTCACCCAGGCTCAGGGTACTTTGTCTGGCAAAGCAGCTGCCAATGCGGCCTCTTCCCTTGGCTCAATGGCATTGGTCACTCCTTCCCTAGCCCCACCATGTCCTCCTGAGGAGTCCCCTGAACTGTTTGACCACAGGGTACATGCTCCAGGAGGATGCCCAGCATTTTGAAGGCTCCGATGATGGTACCCAGCTAGAGGAAGGCAGTAACGTGAGCCCAGAGAGAGGGGGTGCCCAAGAAGGACAGCAATCTGGCAGTCATGTTCCCCCTGCTGCAGCATACTGCCAGGTTTACTCCAGTGATGAGGAGGGAGGGGATGATGAGGAGGTCACTGACTCCACGTGGGTGCCTGATAGGAGAGAGGAGGAGGAGGCACATCTCCAACTAGGCAGGATGCCCTCCAGGGGCCAGTTTAAGGGCACCACAGACTGCATCACACCGTAGAGCTCCGCATGTGCAGGGCGCTGCTGTCTCTGCGTTCTTTGGTGTGGGCCTTTTTTGAGACGAGTGCATCAGATCGCACCGCTGCTATTTGCAACATATGTCTCAAGCGTATCTCACGTGGCCAAAACATCACCCGCTTGGGCACCACATGTTTGACCAGACATATGTCGACCTGCCCTGCAGTTCGATGGCAAGCGTACCTAAAAGACCCACACCAAAGAACAAAGCGGACCTCTCCTTGCTCCTCATCAGCTGGGTTCTCCAACCCCACTATACCTTCAGTCCTCTCTGATACCTGCACTGAGAGGAATGAATGTGTAGAATCAGGTGTGTCACAGCCAAGTACTTGTGAGCAATCTATCAGTACACCGACGTCAGATTGTACCAGGCAAATTTCCCTGCCCCAGCTGCTGCACCGCCGAAAGAAGTTCGCTCCCAGCCATCCACATGCCCAGCGGTTGAATGCTAGCTTGGCTCAGCAGTGGCCAAGGCCCAATTTTTCTGCCCCTGTTTAACAGGGCCATGTAATTACTTTTGATGCAATACTTTGCAGCAGGGCTCATTCCTGTGCTCCAACTAGAGTATCTGTGAGGGGTTGCAGTGTTGTGGCACCAGCACCAGTGCCCAAGGCCCAATTTTTCAGCCCCTGTTTAACAGGGGCGTATAATTACAATTTTTGATGCAATACTTTGCAGCAGGGCTCATTCCTGCACTCCAACTATATAGCATCTGTGAGGGGTTGCAGTGTTGTGGCACCAGTGCCTAAGGCCCAATTTTTCTGCCCCTGTTCAACAGGGACATGTAATTACAATTCTTGATCTAATATTTCACAGCAGGGCCCATTCCTGCGCCCACCAAGAGTAACTGTGAGGGCTTACAGTGTTGTGGCACCAGCACCACCACCACAGGCCCAATTTTTCTACCACTGTTCAACAATGGCATGTAATTACAATTCTTGATCTAATATTTCACAGCAGGGCCCATTCCTGCGCCCACCAAGAGTAACTGTGAGGGCTTATGCCGCGTACACACGAGCGGACTTTACGGCAGACTTTGCCCGGCGGACGGGATTTCGTCGGACAATTCGATCGTGTGTGGGCTCCAGCGGACTTTGTTTGCTCAAAAGTTGGATGGACTTAGATTTGAAACATGTTTTAAATCTATCTGTCGAACTCGAGTCCGGTCGAAAAGTCAGCTCGTCTGTATGCTAGTTCGACGGACAAAAAGCCACGCTAGGGCAGCTATTGGCTACTGGCTATGAACTTCCTTATTTTAGTCCGGTCGTACGTCATCACGTATGAATTCGACAGACTTTGGTGGATTGTGTGTAGGCAAGTCCGTTCATTCAGAAAGTCCGTTGTAAAGTACGTCAAAGTCCGCCGGGCAAAGTCTGCCGTAAAGTCCGACCGTGTGTACGCGGCATTACAGTGTTGTGGCAACACCAACACCTAAGGCCCCAATTTCTGCAGAGTATATAGGGCAGGCCCCTACTTTCAAACGTCCAACTTACAAACGACTCCTACTTGCAAACGGAAGGAGACAACAGGAAGTGAGATGAAATCTATCCCTAGGAAGGGAAATTCTCTCCTGTAAGAGTTAATATGGGAAAAACGTTTCTCCTTTCCACTGATGCTTTATCACCAATCCTTGTTTCACTAAAACCCCAAATTTTCAAAAAACATTTGTCATTGGGACAGAAAGTGAGGTGAAATCTTCTGAAGAGGTGCACAGACAGCAAAACAAATGTCACAGGGGTGATAACCCTTCCCTATGTTTTCCAAAAAGCTTAAAAATAGATTTTTTGGCTGGAGCTACACTTTAAAAATGTACCAGTTCAAAATTACAAACAGATTCTACTTAACAACAAACCTACAGTCCCTGTCTTGTTTGCACTGCCTGTATACTGCTGTTCAGAGTATATAGGGCCTGGCCTTTCCTTTTTTTAATTCGGCAGGACTTCGCCTCAGGCTGGGGTATATGTTGACCTTAGCTGGCCGATGGCTCATTTTGCATGATCCTATATCACACTTGAAGGGTACCTTTTTACACAAGCTGATCCATGCTCACTACACACCAAGGTAATCCAAGAAGGGGGCTCCTTATACCACTCTTTATCTTTATTCTTAGTTTGAGCGGGGTGTATTTATGGGTTAACACCATGTTTAGTATTAATGCCTATTATCATTTTGTGTTAAATCCCTTAGTTGGGTACACCTTAATGTATTTTATTATTATTCCTATACACATTTCTTTTATTCCTTTCAGCACAACATGCACACTATAGTGCACACATAGTACATCTGGATCATGCTGTGGCCTTCTAGCCTTCTTTTGGCTGCCGTCCTAGGTCCTTGGTGGGGTATTCCCGCCTCAGCCCACCGTGCTTGAGATCCCCACAAGTCCCCATGTAGAGGCTGAGCTTATCCTCGGGGACAGAGTTGTACGTTTTTGACCTGTCACCATTTTTTGTTAAACTTTTTCGTTCCCTTATTAGTAATTGATATCTCTTACAGTACATCATTATATCACACTCCTGATGAGTGGCTGAAATGCCATGAAACGCGTCGAGTGCTATTTGATACCAAGTTTTATCTGACTCCATTGTGTGTACATGCATGTATTTCTAGTGTATCCTATTGTTCATGTCTATTATGTCAATTCATTAACTGTATATGCTATGAGCAAGGTAATTTTAGTGTAAGTCATGTGACTACCAATTATTTATTTTAATATTTCTTCAACAGTTATGAATGAATTTCCTGACTGTGATTAATAAACCAATTCATTGTACATATATGCGTGTACCCATTTCTATTACAATTGTTATGGCGGGCCTCATTTAAAGTCCCATTTTCTCTCTTTCCCAAACCATATAATATGAGGTCAAACCTTAAGAGTTTCAATTTGTTTGCAATCAGGCAGACTCTTGCACTACATGGTTTTGGTAAATCTGAAGACAAGAATCTGCAGAAAATCTTATAGTGTGTATGGGGTCTTACTCTTACAAATGGGGCCATTAGAATGAAATGTGTCAAGGAGGGGTGGTCCCTGAGCAGGGACCTCTTGTATGCTTTTTGTGGATGAATAAAGATTTTACAAAGAGGTGATCTCCATAGTGTGCGGCCGGCCCTATAATGTTTTTTTTCGTGACTTGAAGCATGGATGGGTTCCTTGGTCAGCATCCGGGCCATTCATCGTGAGAGAGAGGTGCTGGTCTCAAATGGTGCTGTGGGATTTGATCCTAAACTGTTGGGAATCATAAACCAGACCGAGACAGAAAATGCTTTTAATGTAATAGCAAAAATCACAACAGTTCAGGAATGTAGTCAAAAACAGAAGCCAGGGTTTGGAAGCCAGAGCGAGGATAGTATACCTCTTCACCAGTTAAGAAGCCACAGGGGTGACGCACACCGAGGAGGACGCGTGGAAGCTGAGCTCCGATCAGGCAAATTCAATCCACTGCCATCTCAGCCTGATGAGTGGTCTTAAAAAAGAACTTGCGGGAATGTTTCACAGTTTGGAAAAATCAATTAAGAAAGAAATTACCGCAGTAAGATCTGATATGTCCCACCTCTTAGCCAGAGTGGAGGAGTCGGAGCAGCGTCAGGACTCCCAAGCAATTGCTATAAAGGAGTTGCAAGAGACTGTTACCCAGCTAGCTTTTGCTCATCGTGCCTCTCTATATAAGCTTGAAGATCTTGAAAACCGCAACCGTAGGAACAACCTACGTATCAGAGGCCTACCAGAAGCAACTAGAGACAATGATCTAGAGCCATCGATCCGTGGAATCCTTAACACAATTCTGGGCAATCCAGTCACTGACCCACTGCGATTTGATCGTGTCCATCGTGCACTGCGTCCTCGTTCTGCTAACCCAGATCAACCCAGGGATGTCGTTTGCCGCCTTCACTACTTTGAGGATAAAAACGCCATCATGACAAAACTTCGCAACACCCCTAACATTGACTTTGATGGCGCAGTCATTAACATCTTCCCTGATCTGTCCAAAGAAACTCTTGATCGCCGCAGAGCTCTAAAACCACTCCTTGAGCATTTACGCACGGATGGAATCAACTACAGATGGGGTTTCCCAGCTTGTTTGATAGCCACCAAAAATGGCCGATCTCATACCTTACGCTTCCCAGAGGAACTCCCTACCTTTCTTCAAGATCTCAATCTTCCTCCAGTTGATCTCTCGAGCTGGCAAGACCATGTTCCGAAGTTTTCAAACCCATTTGACCCTCCATGGCGGAAAACTCCATCTAAGAAAAAGCACACCTCGATTCCCGGATCCGCACAGAAGCATGGCTGAGATATGCCTCTTTCTACTTGTCTTGGACTCTCCTTCCACCCTTCTGGCGCTCACCCCTCTCTATATTTACTGATGCCTACTCTTCAATAATTGTTTGACTCTGGCCAGACCCTTTGAACTCTTTTTTAGCCCCTTTTTTGGCTTAAGGGATCTTGACCCGACAGTTTCCGTTTATTGGGTATTTTTTGCCCCAAATATAGTTTGCACTTTTAATGTTTTCGGCTATCAATGGTTAAATTTCAAAGCGAGGAGGAAGGGTGAGGGAAAAGAGAGAGGAAGGGGAAGGACTATTGCTGTTTTGTAATTTTTTCTTTTTCCTTCCCTTCCCTCTCTAAAATTCTTTACTGGAACTCATGTTATGTTATGTTATTTTATGTACTTTTAATGCACTTTCTCAACAGGCCGAATGTTGATGGGGCACATTGCTCCTTCGCTCTCCCGCCTCGGGGCGCCCTCCGCCCCCCCTTCCTTTTGGGGTTGGTGAGACCGAGCGGCCTATAGGATCTTTTACCTGGACTCTTAGCGGAGCTCCAGATGGCTGCTTGTTCTTTCTCTCCCCTCAGGGAACACTGCAGATTTCTGCGTGTTTTTTTCGTGATTCCCACATTTGTTTTGATTTGTTGGTATACTCCTTCTGTATGTTATTTCCCCTTTCCCCTACTTCCCCAAACCTTTTTTCTCTACCCTTTCCTCTCCATCCCCCCCCCACGTTGGCATATGTGGAAATTTAAAGTAAGTTATACCTTTCTGCTGCACCAATGGCAACTCTGACAATTACATCATATAATGTTCGAGGCCTTAACGTCGCTGGTAAACGACACCAAGTGATGCGTGAGCTAAAGCGCAATAATTGCTCAATTGCCTTCCTTCAGGAAACACATTTAACCCACACCACTTCGGTCAGATTGACCTCACCCCACTTTCCGCAGTGGTACTACGGTCTTTCTGACACTAATAAAGCAAAGGGTGTTGCCATTGGTTTCAGTAGTAAGGTATCTTTTCGTTTAGCGGAAATGCTTGCAGACGACCATGGTCGTTTCCTCTTCCTCAAGGGCTTTATAGGCAATACCCTATGCACATTTGCAAACATGTACTCCCCAAATCAGAATCAACCAACCTTTCTATCGCAAACCCTCACTAAACTTTCACAATTTGCTAAAGGCATCATTGTCCTCGCTGGTGACATAAATATGCCCCTTGACCCTACAATGGATACCTCCCAGGGCCGCTCTAACATTTCTTTTAAACGTTTAGCTTTTGTTAAAAAAAGGCTCTCAGACCATCAACTAATAGATGTTTGGCGCCTGTTACACCCTAAGGATAAAGACTTCTCCCATTTCTCTGCAACACACTTATCTTACTCAAGAATAGATAATATATTCCTTGATCACTTCCATCTTCCTCTCCTCAAATCTGCCCATATAGGTACAGCAACCCTATCCGATCATGCACCTGTGACGATGTGTATGACCATGCCCACCTTATCTCGTACCACAAATAACTGGAAACTTAATGAAGCTCTCCTCTCTAACCAAACTGAAGTCTCCATGTTAGCCTCTCATCTGAAACATTATTTCAAAGATAATGCAACCTCTATGACCTCCCCATCTGTTGTTTGGGAAGCGCATAAGGCAACTATAAGGGGACATTTAATTGAACTCGGTGCTAGGAAGAAGAGGGAGCATGGTCATCAAATAGCACAGGTCCTGCAACAAATAGCTGACCTTGATAAACAACATAAACTATCACTTCATAGCGCACACCTTAAAGCCCTCACACTTAAACGCGAAGAACTACAAACCCTTTTAAATTTAGATACTAAAAAGAGATTTCACCGCATATCACAAAAATTTTATGAATGGGGTAATAAGCCAAGCAGATTACTAGCTAGGTCCCTTAAAGCGAAACAAACACAGTCATTTATCCCTAAAATTAAACTTCCATCGGGTGAATTAGTACATGCAACCCCACACATAGCTAAAGCCTTTAGAGAATTCTATGCGGATCTCTATAATGTCACGAACGGGCTAGCCCCTCTACCCCCATCTGAGAGGCGCTCCCGAATCCTCTCCTATTTGAGGGCGGCGAACCTCCCTAAACTATCTAGGTCAGCTCTTAAGGAATTGGAAGAGGACTTCTCCATTGAAGAATTCCAATCCGCCTTAAAATCCTCTCCTTCGGGTAAAGCCCCCGGCCCCGATGGTTTCACTATCCTTTATTATAAGACATTTCAAGATATCCTACTTCCTCGTCTCACAGCATATGCTAACTCCATTTCCCAAACCTCAGGCTTACGTCCAGAATCCCTTTCAGCACATATCACTGTTATACCTAAACCCGGTAAGGATCCCACCCTTTGCAGCAGCTTTAGGCCAATTTCCTTGATAAATACGGACATTAAATTATTTGCCAAAGTGATGGCCAACCGCATTCTCCCTTTCATACCTAGTTGGATTTCGGCAGACCAGACCGGTTTCATACCGCACAGAGAGGCTAAAGATAATTCTTTACGGACAATTTCCCTAATCCAATATGTTCAAAGATGTGCCCAGCCCACCCTACTCCTTTCTACCGATGCTGAAAAAGCATTTGATAGGGTGGACTGGGACTATCTCAAGTTGACTTTACGACACTTTGGTTTGGGCCCGAAGATGCTCCATCGCATTTCTTCACTGTACTCCGCCCCATCTGCGCAAATTCGCATAAACGGCTCACTAAGTGATCCCTTTACCCTGCACAACGGCACTAGGCAGGGATGCCCTCTCTCCCCCCTCCTCTTTGCTATCACTTTGGAACCGTTCTTAGCAACAATTAGACATAATGTTAATATACATGGTATCCAGGTAGGAAGTAGAACTCACAAATATGCTGCTTATGCGGACGATATACTCTTCTTTATCCAACAACCGCGTATCTCCCTGCCCAACTTAATGTCGGCTTTTTCTACCTTCCAAATGATATCAAATTTTAAAATAAACCTCTCCAAATCGGAAATCCTCAACATTAACCTCCCTAGGACAGAAGCGACCTCCCTGAAGCCCCTCTTCCCATTCAGATGGGAACAGACCCATATGAAGTATTTGGGCATATACCTCACACCTAGACTACGCTCTCTTTTTAAATATAATTACATTCCATTATTAAATAGCATTAGAGCAGATCTAAGAAAGTGGTCCAATCTATCCCACTCTTGGCTAGGGAAAATCAACATAATTAAAATGAACATTCTTCCCCGCGTATTATTTATTTTTCAAATGATTCCACTTGGTGTCCCGGTGGGGTTCTTCACTATACTACAAGCAATGATTTCCCGATTTGTTTGGGGGAACAGTCGCCCTAGAATATCCAGGGACGTTCTCTTTCGCTCCAAATTCTCTGGGGGACTGGCACTCCCAAACTTTAAGACCTATTATCATGCTGTCATATTATCTAGAATCGCAGACTGGAAATACGCGATTAATTCAAAATTATGGGTGCAACTAGAATACTCTCTGAGTGGAACCGATCTTTCGGCTATCCCATGGATACCCAAAACCCATAGGCACACTTCCCACACTGTGTCCACACTCACCACGTCTTCACTAGATATATGGGATGCCATATACAGGAAATTTTCCTGGACTTATGACTCCCCCCTGATGCCCCTCCTCAATCACCATTATTTCCTACCAGGTTTACTGGATCCGGGATTTAAATCCTGGTCCCCAGAAGAACCTCTTCTGCTACATCACGTTATACACGCCAACACAATCAAACCTCTTTCGGAGATTCTCAGAACCACTCAACTTACATTTCTGGACAAGTGGAGATATCATCAATTACAACGCTTTTTACATTCCCTCCCTCATCCGTTACGAGGTTTACAAGATTTAAATGGCATAGAAGAAATACTTTACCCAAAAGACCCCCCTTTACACGGAATCTCTCAGTTTTATAAGGCTCTTATTGGCCTCTCTAACCCTGGGTATCCCCATTTCTTGGCAAATTGGGAATCAGACTTAGACTCCCCCATAACAAACACTCTAAAAGATAAAATCCTAACACTCGCTCATGTCTCCTCACCCGCCTCCAGGATGGCAGAAGTCAATTATAAACTTCTTTCCAGATGGCATTACACCCCATTTAAAATGCATCGAATGTTCCCTGATAGCTCCCCGTTGTGTTGGAGGAGCTGCGGGAACGAAGCTTCTCATGCACACATTTGGTGGCACTGCCCGCTCATTCGTCCTTTCTGGACCAATGTTATTAACCTCATAAAACTTATCACAGACGTTAGTCTCCCCCATGATCCCTGGGTTGTCCTTTTCCACGCCACTAAAGAATCCATAGGTACTTACAAACGCTCCCTTATACCGCATTTGCTAAACACTGCCAAGGCCCTAATCCCCACATTGTGGGGACAACCTACAATCCCGTCTATACAAACTTGGTTGCGTAAGGTCTCGGAGGTTCACCACCTAGAAGATATAACTCACAGCATCAGGGGTACCTCTCAGAGACACACTCTAACATGGACACCCTGGATAGTGTTCACATCTTCAACCCATTATAAAGACATTATAACTCAACATATGTGAGCCTACCTCCCTGACCTTGTCCTGGGTCTCATTGGACCTATTCTCAGAGTTCCTTCCCTTTACTGACAGCAAACCAAATTAAACTAAATTACCTTCTCTTCACATACTATCAGGCTAAAGGATATTAACATTTTGTGATATGACGATAGACATGCCAACCCCCCCCCCCTGCCCTCTTCCCCCATCACCCCCTTTTTTTTTTTTTTTCCCCATTTCTACCCTCCTCCCTTTTCTAAATTTCATTTCTTTCTTTTCCTTTTTCTCTCTGTTTCTTCTTCAGTCCATTATATATTTTTTCTTTCAATTACAAATCTTATTCAGACTCAATCTTAAGGTTTACTGTGACTATCAAGCTCATATACATTTTAAACAGCTGTTCGATTCTAGTCTATGTATGCTTGTTTATTCCCCTCAGATCTTTCGATGGCACTTTTTTTTTGATCTTCATTTCTCATTGAGTGTATATGCCTTTCGAAACCTACCTGTTTTGTATTTATAAGATTGTTTCTCATATGTCTTATGTTTAATCTGTCTTTTTGCATTCCCCCCCCCCCCTTTTTTTTTTTTTGTTTTCTCTCTCTTAAAAAAGAAAACAAGTCCTCAATAAACATTTATTAAACAAAAAAAAAGAAGCCACAGGTGATGGCAATGCATATAGCAATAGATAGGAAGTAGTTCTGGACAGCCGCACTCCGAAAAAATTTCCTTTCATTTAAAAAACAAAATCAAAAGTACATGCCACAGCAGAACAGAAGAGCTGACGCGTTTCACACTACAAACCTAAGCCCTTGCCAATTTGGACACACCCACCATTCACCACGGCACGCTGTGCGCTCTGCTATTACCCCACCCACGACTCCACCCCCTACTCCACCCACATTCTCAGAAATTTGGATTTTCAAGAGTTCCCAGGTCTGTTTTGGGAGGCTTTTTTTTTTCTTTTTTTTTTTTTTTTGACAGATAATGTGCATACAATAACTACACATATAATCTTATGGGAAGATTGTTGTTAAAGTAAACAGTCTGATGACAGGGTCACTTTAATATGTGAAGTGCTGACTAGGACTGTCTGTTTTTTTATATAAGAGGTTCCAGGGAGCTGTGGTGGAAAGTTTGGCGCGTCGGGGGTTAATTTTAGGCAGGTGAAGGTCTGGTGCTGAGCGCGTTGTTTGATCAGGTCTTTTCACAGAGCAGAAGTTTAATCCCAGGTTACCGTTACCCTGACGATCTGGACAAGATAATAATGAGTGATTGTGTTTACCTGCCCGGTACACGCCCGGCCCTCCGCTAATTTCGTTCAATTACACAAACGTATCCATGTGAGAGCGCCGCGCTGAGGTCACAGGGGTCCGAATAGAACTACGGATAATATTAATCTTTGTCCTCCTCTTAATAGCCGCACTCTGGTCTGTGAAGGGGTTTGTTATTCACAAATGCAAATAAGGCCACGTAAGCACCGGTGGAGAATTATACGCAGGATATTGCCGGCAGAAAGCTGGCCGCTAGATCGTGTGTAAAAAGTCGTCCATAGTGCATCTATACTCATACGGACATACACAGGTTTATGTTTGTATGGGTTGAGAAGTGTACTATGTGGGCTGATGTCATTCTACCTCTGCATCGCTGCTCAATAAGCACCGGTTCACACCAGAATTGCACAGGAATGTCGCGTAGTAAGATGCGTTTTTCAGCCCCTTCATTTTTAGGCTGCGTTCACATTGATGCATTTTTGCTGTGTTTTGTACCTTGCTCAAAGGGAAAAAAAAATATTGCCCCTTCAATCCTACGGGACTCTTCACACCACTAGGCTGCGGGGCGGTTAGGGTTGCCACCTGTCCGGTTTTGACCCGGACAGTTCAGGTTTTGACACATGCGTCCAGGTTTCAGTCTACCTGAAACCCCAGACACACATACCTCTAGTCCAAATACATGAAATACAAAAAAAAAAAAGTGTGGCGCTAAATGTGCCAAAAAAAAAGAAGGAACACCACGAGTATGGTGAGCCAAAGTGAAAGCACAAAATTATAGTGTTCAAAACCTGTTGAGGGTAAGAACCACAATAAGATGTGTGATAACTAAAAACATAATAAAGTCCAAGCATTAAATGCAAATAAACTTCATAAAAAGTGTCCAATCAAATAACTGTGATATAATCCTCTGTGGTGCATGATAAGACAAGGTAGAGGAAAATGTGGCTGCGTGGCATATACAAAGCAGGATGAACATTCATCTGATAAGTGATGGTGGTTAGATACTGCTTACCAGACAAGGTGGACCCACCTGCCGTATGACAGTGGGTCAATCGGGCTTGAACTGGCCAAAAGCCAGAAACTCATTGATGATACCAGCTTGGAGATGGTCGGAGCTTGTAGAGGGATCACCAGGAACAGACGTTGGATCAATTGGCAAGCATGGAGCCGGATATTGACACCAAATCTTCAGGTTTTGAGTTTTCAAAGCAGGTAAGGATTCAACCTCAATTGAGGGTCCAAACAAGGGACCAGAGACAAAATGGAACGTTAGAACATTAAACCATAGAATTGAAATGGAAAGACACTCATATGAGAGAAGAAATAGCTGCACACCCGGGGTAATAATATAGGAAGAGGGGATTGTCCCCTGTGAGGGGTTTTCTAGGCAGCAAAAAAGGTTAAAAGATACTACATGAAGTTGCGTTAATGGGATTTTTATTTATAACAAAGTATCAAAAATGCTTTAGACATTAGAAATTAGTCAAAACATGAGCTGTGGCGCAAAAGATAAAAAACAACATCACTGACATGACAGTACACAATAATATACAGTGCTCAGATACTGTAGATAAAAATGGTACATGAATCATGACGCGTTTCGACCCCACCGGGTCTTCTTCAGAGGATTTTTGTGAGCTGTAGGAATGTTAACATGTGTTGGAATTCATAATTAAAAAGAGAAAACAGTAATGGACATTTTCATATATAGTTACCAATCACATTGTGTTAAGCCATGCTTAATAGCCTCTAAAGGGGAACCCCCTTGCTTGATCCAAGCATCCCCGAATGGCCCGTACAATCACAGGAGGGAGCCAACTGTTCATACGTGTCTCGCGAGGAGTCGCACTACAGGCAATCCCAAAAGCTTAGGGGGGCAGCGGAGGGGGATAAGCGGTGCCTGCAGTAGGAATATTATATGCTTTTAGTACTCAGTATTGAGAATAGTAAAGGTAGTGAATGGATGGCTAGAGAGGATGGTTGAAAAGTTTGTATGTATGTGTATATATGTTATTTATATATCTACACTCTATGTATACTATAATATCTGTTATTTCAGCCAAATGTATCTGTGAGTAATTGAGGAGGGAGGGAGGAGAGAAAGGGGGGGGGGAAGACATGGTGCGGTAAGACTGGTGAGGAAAGGGGAGGAAAGGGGGGGAAAGGGGGAAGGGGGGGATGGGAGGAAGGAATGGGAAGGAAAAAAAAGGGGGGGTGAGTTAAAGGAAGGGAAGGAAAAGGGGGGGGAGAGGGGAAAAAGGAAAAGGCCAAAAGGGATCCAGATACAGTGTATTAAAAAATGGCATGCAAAATTGTGCTGAGTGTAAGATAGTGAGTATGAGAACAGTGTGTGTGTGGAAGTACCATGTGATGAAAAATAAAATGGTAAAAATATTAAGAAAGAAAAAAAAGGAAAACCAAACCATGACAAAACACACCAAAAACAAACAGGGAAAAGGAAGTGATGTGGGGGATGAGAGTAAGTGAGTGCAAAAGGTGAACTACAGTGAATTTATTACCTTGTGTGTTGTAGAAAAAATGGTTCCAGCAAGGGAAGAAAAGGTCACCCTGTAGATATTCCAACTGGATATATGCACAGTATAGGAGGATCTACAATGTCAGAAATTATGTCAGTGAATCAATTAAATTATCTATAGTGTTGTGATGTGAAAAGACATCCGTGGCGTAAAGCACACACCATGGGGTCTAATAAAAGTGTGGAAGTGATCTTACCAGTCCTCAGTCGGCACAGCAAGTGTGTAGACGTCCAGATGGAACATTAGGGGTGGAAGCGGGATCCCCGGAATGTTCCATCTCCTTACATGTTTCCCTAAACATACCATTGATGAATTGCCTCAATGGTGTGCAGGTGCTTCAGATCCACCCTCCATTTTGCCCTCCCTGTTAGGGATAGTGTCACTTGGCGGCACTCCATGTATGGCTCCCCCGGCATTCCAGAAGAAGGGAGTCCCGGCTCTGCCGTCATTTCTGCCGCAATCGCGTAACGTCGTGATGTTTTTCAGCAGTCGGAACTGGGGAACTGGTCAGGGTTAAGGGAAAGATGGAGGGTGCTAAATACAGGGATATTCTGGAACCAAACCTATACCACACTGTGTGTGATTTGAGGCTAGGACGGAGGTACACCTTCAAGCAGGACAATGACCCCAAACACACTGCCACAGCAACACTTGAGTGGTTTAAGGGAAAACATGTAAATGTGTTGGAATGGCAAGTCAAAGCCCAGACCTCAATCCGATAGAAAATCTGTGGTCAGACATAAAGATTGCCGTTCACAAGCACAAACCATCTAACTTGAAGGAGCTGGAGCAGTTTTGCAAGGAGGAATGGGAAAAAATCCCAGTGGTAAGATGTGGCAAGCTCATAGAGACTTATCCAAATCGACTTGGAGCTGTGATAGCCACAAAAGATGGCTCTACAAAGTATTGACTTTAGGGGGGTGAATAGTTATGCACATTGACTTTTTCTGTTATTTTGTCCTATTTGTTGTTTGCTTCACAATAAATTAAAAAAAAAAAAAAGCATCTTCAAAGTTGTGGGCTTGCTCTGTAAATTAAATGATACAAATCCTCAAACAATCCATGTTAATTCCAGGTTGTGAGGCGACAAAACACGAAAAATGCCAAGTGGGTGAATACTTTTGCAAGGCATTGTACAACCTAATAAATCTGGATGACAGAATCTTCCCATCTTTTTTTCTTTTGCCATTTTCAGGTATTGCACACGTGAGAACTGTATAAAAAAGGTAAGATCATGGAAAGTCTCTACGTGGAAATTTTTGCTAAACATTAATATTGTACAGTATAATCTGCTTTAGATTAAATCACGGAAATGCATTGAAATGTTTATTCCAGCAACTCAGCTGAATTTTTTTTTTGCTACAAAACTCAAGGCATCTACCCACTATATGTTAAAGCAAACATTTAACAGTAAACATCCTGTCTTGAGAATGCTGCAAGACATCAACTATTGTCTTTAGCAATCATGGAAACCTCACCTATGCCCCTCTCTGATTTTAGCTTTACTTTTACTTACTGGGTTCTGGCTTGAAGGCTAAACTCCACCATGCCATTTTTTTGTCCAGTAAAAGACCATTGCCAATCACTAAGGTAGTTTAATTGGACCATGGGATGGCAGCTGGCTTAGCCTAGAAGTCCCAGAAGGTCAGGCCCCCAAAAACAAGTAAAACTGAATAAAAAAGGGCACAGAAGAAGCTCTTCCAGTTGATGAGGATATTTTGGTGCCTGCTGTTAAACGAAGAATAGATTTACATTAAATGTCAAAATGTCAACTCCAAACTCCAGAGCTCCGCTCCTTTTTTTGATGTAAGCTCTGCTCCAGCCTCAGAGGTTAGCTAAAAAATATTGACAAGCTCTGGTCCAGTTCAAAGTCATGGGGCCAGCTCAAAGTTCTTGAGATGAAGCCTTCCCGACTCTACTGCACACTGTCCGGGCTTTCAGGAGACTATGATGGCGCAGGTAAGGGGTGGGATTAATCTTTCTAACCATGGGTTGTGTAATTACGCTAGGTTGGTCCTGAGGAAAGACTGACAGCTGAAATTTAGAATTTCTGGCCTCCAGACTAGCAAGCTCGGAAATGGGTTTTCCCAGTGCACCAGGTTGGAAGAGACTAAAGCATGTTACACGGCAGAGTAGTCTGCTGTTCCTAAGCCTGGCCAGGATGAAAAGTAATGCCGCGTACACACGGTCGGACTTTTCGGCTACAAAAGTCCGACAGCCTGTCCGACAGACTTTCGACTGACTTTTGTCAGACTTTTGGCGGACTTGCGGCAGACTTTCTAACGAACGGACTTGCCTACACACGATCACACAAAAGTCAGACGGATTCGTACGTGATGACGTACACCGGACTAAAATAAGGAAGTTGATAGCCAGTAGCCAATAGCTGCCCTAGCGTGGGTTTTTGTCCGTCGGACTAGCACACAGACGAGCGGATTTCTGGGTCCAGCGTAGTTACGACGTAAAGATTTGAAGCGTGTTTCAAATCTAAAGTCCGTCAGATTTGAGGCTGGAAAAGTCCGCTGAAAGTCTGCTGAAAGTCCGGGGAAGCCGACACACGATCAGATTGTCAGCCAGCTTTAGTCCGTCGGTGTCCATCAGACTTTTGTAGATGAAAAGTCCGACCGTGTGTACGCGGCATAAGTAACTCTGTACTCATACTTCTGCCCCCCCCCCCCCCCCAGGCCCGCTGTCTTGGGCTGCCCCCTCCTCTTCCACAGTCAACTGGCTAGCCTCAGTATTATACTGTTGTGTAGCAGGCTGTCTAGACAAGGGACTATTAACTCTTTCCTTACTTCGACTAGGGTGGGGTGTGTGGCATACTGTAGTCCCTAGCATGGGGTCCCTTGGGGTTCCCACTGTAACTGGAGCAGAATACAAAGATATCAACCCTAGAGGAGCCCATAGGGGAAGCCCAGTCTGGCATCCCGAGAATACTGTTCAACTCCTAGCCTACTCCTTGTCATTATGCCATCCCTGCTAAGTTCCCAAGCACAGATCTACAGTGCCTTGCAAAAGTTTTCACCCCCTTGGCATTTTTCGTGTTTTGTCGCCTCACAACCTTGAATTAACATGGATTGTTTGAGGATTCGCATCATTTAATTTACAGAGCATGCCCACAACTTTGAAGATGCGTTTTTTTTTTTTAATTTATTGTGAAGCAAACAACAAATAGGACAAAATAACAGAAAAAAATCAATGTGCATAACTATTCACCCCCCCCAAGTCAATACTTTGTAGAGCCACCTTTTGCGGCTATCACAGCTCCAAGTCGCTTTGGATAAGTCTCTATGAGCTTGCAACATCTTACCACTGGGATGTTTGCCCATTCCTCCTTGCAAAACTGCTCCAGCTCCTTCAAGTTATTGTCTTTATGTCTGACCACAGATTTTCTATTGGATTGAGGTCTGGGCTTTGACTAGGTCATTCCAACACATTTACATGTTTCCCCTTAAACCACTCAAGTGTTGCTTTAGCAGTGTGTTTGGGGTCATTGTCCTGCTGGAAGGCAAACCTCCGTCCTAGCCTCAAATCACACACAGAGTGGTACAGGTTTTGCTCAAGAATATCCCTGTATTTAGCACCATCCATCTTTCCCTTAACCCTGACCAGTTTCCCAGTCCCGACTGCTGAAAAACATGCCCACAGCATGATGTTGCCACCACCATGTTTCACGGTGGGGATGGTGTTCTTTGGGTGATGTGATGTGTTGGGTTTGCGCCAGACATAGCGTTTTTCTTTGATGGCCAAAAAGTTCAATTTTAGTCTCATCAGACCAGAGCACCTTCCTCCATACATTTTGGGAGTCTCCCACATGACTTTTCGCAAACTCAAAATGCGCCTTTTTTTTTTTTTGCTGAAAGTAATGGCTTTCTTCTGGCCACTCTGCCATAAAGCCAAACTCTATGGAGCGTACGGCTTATTGTCGTCCTATGTACAGATACTCCAGTCTCTGCTGTGGAACTCTGCAGCTCCTCCAGGGTTACCTTAGGTCTCTGTGCTGCCTCTCTGATTAATGCCCTCCTTGCCCTGTCCATGAGTTTTGGTGTGCGGCCGTCTCTTGGCAGGTTTGCTGTTGTGCCAGGTTCTTCCCATTTGGTTATGATAGATTTGATGGTGCTCCTAGGGATCATCAAAGATTTGGATATTTTTTTTATAACCTAACCCTGACTTGTACTTCTCAACAACATTGTCCCTTACTTGTTTGGAGAGTTCCTTGGTATTCATGGCAGTGGTTGGTTAGTGGTGCCTCTTGCTTAGGTGTTGCAGCCTCTGGGGCCTTTCAGAAAGGTGTGTATATGTAATGACAGATCATGTGACACTTAGATTTCACACAGGTTGACATCATTTCACTAATTATGTGACTTCTGAAGGTAATTGGTTGCACCAGAGCTTTTTATGGGCTTCATAACAAAGGGGGTGAATACATCCGTACATGCCAATTATCAGTTTTTTATTTCTGAAAAATAGTTTTATGTATATATTTTTCTAATTTTACTTCACCAACTTAGACTATTGTGTTCTGATCCATCACATATAATTCAGATTAAAAAAAACATTGAACCAAAGGCTGTAATGTAACAAAATAGGTAAAAAGCCAAGGGGGTGAATACTTTTGCAAGGCACTGTATGCCCACAAGTAGTCCCCCGCTACAACAGGTCCCTGAAAACATTTACTGAACAATACTGTAGAGTGAAGTAGGTAACAGTCATGCATAGGAATGATGGCACAAGCTTCAAACAAGTTGCAAATGTTCTCTAAGAGCCCTTGCACACTGAGGCGGGGGCGGCGTCGGCGGTAAAACGCCGCTATTATTAGCGGCGTTTTACCGCCGGTAAGCGGCCGCTAGCGGGGCGGTTTTACCCCCCGCTAGCGGCCGAGAAGGGGTTAAATACCACCGCAAAGCGCCTCTGCAGAGGCGCATTGCCGGCGGTATAGCCGCGCCGTCCCATTGATTTCAATGGGCAGGAGCGGTAAGGGAGCGGTATACACTCCGCGCCTTCACCGCTCCGAAGATGCGGCTAGCAGGACTTTTTTTACCGTCCTGCCAGCGCATCGCTCCAGTGTGCAAGCCCTCGGGGCTTTCACACTGGAATGCAAGGAGCGGCACTTTCGGGGCGGTTTGCAGGCGCTATTATTAGCGCAATAGCGCCTGCAAACCGCCCCAGTGTGAAAGGGCTCTTACAGGATAAACAAGGATAGTGAGAGAGACCTGCACCATCATGGAAAAGTCGTGATTGTCCTGACTTTTCTTGAGCTGTTCTCATGAGAAAAGCTGCAGGGTCAGTGTCAGGGAAGGGTTGCCCATAGCACAGTCAGTGTTTCCAGACGCATACGTGTGCACATGCACAGGCTGGCCGGGCAGCTGTTCAGACATTTGCATATGCATGCGCATGCCCAGGCCCACTCCTGGAGATACTGGATACTGGAGCCAAACAGGTTATTTAAACAGGGCTGCAGCACTGGCTCATTGCTGTTTAGTCTACAGCATTCTGTGTTCTTCTTTGCCTGTTCTTGTCCTCTGATCCTGACCCGGCTCTCCTCCAGACCACGCTTATATGCTTCCTGCCCTGATCTCAGCTGGTCCCTGGAATCTGCTTCTGCCTCCTGTTCTTGCCTGATCTGCTTCACCGTTGCCGACCTTGGCCTGTGACCTGACCACTCTTCTGCCTACCGTTTTTATGTCTGATTTGACCGTCTGTCACCGGCCCGCTGTGCCTGACCCTGCGATCTGCTCATCCAGCCTTCTACAGAACCTCAAGTCCAATAAGCTCTCATCTGGTCCCTGCTCGCTTGCCAAGCATCTTCAGCCTGTTGCCAACCAACCGAGCACCTGCCAGTCTGTTACCAGGCAGCCCTCTGTCTGCTGTCAGCTGCCTCCGTCTCCTGGCTCCTTCCCAGCGAAGCATTGGCTACTACCAGCTCAGACTACTGGACTTATTACAGGCGCTCATATCTTGCCGTGCTCTCACAGCCACTCTTCTACTCCCAGTGGCTCCTGAGCCAGAGCTATAAGAGAGGCCCACCTCTTCACGTCTGGCTCAATTACCAGGTATATGACAGTCAGCATTCCTTTAGTGGAGTATCTCACCAAAACTGAAATTCCTATTGCAGGGCGTGCCCAAAATTTGACTTGTATCTTGGTGTAGACGTCTGGGAAAATCGGTAAGCTAATCACACAAGCTGTGTAAAATGCTGTCTATCCTCAGTCCTTTCTTCAATACATCCTTTCAAAATGCTGAATTATAAACCTTGGCGGAGAGCCGAAATTACATTCTGCAGAGTTCAGGGAGACGAGCTCTGAGAGCTGGTTGCAGGGAAGGTACGCACCACCCTCATACAGCACACAGGAACAGAGCTGAGGTTCTAAATCAAGTGGAGATCCCTCCCCGTCACCATTTTTTCTCTTGGTGGCATGAAAACTTGTCAGAAGTGATTAATGCTGATAGCAGAGGAACAAAGCATTAGATAGAAGTGACACTTAGAGCTCTTAGTTGAGACAAGCACACACTATAGAGGGATATGCTTTGTTCATATTTCATGCATGAGGTTTATAACCACTTCTAATCGGTCAGGCATCATCACCTCTCTGCAATTCCAGGCTAAAACTTTGGCTGCGAATGGAGTGCAACTTTAATCTTCATTCCTGGAAGCACTCCCATCTTTACATTTCTGTGTTTTGCTTTCTATATCCCCTCTCATCCCAAGACATTTATGATGCCTCGTTGTACCTTGCCTGCAGGGATTGTCCTGTTACAGGGATGTTGGGACAATTGTCCTCCTAATTAAATAAGCTCCAAGGAAACTGGTTTAATGTCCTAAGCTGATTTTCAGGTCTATGAGACATTCTCTGAATTAACGAGATTACGGCTCACTTCAACCCCTCTGGTACCAAGGAGACCCATTCATTGCGATTCAGTGACGCAAGTGGGTTTAACTCTTTCCAGGAATTATTACTGGCAGGCTTTTCAAATCGGATCTGTCGCTTGGAAATACCTTCTCCGTCAATCTGTTTAACGAGTTACAAAATGTTCTAATATATATTATTGGCTAAGATGTGTTTTTTTTTTATTAATAGCGACTTTCTATCTTTAGATTTTAGCTACTTGCTCTCCTTCGGGGCAATGCAGTAAAGAAGTGATGTCACGTTGGGGAGGAGTGGAGAGAGGGAGCAAAGAGGAGAACCTTTGCTAGGAAGGCTGGGGGGCATGGATTGGTGGTTTAGGGGGGAACTGACATAGAGGTATGCAGAAGAAATGTCCTACAATGGAGGTCTAGACCTCTGGTGCCAACACGAGACCCTTTGGTACAGTTGGGGGGGGGGGGGGGGCTGTAGACCGTAGTCTGTGTTTTTTGTTTATCTAGGTGTTTTCTGTAGGACTGCCTTCTAGTAGTTAAAAGCATGCTATTTTGTTTTTTTCACACTATCTGAGGGGGGGGGGGGGGGGGGGGACAGGGAGTAGAAGCACAAATGTGGAAACATTGATCTGCGTGCCCCAATCTCACAACGACTCCTATAGCGAATCCCCAGTCCAGGGCTGTCTTAATCATATCATAGGCCCCTGGCCCAGCACTCTGACCCCTCTACACCCCAGATATCCCCCCAGCACTCTGACCCCTCTACATTCCAGATATCCGCCCAGCACCCCTCCTACACCCAGATATCCCCCCAGCACTCTGACCCCTCTACACTGCACATATCCCCCCAGAACTCTGACCCCTCTACACCCCAGATATCCCCCCCAGCACTGTGACCCCTTTACATCCCTGATATCACCCCAGCACTCTGACCCCTCTACACACTAGATATCCCCCCAGCACTTTGGGGCGGGCACAGTGGTGTAGTGGGTAGCACTCTCACCTAGCAGTAAAAAGGGTCACTGGTTCGAATCCCAACCACGACACTACCTGCCTGGAGTTTGCATGTCCTCCTGTGCCTGCCTGGGTTTCTCCGGGTACTCCGGTTTCCTCCCACATTCCAAAGACATGCTGGTAGGTTAATTGGCTTCTGTCCAAAATTGGCCCTAGTATATGAATGTGAGTTGGGGACCTTGGATTGTGGGTTTCTTGAGGGTAGGGACTGATGTGAGGGTGTACTCACTCAGGTTGAACTGGATGGACTGGTGTCTTTATTCAACCTTACTAACTATGTACCTATGTAACCCTCTACACCCCATATATCCACCCAGCACCCCTCTACACCCAGATATCCCCCAGCACTCTGACCCCTCTACACCCCAGATATCCCCCCAGCACTCTGACCCCTCTACACCCCAGATATCCCCCAGCACTCTGACCCCTCTACACCCTAGATATCCCCCCAGCACTTTGAACCCTCTACACCCCAGATATCCCCCCAGCACTCTGACCCCTCTACACCCCAGATATCCCCCCAGCACCTTGACCCCTCTACAGCACTTTGAACCCTCTACACCCCAGATATCCCCCCAGCACTCTGACCCCTCTACACCCCAGATATCCCCCCAGCACTTGACCCCTCTACACCCCAGATATCCCCCCAGCACTGTAACCCCATCTACATCTCATATATCCCCCCGGCACTGTGACCCCTCTACATCCCAGATATCCCCCCAGCACTCTGACCCCTCTACATCCCAGATATCCCCCCAGCACTCTGACCCCTCTACATCCCAGATATCCCCCCAGCACTCTGACCCCTCTACATCCCAGATATCCCCCCAGCACTATGACCCCTCTACACCCCAGATATCCCCCCCAGCACTCTGACCCCTCTACATCCCAGATGACCCCTCTACATCCCAGATATCCCCCCCCAGCACTCTGACCCCTCTACATCCCAGATATCCCCCCCCCCAGCACTCTGACCCCTCTACATCACAGATATCCCCCAGCACTTTGACCTCTCTACACCCCAGATATCCCCCCCCAGCACTTTGACCCCTCTACACCCCAGATATCCCCCCCCCCCCCCGGCACTCTAACCCCTCTACACCCCAGATATCCCCCCCAGCACTCTGACCCCTCTACATCCCAGATATCTCCCCCAGCACTCTGACCCTACCTCTACTTCCCAGATACAGAGGCTAAGATGGCAGCTTCCTTGGCTGAAAAGGATAGGAGGGTTTAGTTCCGCTTTTGCAGACCAATAAATTCCACATAAGAGAAGTTAATTTTTAGGGTTTACATACACTTAAAGTGATTCTAAACTCAAACTGTTTAATTTACATCGTCCCTTCTATTTCTGTATGTGGATGATGGCATTGTAATTATTTTAATTAGATTTTATTGTATTAATTAGGAAAAAAGTACTTCGATTTTTATTTTTATTTTTAATAATCAATATACAGCTGTCACATGACCCAGGCCTTTCCCAGCCTGTCTGCAGGGAAACGTAAGCCAGAGGGACTTCTAGTCCTCTGTTTCTGATCACATGTTCAAAATAAAATAAAAAAACAGCCTTTGGAATACAGAGTAAAAATTAATAATCAATATCAATAAACAGTTTTAAATTGTGATACATGTGTGTGTATACTGTATATTTGAAATCAAATCATTTTATTTTTTTGCAATAACATGGTGTGGGTGGATTTCTGCCAGTCATAGGTTGTGTCACGCCCCTCCACCCTGTGTCTTAGAACAGGGGTCTCAAACTGGCAGCTCTCCAGCTGTTGCAAAACTACAAGTCCCATGAGGCATTGCAAGGCTGACAGTTACAGGCATGACTCCCACAGGCATAGGCGTGGGGTTTTTCAACAGCTGAAGGGCCGCCAGTTTGAGACCCCTGTCTTAGATTAACAGGGAGGAGAAGCCTCCATCAAACAAGATATAATATCCCACCCCCATTGTGTTTAGCTGGTTAGTGGGCATGGAGGAGGAAGGGAGGGGAGTGGGCTGTCATTTACCTCTGTGTATACCCACATGTGTGACTCTATAGTCACATGGGCTGCTCAGATGTGATAGCATACCTCCCAACTTTTTGAGACGGGAGTGCGGGACACCTATTAGCAAACGTATGTAGGCATAGGACACACCCCCATAAAGGAGAATTATACAAAAAAATAATTAGTTAAACCCACAAGTGTTGTTGTTTTTTTTTTTTGTTTGTTTTTTTTTTTTTATTTACCACTATTATTCCCTTATATTGACTTTTGAAATTGACAGATGCAGCAATTTAGAAATTGGATGAAATGTTTAGCACTAAAACACTTTTTGAAAGAGATAAAAATGTTTTTTATATATATATATATATATATATATATATATATATATATATATATATATATATATATATATTTCAGACCAAAATGAGGAGGGAAGAGGGACTTTGTTCCAAATCGGGGACAGTCTCACGAAATCGGGACAGTTGGAAGCCATGTGATAGGGAGGAAATGCTCAGCATAGAAACACACTGAAAACTGAGCATGTGCAGAGCTGCCAACACTGCTTTGCAAAATCCCCAACTGAATTGGGGACATGATCAGAAGGGGGAGATAGAGAGCAGCAGGATCAAGCAGGTTTTTTTGTAGAATACAGAAAACGAATCTCGGTGACTGAGGCTCCATGCACACTGAAGCTCATAAACGGCCGTTTTTGGGAGTTTGGGCGTTTTTTTGTTTTTTTTTTTGTTAACGGCCCATAAACTCCCCTCTATGTTATCCTATGTGTCCATGCACACATGGACATTTTTGGATGTTTATCAGCAGTGGATTTCATGGGCTGTTTTCTGAACGCCGGAGTCGTTTTTCTGACCAGCACAAAACGCTAAACGTCGATAAACGCGCAAAAACGTGGCTCACCAGCGTTTTTTTTTAACGTTTTTGATTCATTGAAAAAATAAATAATAATAAAAAAAATTCTAAAAAACGCTAACGCGAAAAACCGCATAAAAAATGCTAATAAGCGCTATTGCGAAAATGTTAAACGTTGAAAGACTCGCTGCAAAGCTACTGGCGTTTTTATAAAGTTATTTTAATGTCCAGTGTGCGTGGAGTGAAGTATGAACAGCATGTAATGCACCATTTATTGAGAGTTTTTTTTTATGATGTCGGATTAGTGACACTTTAAACAGATCAAAGGGGACTAAATAAGGGAAGTTAACAGTTAGCGTTTTTATTCCCTTTAGCGAATTGCATCACAGACGTTACATTCATTGCTTTAACACATAGTAAAATGCGTGTTTTTTCCATGCATGATCACAATGCAGAAGCGTGAAGTCACTTTGCCAATTCGCCTAATCCCTGTGTAATTTAACATTACGATTGCCTGAAAAAAAAAATCCAGCATCTGTCAATGACTTGTCTAAAGGAAATGAGCCCCGCTTATTGCTCTGTGACGACACATGACAGGCTTGTCATGCTAATGACATCTCGATTCGAACGTAAAAAGTCTGCGCTTTCCAACTTTTCTACCCGTTTGCTGAACTCTGGGCTGATGGATCCCAGCCTCCTTCCCCGCCTCATCGTCCAATAAAACAAAATTAGATTTCCTCTAATGAGCCGTTTGGCTGCTGGCTGATTTAACAGCTCTTTATGTAATCTATAGGGCTATTAACCCTTCGAGGAGAGCGGCGTGTTACGCCACAAAGCCGTACATAGAGGAGGGATTCGCTGCCCTCTTATACAAGGACCTACGTTTTTATGATCATCGGGGACGGGTTTTCTATGTCTGTATCTAGGCAGTTGGTAATGAGCGTAATCTGTCTGCAAAGGGAAAAGCATTTAGAGCCAGCATCCACCTGCTGCATATATTTGGCAACCAGAGATGGCTGGGGGAAGGAGGGGGGGGGGGAGGGGGGCGCTTGACAGACTATGAAAAGCAAATTCAACCTTTTATACAAGCTGTCTCTGAGGTTTATTTTCTGCAATTACCGTTAATTAGCAGTCCCTTCCAATGTTTCCTTACATCAGAAAAATAGTTAGAAGTTGCCTTGGTCTTTGCCAGTGGCGTCTCCAGCTTTCATATTTAGGGGGGGCACATGGGGGGACAGGGAAAAAAGTAGGGGGGCAACTATAAAATGCAAATATATATAAAATCTCCTGGGGCCCTTTACTACGATCCCACAACGGCCCTTCCTACTGTATTGGCCCCCCCCCGGGGTGGCAGAAAGCAAGAGATATGTGTCACCAGCATACCAAGACAATATAAGGGTCCAAAGCAGTGGGAGAATTATCAGGGTTGCAAAGGTTGTCTTGCCACCGGGCCCTGGTGTTCTGCCACTGTGGGGTTCCCCAGCCTCCTCTTGCTGTCCTGCCCCTGCTATTGACAGCGCTGGTCTGGTATTTCTTGGAATTTACAGGCTGGTTCTCCTGTCCTAAGGATGGGAGAAATCAGTCTGTTTTTTCAGTAACTGAGAGTCCTGGTGGAGTCCTTCCTGCAACTCGCTCTTCTCCCTGCCAATGAGGATGCAGGGGAAGGAGCAGATCGGGTGGCTGTGGTTGTGTGAGCCCTCGCATTATGCAGTGTCAGCGAGCAGAAGGAGGGAGGGGAGGAATCACCCGCAGGAGCTGACTGGGGACGCTCTCCCTCTTAGACATTGCCTTTTTGTAAAGAAAAAAAGTACATTTTTTTTTTAATTGGGGGGCACATGTTGGGGGGGTCAGGGCCCCCTCTGGCCCCCCCTAGGGACGCCATTGGTCTTTGCAAAAAGAAAATTCAATGAGGCACGCTTTATTTTTTCTACGTCCCAAGTAGGACACATTCCTTGTGCGATTTTATATTATTTTTATCTTTTTTTTTTTTGCCATAAAATTTTATTGAATAAAATGCAAACACAATGGTCCAGCAAGAATATAGTAAATACAAAGATCAGAAAAAAAAGAAGTGTGATCAGCGAGCAGGCAAGGTGGTAGTGACAAATCTCTCTCCAAGTATGCTGGTACAGTGTCTTTAAATAAGTATTCATACCCCTCAAAATTTTCCACATTTTTTCATGTTACAACCAAAAACGTAAATTCATTTTATTAGGATTTTATGTGATAGACCAACACTAAGTGGCTCATAATTGTGAAGTGGAAGGAAAATTTATAAATGGTTTTCCTTTTTTTTTTTTACAAATAAATATCTGAAAAGTGTGGCGTGCATTTGTATTCAGCCCCCCCTTAAGCCTCGTACACACGATTGGATTGTTGGCCAACAGAACGTCAGACTTTTGTCTGAAAGGCGTGTGCCTGGATCTTGTCTTGCATACTAATGGCACACACTTGTCTGCCAACAAACACGAACGTAGTGATGTACTATGTCGAATTTCAGCTCTTGAGCGCCACTTTTTGGGCACCTTCTGCTAATGTTGTGTTTTGGTGAGCATTGATTCTGAGCATGCGTGTGTGTATTTTAGACTTTTGTGTGACGGACTTGTGTACAGACGATACGAAAATCTGACAACACACTGTTGTCTGTTGAAAATTTACTAGCCTGCCATCCAACAATTGTTGGCGGAAAGTTGGACAACAATTGTCTGAAGGAGCGTACTAACAGTCGGATTTTAGGCAAACAGTCTGTAATCACACAATTCCCTGCTAAAAGAGTGACAGATTGGATGGAGAGTGTCTGTGAACAGCAATTTTCAAGTCTTGCTCAATTCTCAATTGGATTTAGGTCTGGACTTTGACTGGGCCATTCTAACACATGAATATGCTTTAAACCATTCCATTGTAGCTCTGGCTGTATGTTTAGGGTCGTTGTCCTGCTGGAAGGTGAACCTCCGCCCCAGTCTCAAGTCTTTTGCAGACTCTAACAGGTTTTCTTCTAAGATTGCCCTGTATTTGGCTCCATACATCTTCCCATCTTTCAAAACTTTCAAAATATCACAAAATGATCTATCATGTTTTGTATATTGTAGAAAATCCTAAAGGAATTTTTTGATGTATCTCTTTAGAATTTAAAACCCCCCTGAAGAAGACCAGAAAAAGAAAAAGGGTCGAAATGCATTGGGGTATTCATGGGGATTTATATGGATAATATTGTTACAATGTAACTGTACAATTAGAACTTTTTTATTCAATTGATTGCCATGGGAGATAGTCCTTTGTTGTTGCTTGTGTCGACTACTGGAATTTTATGTGATATTGATTGTATCTATGTAATGCATTCTATGTCTGAATTAAATAATATTTTTACTAAACATGGTTACTAAACATTGTTTCAGAAATATTTTGCTGCTTAAAAGCCCCCTGGGGAAACTTTTCCACTAATTAAGGGGCTAATCATTTAACTGCTCTGTGCATATTGTACAAAAATGGCAATGAATGGGGGGGGTTTGCATGTATTTTTGGAGTGCCTTTTATAAAGGGCTGTTCACAAAACGCACATGGGGGGGGGGCAGTACACCCATGAATTACTCAGTTCTGAGCAGTCATTGGACAGTTCGAGTCACAATGTAAAGAGCCAAAAAGAGTGGCTCTGTAGCTTGTGCTTGCTGTGAAGCAATTGCAGCCATCACAACTGTGAATACTTCCGCTGTTGTGAATGGGCTGAGTGCTTGCAAACACAGACGGAAGGAGGATTGCGGCATATCAAAGGTGAAGGGGGGCCTTAAAATGCCACTGACCAACCAATGATAATGGGATCTTTCTTTTAAAGATGAAGAAGAATTCAAGCCGCTCTAAACTAATAAGTGACATACATAAGGTGACTAACAATGAGTGAATGAACCACAATTCAGTATCTCCAATTAAAGGTTATACATAGTAAAGTCCATCAACCGCAGGTGAATGTGCGTATCCTGTATTTCCAAACTGATTGAGACAGCACCCAAACACCGCTACAGACTTGTGAACCGCCACCACATAAATTGCATGCTTACCAGAGGGCAAGCTTAAACGTGCTTGCGGCTTTCAACCCAGCCTTTATCCAGGGATGTAAAATGCCGACACACAATGGTCCCTTAGTGTGTATTAGACAGGACACCCACCAATCAGGGCTAGGGCGACTCCGTTATCCAATGGCCATAGACAAGGCAGTTACACCCAATAAAAGAAAACTCACCATAGTGTAATATGTAACACACAGGTTTAATTCAGATAAAAATTGCACTTATATCAAGAGCGTAAAATCATAGTATTATTTGTAAAAGGCCGGCCGGCCGGCCGGCTAGTGTTCACCCATCCTCTCAGGACCTCAGCGTGATGATGTCGGCACGCCACTTCTCCCAACACGCGTTTCGCCACAAGCTGACATCGACGTCAGTGGCGTGTGTATGCAGGGGTGTTTTTATTTTTTTAAACCTGTTTTTTGATTTATATATATTTTTTTATTCATTTAACTTTATTGCTATCACATGGGGGCTAACAAGCCCACTATGTGATGGAATATGCAGATGATAGGTCCTCTTTATGGACCCCTAATAGCTCTCCTGCCCTCCATTGCAGCTGATCAAGCACAGATTGTGATTGATTAGCTACTTCCCCGGTTATAGTAGCCGGGGAGGGAAAGCTCTGAACCTGGAAGTGATCACCTTCTGCTCTTACTGTTACATTTGTTTACTGTAGTCCCGAGCTCTCTGGAGGATATGGGGGGGGGGGGGGGGGGGGGGCTGGAGGAGAGGACTGTACTGCACCTTCGGAGCCAAGTAAAGTGATCTGTTCTGAATTCTGTATATAGCCTTATCGAACAGACAGTGCACAGTCCACAGGTTTTGCTGCTTAACTGCAGACAGGAATCCGGAACTTTATTACAGAGAAAAGACATAGAGCATACCATGGATGCAGCTACAAACTACTAAATACTGGTGTATAGTAGTTGTTGCACAAAATACAATTCTGTATTCCAACATGATCACTTTTACCTGAAATCCCATCACCCGCTTTAAAAAACAATACGAAGCTCATGGCTACAGCTATAAGCTTGCGTTTGATCCCTTGAATACCAAGTTGTTCATTAAAGAACAACTGCAGTCTGCTTACATAATTTGTAATAAAAACATCTTTGCCATTCTGAAGCTTCCTTCCAACCACTTTGCATATTATTTTATATATACTGTGATTCTGTACTTGCCAAATATGCTGCAGAAATCTCCCTCCACTAAGTCTGGCTGCATCCATTTTAACTGTGGGCAGCTGAAGCTGCTGCCTGTTCACTTCCTTGATTTACACAGACACATACCTCTAGCTCTGCAGGCCTGCAGCTTTCATTGGCCCTCTTATGACTCGCCCCCCCTCCCTTCCTGGCAAACTCTCACAAAAGCGAAAGAGAGAGCTGTGCATGATGTCATAAGCCTAGGCTAATGACCACACAAGAAAGAGGAAGGGGGCTGTATAAGGTATTTACTGGCAGAAAAAAAAAATGTTTTACTATCCAAACAACAAGGGCATAAGATTTAATAGATGGGAAGTTGAAAAAATTACTGAAGGTCCGCTTTAAGGTACTTTGGTAGACAAGGGTCTGCTTGCAGTTTTACTGAAAAGGAGTTGAGCTTGATATCAATCCACGCTTAGAATGTGACAATATCTGAGCAGGCCTTTGTGTATTCTCTGTGCATTTTTTTTATGCAACCTAAATAGAAGGACATAAAACTGAATCTGGAATGTAAAACGTTACCGCTGCCTGCAGATATTTCAACAAATCAGCTTATGTACTGATTAAAATCAACCACTTGTGATATAGAGCAGAGATTCTAAGAAACTAGCCCATATCAAGACACAACTGGCGGTATACAATTCGCGGTTCTTCATAGGTCTGTAATGTGACGTGTACAAAGTTTTTTATTTTTATTTTTTTTACTATGTTAAAGTGGATCCTGCATCACAATACAAGGTCTGAATATCCTTTAGTCTTCACCCTTCACGGAAAAAAAATGGTTAAAGCTGATCTCCAGGAAAATTTAAATTATTTCAAAATCTGGTCTGTCCAAAGTTACCGGAACTCTCAATCACATCAGAGGTATTAGATTGGTAATATTAGTGTGTCAGGACCCAGATCTGAACCTGCAACCTCTGCTGTGTCTGGCAGTATCTTGCTGAGCCACCTGAGATTCTGGACCGCTCCCTGTTGGATTCCTTAGACAGCCTTGCCTTGTGTCTTGTTTCTCTTGAGCTCTTTGCTCCTCCCATGAACGTCCTGTTCAAGTCATGCCTTTCCTGTTTGCCAGATTATTGTGCTCTCTCCAGCCAATATCTCTTGTCTCTCCTGTAGTCGTCCGTATCTTCGCTACCACTTGTTTCCCTGTTTAAGTCATGCCTTTCCTGTTTGCCAGATTATTGTGCTCTCTCCAGCCAATATCTCTTGTCTCTCCTGTAGTCGTCCGTATCTTCGCTACCACTTGTTACCAACCCTCGACTTGTTCCTCGCATATGCTTCTGCTTGATCCCAACTTGCAACCACTTGTTACCAACCTTCGACTTGTTCCTCACATAGGCTTCTGCTTGAGCCCAACTTGCAACCACTTGTTACCGACCTTTGGCTTGTTTATTGACTACACTTCTACTTGATCCCTAAATGCTATATCTGCTACTGGACCCCAGCTTGCTCACCTTCTGGTAGGTCAATCCTGAAGACCAGCGACCTGCTACTACCCTGTTTCCCCAAAAATAAGACCTAGCGTGATTGTCTGTGATGGCTGCAATATAAGCCCTACTCCCCAAATAAGCCCTAGTTAAAGTCCTTGTAGGTCTTATTTTTAGGGTACGGCTTATTTTCGGGGAAACAGGGTAGGGCTTATTTGGGGGGGGTAGGGCTTATATTGCAGCCATCACTGACAATCACGCTAGGTCTTATTTTCGGGGAAACAGGGTAGCACACAGCAAAACCCATTTGCACCATCAGGAGCTCTGGTGAATACTGATTTAGTGCTTATACTCTGCACCTCTGGTAAGCAGGCCTGACCTGCTTGCATACCTATCCTGCTAGTCGGTGGGAGCCTCTCTACTGCTATAGCTACTGGTCTCCGAGCCTGACCCCTGACTGTGACACAGTCAGCTATCATTTTTACACCAAACAGCCTCAAGCAGGAATTCCCATAATTAGAGTTACAGAGCAGAAGTAAAAAAAAAAAAATTTTGGAGTTCAGCTTTAAAGCTTTTGTACGTGGTTACATTAGCATAGCCTAGACCAAATAGGTGTGTATGTGCCATACCTGTAGGAACTCCATGGAAGCTGGAAATCACTGTAGTAGGCACCAGTACTACAGTGATCACTGCTATCTTCCGGGTACCATGCCGATCAGCTGGCCTGCTCCTTGTTGAGCACAGGAGGACGCTTGCTAGGCATGGGCACTGCACTTTCTCAATGAATGCAAAGTGTCCTCGGATTGGAAGAAATTAAGATTTTGATGTCACTGCCCCATCTCTCTCCACCTTATTCAATCGGAAACCTCCTGTGTTCACAAGGCAGCAGGGCAGTCACTGGGCATGGGGCCTTGAATAGTAGTGGAGATCACTTTATTGGGCATAGGTTCCAGGGGGGTCCCACAGATATAGCACATACATACTCCTATTGGTCCAAGCTGAACCAATACAACCATGGAAAAAAATCGCCACATCTGGAATTATTCAGACCATAGGCGTGCGCACAGGGTGTGCCGGGTGTGCCCAGGCACACCCTAATCCCCCCATGGGCATTATTGTTATCGTTCTGTGTAGCAACAGGCACATGGGAAAGATCTCCCTCTTACCGGCTCTGCCATAAGAGAAGTGTTTATCCTTTTCTCTTTTACTGTGCCAGCAGGGAGATCAATGTGACGGGGTCATATATATGTAGATGCATACACATGCATGTATGTTTGAGCTTAAGGGTGCACACCCTAATGCATTAGGCTGCGCACACCTATGATTCAGACATTCGACGAAAGCGTTTTTCAGAGGAGCTTAAATGCACAAAAATGAGAAACGTTTTATATGTCTTAAAAATGCACCACACTGCAGCAATGTCAACTAGCCCCATAGAACCAAGTAAGGTTTCTACCAGAAAAATGTTTCAAACTGCGTTTTTAATGCAGGAAAACGAAAAGCGTGAGTGCGCCCTAAAATTTTTTGCTATTCTAGGATTTCCTGTTCTGCCCTTTTTTTTACCAAAGCTTTTCCAAGAACTTCCAGCCAAAACCTCCGAAAAGCACTTCCTGTGGGATCCAGTAGTTGGATTTTGGAGCTCCAAAGTTATGATGTCTCACTAATCTTTTATATATACTGGTTTATCTCTTGCGGTCGTTGCTTGGCTTATATGTCAAACTCACGGCGAGTGGGAAGGATAGCAGGACGCTGGATACATATCTGTGTGATCGAAGCAAAGCCTTCTACAGTATTCAAGGTTCATATAGAGTGTACAAAGACCTTGTTGCGTGCTGTACATGTCTTCCCTCCGCCAACAGCTCCGCTCTGCGCTAATGGACTTGGAGGGTAGCGGGGACATGAGATATAGTGATATTTTTGGAAATCCAAGAGACATGCTGAGTGTTAATCGGTGACAGGATATATTTAATGTATTGGGCCTCTCGAGATTCCTTTTTGTTGATGTATGTAATTGTCTACAGGCACGAGTGTTAAAGCTTATTACTATATATGACCTTTGCACCGCACTGAAATTCTAGTTGCCTTTGTCCGTATTTATCAAGCATCTGTTGCTGTTGCATGGTAACTAATCAGATTCTCCATTTCATTTTCCCAGGCCGCGCTGGGAGGATAAAAGTGGGCTTCTGACTGGTTGTCGTGGGAAAAAAAACAAAAAACAGCTGAGGCCATTTGCTAAATTGGTCTCTAGGAGGGGAGTATTTATGGGGGAGGCCACAGCAACCAATCAGATTGAATCTTCCACTGGCAAAATGAAAATGGGAATCTTTCTGCTATGGACAATGGAGAGAATTTCTTGCTTTGTTTGGGACAAATAGAGGCCTAGTTACAGTCATGTGAAAAAGTAAGTACACCCCAATATGTGTTTTTTGTAACACGACACATTGAGCATTTTAAAGGCTAGGTCCACTTTTAAAGGCTAGGGACCCAGCGGGACAGCAGAGGTGATACTTGAGGAGCATCAGTGAGTGCCAAGCCAGGGATCTAGTGGGTCAGCAGGAGTGACGCTTGAGGAGTATCTGTGAGTGCCAAGTCAGGGACCCAGCAGGGAAGCGGGGATGACGCTTAAGAAAGATGCTGAGTAATGGAAGTGGAAGAGCTCAGGGGATCCAGTGGCGATTGGGTGTGAGAGACTGGGAGCTCAGTGAGTGAAGACCTACAGTGAGAGACTGTAGCGTGCAAGGAGAACTATTCTGTATTACCAATAGTTAAGTACAACTACCGTTGGTGACTGTTACAAGATTTGTTGCCATAGGAGACAGCGGTCCTACCTATACAGAAGTGGTATCCGGCTGGAGGCCTTCCACTGTATAGCTGTCTACCTAATAGAAGTCTTATTGTCTGCCAATTATCTTTGCATCTACTTAAGGGTGTCCTGGCCCTAACCCTCTCTCCCACAGTTCTTGTTAAATAGACCATAAATCTCTTTGCATTCAAAAAGTGTCTGGTGCCCATCACTTCAGCTTGTATTACACCCACCTTGTAACTAGAGCTGCACGATTCTGGCTAAAATGAGAATCATGTTTTTCTTGCTTAGAAGATAGATCACGATTCCCTCACGATTTTCGCGGCGTAAGATCATCTTTCACATCAAAACAAAAAAATTGGGCTAACTTTACTGTTTCGTTTTTTTTTTTTTTTTTTATTTTTTATTCATTGTAGTGTATTTTTTACCAAAAAATTGCGTTTGAAAGACCGCTAGGCAAATACAGTGTGACATAAAATATTGCAGCAATTTACATTTTATTCCCTAGGGTTTCTGCTAAAATATATATAATGTTTGGGGGTTCCAAGTAATTTTCTAGCAAAAAATATTGATTTTAACTTAAGAAACAAGTGTCAGAAAAAGATTTAGACTTTAAGTGGTTAAACTTCCTGCATTTACAGGTTGTTAAAAACTTGGCAGACTGCCTGGATTTTTATTTTTTTTCACACAGAAGTTTATCCCTTTTGATCTAAGAAGGAAGAGTTAGTTACAATGTTTCATGCTAAAAACTTGGCAGACTGCCTGGATGTTTTCTTTTGACAGCTGAGTGAGCAGATAAGTCTCTCCACTTGTTACATGAAAGAATCGGCAAACTCTGCAATAGAGATCGTCAGGGGGGTTGAATCGAGATCACGATTTTTTAACGATTAATTGTGCAGCTCTACTTGTAACCCACTCTACAAAGAATGATGTCAGCTCTCCCTGACTCTGGAGGTCACTGTTAGGCCTCTAGAGGTCCGTATATACTGTACATTTACATCAGCCCCTGTCCTCAAGGAGCTTACAATCTAAAGTCCCTATCGTACATACATACAGTATCTCACAAAAGTGAGTACACCCCTCCACATTTTTGTAAATATTTTCTTCTATCTTTTCATGCAGCTTGAAGCCTGAAGGTACAAAACGCTTGAGGGGAAAAAAATCCATTATTCTCTAGGGAGATGGTTCACATCTCCACTCCAAGTCGCCTGAAGCCCAAACAAGTTCTGGGCCCTGGGCGTTTTTGGAGCATATTCACCCAGGAAGCAGATGACAACATAGCAACAAATGATGAAACAGATGATCATTTTTCCTATTGGCTATTAAAAAAAACGCCAAAGCTCAAAAACGCCAGAAAACGGTGCATGGAAACTCGCAAATACGCGTGGCAAAACGCCTGAAAAACGCTCAAAAATGCTACGCTCAGGTGTGAATGGGTCCTTAGTCATGATGTACTAGTATGCACCGTATACTAGCACATTATGTCAAACTTACCTGTACACGGAAGCCCTCCAGCGCAGCGCTGTCATGGTTCCCAGACGCTGCCATCTTCACTCGTTCTACCTGTATAAGTGGCGAGGGCTGCTAAGACGTCACTCCTGCGCATGTGTGCAAGAGCCTTTGGCTCCAGCACAGAGCTATGAAGGTCTGGCACGGTATGCTGGACCTTCGGAGCGCATGCGCCAGTGACGTCACCAGCTGCATTTTGTGTGAATTTCTCCTAAACCATGCAAGTTTAGGAGATATTCATTGTACCTACAGGTAAGCCTTATTATAGGTTTACCTTTTAGGTACAAGTCCAAAAGTGGAGTTTACCTTCACTTTGAGTAAAGAAGGACAGAGTCTTACGACTGATTCATTACTGGGGAAGGAACAAGAGAGGAGAGAGGTGTCAAACAATGGCTGGTCTATTAATCCAGCGATGGTAAGCGCTTTGGGTTAGAAGGGGGACTGTTGTGCCACGTACACATGATCGGAAATGCCGCTAGCAAAACTCTGATGAGAACTTTTTGTCGGAAAACGCGACCGTGTGTACGCTCCATCAGTCTTTTGCTGACGGAATTCCAGCCAGCAAAAGATTGAGCGCAGGTTCTCTATTTTTCGGTCGGGAAAAGTTCCTACCCGAAAATGCGTTCGTCTGTATGCAATTCAGACGCGCAAAAAATCACGCATGCTCGGAAACAATTTGACGCATGCTCAGAAGCATTGAACTTCATTTTCTCGGCTCGTCGTAGTGTTGTACGTCACCGTGTTCTTGGCGGTCGAAAGTTCAGAGAACTTTTGTGTGACCGTGTGTATGCAAGGCAAACTTGAGCGGAATTCCGTCTGAAAAACCATCCAGGTTTTTTCTGACGGAAATTCCGATCGTGTGTACGGGGCATTAGAAGGAGAATTGGATTTAACACACATGGTCGGCTGACAGCGAGAGGAGAAAAAAAAGCTGATTAACATCTGGAGTAAACGGGACATCGGTCCGGCACACTTCAGACTCACTGCTGCTAAGCAGTGCCCACCAGTGCCACCTACCAGTGCATATCAGCACTGCTAAGCAGTGCCCACCAGCGCCATCTATCATTTTCCACTTCTCAATACCCATCAGTGCTGCCATTCAGTGCCCATCAGTGTCACCTATAAGTGTCCTTCAATGCTGCCTATTAGTGTCCCTATCAGTGCCCACCAGTGCCGCCTCATCGGTGCCCACTGCCCATCAATGCCGCCTATCAGTGCTGCCTTATGAGTGCCCATCAGTGCAGCCTCATTAGCGCACATCGGTGAGGGGAAAAAAATGACCTGTTTGCAAAATTTTATAACAAACTATGAAAACTGTGTTTGTTTGTTTTTTGTTATTTTTTTAGTAAAAAATTAAAAACCCCAGTGGTGATTACATATCACCAAAAGAAAGCTCTATTTGTCTGAAAAAAGTGATAAAAATGTCATAAGGGTACAGTGTTGCATGACCGCGCAATTGTTATTCAAAGTGCGACAGTGCTGAAATCTGAAAATTGGCCTGGGCAGGAAAGGGGTGAAAGTGCCCAGTTAAGTGGCTAATGTTTTAATGGGGCCAAACAGATGATTGTTTTCATGGTAATGACAAAGCACGTCTTAAAGTGGAAGAAAACCCTCCTATCGTTTTCAGCGAAGGAAGCTGCCATCTTGGCCTCTGTTTAATTTTCAACTGCCATGAGGCTGCCCATGTGATCAGTTATGACACCAGCCATTGGATGGCTTGACAGTTTTGGTTGAGGACACAACCAATGTGACAATTACATTCACGGCATGTGCCGGAAATGAAATTTGTTTTTTTGAAACCGTTAAATCGATGGGGTTTACTTCCGCTTTAAGGGCTTCAAACGAAATTGGATGACTTGATGGCGAATTCAAATGTTCTAATGATATTTCAAAATTTCGATGCTGACGTTCAAACAAAATTCTAGACATGTGCACACTGAAATATTTCGTTTCGGAATTTCGTTTTCGTCTGAAAAATAAATTTATTTAGTTACTCCCGAAATTCGTTTTTATTTATTTTGTTTTTCGCTAAAAATTGCATTCGTCCGAAAATCCAAATTAAGGTTGAATCTGTCATTGAAGGCTTATGGTGTCTGTCGAATGTTCAAAGAAGATTCGACGGAGCAGCTAAACTGTACAATGCCATATAGTTTACCTGCTCCGTCAAATCTTCTTAGAACTTTCAACAGACACCATAAGCCAAAGTACGTGTGTACTTAGTTCTAGCTATTTTACTGCTCCAGCTCTTGGGTTACAATCAGCCAATAACATTCATCATCATCATTATTTTTATTCATCTTTTCTCCCCTACGTCTAATCTTTCCTCCCCTACGTCGAATCGTTTCTCCCCTACGTCGAATCGTTTCTCCCCTACGTCGAATCGTTTCTCCCCTACGTCGAATCGTTTCTCCCCTACGTCGAATCGTTTCTCCCCTACGTCGAATCGTTTCTCCCCTACGTCGAATCGTTTCTCCCCTACGTCGAATCGTTTCTCCCCTACGTCGAATCGTTTCTCCCCTACGTCGAATCGTTTCTCCCCTACGTCGAATCTTTCCTCCTCCTACGTCGAATCTTTTCTCTCTACGTCGAATCTTTTCACTCTATGTAGAATAATCTTGGACTAATAGAGCCAAGGTTAGGCACATTCGACCACAGGTTTGATGGACACAGATTGTTATTGTCATCATCATGTCGAATCTCCTATCTATATCGAACTGTTGTAGCAACGAAAACGAAAATAAAGCATTTGTTTATGTCAGATCTTTCGTTTTTCGGACTCTGCACTTTCCTGAAATTCGGACGAAAATGCATTCGGACAAAAACGAATGCACATGTCTACAAAATTCTACTGGTGTACAGCCAACTTTAAAGTGTTCACCAAACTGTTCGTGTGTGCAGGCAATACGCTTATAAAGAACTGAATGTGAGAAATAAATCAGCGCGTGTATGTAAATATAAATGAGCAGCTGAACACCAGGGTCAAACAATCAAATCCCTCAAGTCAAATATAAAATAAGGTGCAGCGCTAAATAGAACAAAACATAATCATAAAAAGATAATCATAAAAGGATAATATACATGGTGCAACTGAATGCAAGGACAACAATATGATGTAGAAATGTCCTTAACCCCCCTGGCGGTTTTCCCGAGTGTGGCTCGGGGTTAAAATTCAGTCCCATTAGCGGTAACCCCGAGCCACACTCGGGATCGCATTGCAGGATCCTGGTGCGGCGTTACTTACCTTGTCCCCGGGATCCTGCGATGTCCCCCGCTGTGTCTGCGGGCTCCGTCCTCTGCCCGAAGCCTCTCCGTGCCAGGCTCCGTTCCCTGCGAGCGTCGCGACGCATGGGCGGAGCCTGGCGGCAAATTAAAAAAACTGTCAAAATCATAACACATACAGTACTGTAATCTTACAGATTACAGTACTATATGAAATTATTTCACATCCGTTTTGTCCCCAGTGCTTTGTCCTATGCCCTGCATGCAGTTCTATATTATATATACTGTTCTTTCTGGCTGGAAACTGGAGATTGTCCATAGCAACCAAAAAGTGTCCCTTTACGTCAAAAATGGTTTTAGACCAGCTAGAAAACTGCGATAGTACCGTAAATTAGAACACTTGCAGAATTGAGCGATAGTGAATCGTGGGGAAATTTATTATTATTTTATTTTAATTTTTTTAATTATTTATTTTTATTTATTATTTTATAATTTATGTTTTTGTGTTTCAAACTTTATCATACCCGGGTTATCTACTAGACTCTGGTTTGGACATATTTAAGTGTGTTATTGTTAAGAATTACAGACCTACAATATAAAACGCCAAATTTCCATGCAAAATAATTGTACCGCTTTCAGCACCTAAAATCCGAAATAATCATACCGCCAGGGAGGTTAAAACAATGATATGAAAAAATTCAGAGAGTAATAACAAAGTCCAAAAACTTCTGTGAAGTTCCACCAATCAAGCGTGATGTCATGCCAGTAAAAGTGACTTATAGATGTGCCCTTCACCAATATAAGAAATGGCCTCTCACCTGATGACCAGAACCCTTTAATTACAGAGGGTCACATAGGCATTCCCATACGGGTCATATAGATGGGTAACAATCCAAATCAGGAATCAGGATCTCCGTCACATACCAGGTGGATGAGGATCAGGACATTCACAATTGCATATAAAACACAGAAGAGGGACAAAAATAGTGCTCTACGTTTGCCAAAATTTATTTAAAAAGAGATAAAATGTCACTTACAAAGCAAGCACTTCTCAAGTGCAAGTACGACAGCAGTGAACGACAGTGTATACACACAAAGAAGATGGAGCATGCGCGGTGGCCGTGGGTGACGTCACGACGTCTCGTTCTGATACGCTTATAAATACAATTTGCTAGGAGAAGGAGTCTTTTTTGGCAAAAGACATGTAAATCCTCTGCTGCCAAACAAACTCTACCTCTACTTAGCTCTATTTGCTATGGGGGGGGGGGGGGGGGGGCAGTTTAGTTCCACTTTAACTTCTATATTTTATTCTGTAGCGATGTGCACATATAAAAATTTGCTTTTTGTTATTTGCTTTGTTTTTTTTATTGGAGCAAAACATATGGTGTGACCAAAGCAAGCGCCTGGGCTCCGGCCTTGGTAGGTTTCCGTGCGAAGGGATTTGGAATAGCTGTCAGCCACTTCTCGCTGTATAATGTAGAATATTACACTGTTATCATTTTTCATAAGATGAGTCGTCTCAGTGTTATAAATACATGTCTTTGTAAAAAATGATGTTTTAAGATAGAAGCGATAGAACCTCTCCAGTGGGCTGCATGCCAAAGGGGACGGGCTCGTTACTAGCAAAGGGCTCTCTTTCCCAATATATGATGTCACTTTTATACCCATTAAATACTTTATGAATTTGTTTATCCCTATGGATTCATATTTTCCATGGTCGTAGTGGACCTGTAGCTGACGCTAGTGCAGCCAGGTGCTTGGCTAAGAATGGAGAGAGAGAGAAACACTGGCTGCAGCTGCTCTCTGTAGCTGCTGCCCTGCAGTGCTGAATTGAGCCATATCAGCAAGAGGAGGGAGCTGCTGAGACAGAAGCGTTCAATAGACTGAGTCAGGCAGCACTGCACTGTGGGAACTGTAGTCCAGAGGAGAGGGACTTTTGAACTGCAGGAGGAGGGGAAAGGGCTGCATTTTCTAAGGCTAAAGAGGACGCAGCTTCCTCTTGCCACGAGGGAGCCTGGAGAGTGTGCATCACTGTCCAGTGTGCACCACTGTGACAGACCCATCCGGTACAGGGACTTTTGTAGGGGACTAGGGGCTTGCCTCCTACCTACTTATTATGAAAGAGACTGGGCATTTTGTCTGTTTCTCAGTGGAATGAATTTATCATCATAGATCTCTTAAAGAATATTTTTGATAAATATTTTGTCCTAAGTGAAGGAGCCTCTCCAACCCAGTCTGCAGGAGGGCCACCATATTCCCTCTGACCATTAACCTGTACATGATTGACATTACACCTTTCCCATTCCATCCACTCCAGAAAGGGAAGCTTTATTGTCTTCAGAGAATTAATCCAAGCCTCGCTCTCAGCGTTCATCAGGTTGTTGTCCATCATTAGAGAATCCTCTGCTCTCTCCATGGGATCAGATGCTGAACTTGTGTCCTCCTCCCTCTCTTTTCGGGCCCCGACTCCTCCAACCTCTCTCCGGTGTCGTCTTCCCTCTCTCCGGGTCCCCGGCTCCTCCACCCTCTCTCTGGTGTCCTCCTCCCTCTCTCTGGGTCCCTGGCTCCTCCACTCTCTCTCCCGTGTCCTCCTCCCCCTCTCCAGGTCCCCAGCTCCTCCACCCTTTCTCCCGTGTCCTTTTCCCTCTCTCTGGGTCCTCGGCTCCTCCACCCTCTCTCCGGTGTCGTCCTCCCTCTCTCCGGGTCCCCGGCTCCTCCACCCTCTCTCTAGTGTCCTCCTCCCTCTCTCTGGGTCCCCGGCTCCTCCACTCTCTCTCCCGTGTCCTCCTCCCCCTCTCCAGGTCCCCAGCTTCTCCACCCTCTCTCCCGTGTCCTTCTCCCTCTCTCTGGGTCCCCGGCTCCACCACCCTCTCTCCGGTGTTGTCCTCCCTCTCTCCGGGTCCCCGGCTCCTCTACCCTCTTACTGGTGTCCTCCTCCCTCTTTCTGGGTCCCCGGCTCCTCCACCCTCTCTCCGGTGTCCTCCTTCCTCTCTCTCCGGGTCCCCGGCTCCTCCACCCTCTCTCCCGTGTCCTTCTCCCTCTCTCTGGGTCCCCAGCTCCTCTGCTCTCTCCCCGGTGTCCTTCTCCCTCTCTCTGGTTCCCCGGCTCCCCCACACTCTCTCTCCAGTGTCATCCTCCCTCTCTCCGGGTCCCCTCCATTCGTCCCAGACCTGTCAGGATGGAGAGCGGAGAAAGGAGCCGGTAAATCTGTCATTTACCGGCTCCTTCCTTTTCTGAATGCACTGACACATTGTTAACTGTGTTTACGATGCTTCAGTTTATGAATGGACAGGAGCCTCTGTCTCCTGTCCATTGATTTACAGTGCAGCTGAGGCTGCAGAGAAAGGGACTGGGGAATCTATGTCCTCAGTTCCTTTCCCTGTCTCAAAGGGGAGATTTCAGAGGTCTGTTTAGACCCCTGATATCTCACCAAAGCCCCCCCCCCCCCCAACAGGGCTAATAAAAAAAAAAAATAAATAATAAAACTAAAAAAAAGAATTGTAATAAATAAAGGTTAAATTGTAAAAATAATAAAAAATAAAATAAAAAAAAACACCGACACCGTCCATCCCCCCCCCCCCCCCCCAAAAAAAAGAAAGTATTGTAAAAAAAAATAACAAAAAATATATATAAATTGTAAAAAATAAAATTGTAAAAAAAAAGTTGTAAAAAAAAAAAAACTACTGACACATTTAGACCTTTATCAGTGCTGCATGTTAGTGCCACTGTCGCACAACATTAAAAAAAAAGTACTGGTAATCGGTATTGGCGAGTACATGACCAAATGTATTGGTACTTGTACTTGGTCTTTTAAAAAGTGGTATCGGTGCAACCCTACCTATTGATGGAAATACAGAAAACAGAAGGAAGTGCCAAACCAATGGTCAGAGAGTTTAGAGTTTTATGATATGATCAGTAAAAGAAAAACCAACACATTTTGGGATAGTCCTCATCAGACCCTAAAAAGTTACAGTTGTTCCAATGACAACTGTAAAATATTGGATTTTTCCATCACTTTCTATATTGGTGGCAATGACCACCAGGACAAACAGAAAGGGTACATCTACCCAATGGGGACACAGACAGGAATAGAACCCTAACAGGGGGTACTAACCCTTGCACACTCTATGGGAATTATATCATATTTTACTGTACATTATTGCATGCATCATAAGGATCCCAGTGAGCCACACTTTAGCAAGTAGTGGATAATTTTTACCAAAAAAACCCACCTATGTGACTAAGGATCTATAGTTATTAGGAATGGACTTGTACTATCAAAGATACACCTTGTATTGGTCCATAGTTCCCCCTAGGGCAGGGGTCTCCAAACCGCGGCCCGGGGGCCAGATGCGGCCCTTTACTTGCCTTTATCCGGCCCTTGGGGTACTATTTATATCCCTGATATAAAACACTATTCTGCCCACTGACACCAACAATGGGGCATATTTCCTGCCCACTGACACCAACAATGGGGCATATTTCCTGCCCACTGACACCCACAATGGGGCATATTTCCTGCCCACTGACACCCACAATGGGGCATATTTCTCATCCGAATACCAAAGATAGGGCACTGTTTACTCCCACTGATGCCAGAAAAAATAATATTCCTGCTGGCCACAGTCCGGCCCCCCCTAAGGTCTGAAGCACAGTAAAGTTGCCCTTTGTTTAGAAAGTTTGGAGACCTCAGCCCTAGGGCACCGGTATCGGCGGTTAAGAAATGAAAGCTACCCATGACAAAAATTTGGGTTTCATTCACCGCACTGCAAACACGAAAGCTGGGATTGCATCGCTTATTATGAATAATTAGAACAAATTTTCAGGCATTGTTGGTCACGTTGCCCAGTCTTTGCGTGGTGAGGTCAATTGCATGCTGCATTCAGCCGCTGTATTCTCTGACTGACTGTACTCATTTACAGTCTATTATTCAGAGGATTGGGAGGTGCGGCAATCCATTCCCGGTTTATTCCTCTCATTAGGAGTTTAGATCCACAATCTGTACTAGACGTTTACTAATTGGTGTGCGAGACAGCAGATAAAAGGCCTGGTTCTATTTCTTTTGTGTCCGGAATTTGCTTCGATAATGGGAGGCTTGCCAGAAAACCAAATACCGTAAGGCCTCAGACCCCCGAAATGCGCAAGTACAGGGATACCAGGAGGCCTCTGCGTTCCTTTTGGTGTTTTTCTATTCATACATCACTGAAATTTTAAAGCTTGATTAAAGGGAACGTTGTGTCTTTTCAAGACTAACTACTAAGCCACCGTTCCGAACAAAATCAGCATCATCATAACCCCTAAATTAGCCATCCATGGGGCAAATTGTTGCTCTTTATGAACCAACCAAAATTTGAGCCATTGGTGGCCTTGCTGGCACCACTTTGCCTGACCACCTTCGATCTACAAATTAGAGGAGCCAGGTGGAATATTGTTGGCCAAACAGTGATTGCAGCCAATGAGATGCAGCCAGTGTTGGGGTATCCTGGCATCCATGGGTGCCAGGTGCCGGGATACAATACCCCACATAGACAGGTTCGCCCAATAATAGATTTCTCTCATTTAGCCCCACTGGGCTGAATGAGAGAAATCTAAGACTGTATGGCTAGACTTTCTATCCAGTCCATCTACACTATAGTGTCAAAAGTTTTGAGACGCCAGCCTTTACACACACACGAACTTTAATGGCATCCCAGTCTTGGGCCTCATGTACACTGCTGCTGGTAAACGGACGTTTAGGAGCAGTTGGGCATTTTTTTTTTTAGCTGCCCCTGAACTCTCCTCCATGTTATATTATCAGTACATGTATACAGGGTCGTTTATAGTCGTTTCTAGGCAGTTGAGTTTAGAAGCATTTTTTGGAACGCAAAAAAAAGGGTTCAGAGTGATGTTTAGAGGCATTTGAAATGCTAAATGCCTGTAACAGCCTGTAAATGATGCTAAAAGCGGTAACTCGTGTTTAGCAGCGTTTTGTTTACAGACGTTTTCCATTTTAACAAAAAAAAACTGCTTTTAGACGCAAGTGCGGCTAAACGCAGCATGTAAACGCGGCTAAGCGGACGTTTTTAGATGCCGGTTTCTAGCTGTCAAGTTAAATCATTCAGGAGAGGTTAAACAACGTTCCGTGTACATGAAGCCTAATGCCCCGTACACACGGTCGGACTTTGTTCGGACATTCCGACAACAAAATCCTAGGATTTTTTCCAACGGATGTTGGCTCAAACTTGTCTTGCATACACACGGTCACACAAAGTTGTCGTAAAATCCGATCGTTCTGAACGCGGTGACGTAAAACACGTACGTCAGGACTATATACGGGGCAGTGGCCAATAGCTTTCATCTCTTTATTTATTCTGAGCATGCGTGGCACTTTGTGCGTCGGATTTGTGTACACACGATCGGAATTTACGACAACGGATTTTGTTGTCGGAAAATTTTATATCCTGCTCTCCAACTTTGTGTGTCGGAAAATCCGATGGAAAATGTGTGATGGAGCCCACACACGGTCGGAATTTCCGACAACAAGGTCCTATCACACATTTTCCGTCGGAAAATCCGACCGTGTGTACGGGGCATAAGTCTGTAGGATTGAATATTGAGTTGGCCCACCTTTTGCAGCTATAACAGCTTCAACTCTTCTGGAAGGCTGTCCACAAGGTTTAGGAGTGTGTCTATGGGAATGTTTGACCATTCTTCCAGAAGCGCCTTTGTGAGGTCAGGTACTGATTTTTGGATGGGAAGGCCTGGCTCGCAGTCTTCACTCTAATTCATCCCAAAGGTGTTCTATCGGGTTGAGGTCAGAACTCTGTGCAGGCCAGTCAAGTTCCTCCACCCCAAACTTGCTCATCCATGTCTTTATGGACCTTGCTTTGAGCACTGGTCCAAATCATTTGGTGGAGGGGGGGATTATGGTGTGGGGATGTTTTTCAGGGGCTGGGCTTGTCCCACTTAGTTCCAGTGGGAGGAACTCTTATGCCCCGTACACACGATCGGACATTTCGACAACAAAATCGTGGATTTATTTCCGACGGATGTTGGCTCAAACTTGTCTTGCATACACACGGTTGCACAAATGTTGTCGGAAATTCCGAACGTCAAGAACGTGGTGACGTACAACACGTACAACGAGCCGAGAAAAATGAAGTTCAATAGCCAGTGTGGCTCTTCTGCTTGATTCTGAGCATGCGTGGAATTTTGTGCGTTGGAATTGTGTACACACGATCTTAATTTTTGACCACGGATTTTGTTGTCGGAAAATTTGAGAACTGGAAATTCCGATGGAGCCTACACACGGTCGGAATTTCCGACAACAAGCTCACATCGAACATTTGTTGTCGGAAATTCCGACCGTGTGTACGCGACATTAAGGTGTCGGCATACCAAGACATTTTGGACAATTTCTTGACCCCAACTTTGTGGGAACAGTTTGGGGATGACCCCTTCTTGCTCCAACATGACTGCGCACCAGAGCACAAAGCAAGGTCCATAAAGACATGGATGAGCGAGTTTGGGCTGGAGGAACTTGACTGGCCTGCACAGAGTCCTGACCTCAACCCGATAGAACACCTTTTGGATGAATTAGAGCGGAGACTGCGAGCCAGGCCTTCTCGTCCAACATCAGTGCCTGACCTCACAAATGCGCTTCTGGAAGAATGGTCAAACATCCCCAAAGACACACTCCTAAACCTTGTGGAAAGCCTTCAGTGGAGTTGAAGCTGTTATAGCTGCAAAGGGTGGGCCAACTCAATATGGAACCCTACGGACTGAGACTGGGATGACATTAAAGTTCATGTGCGTGTAAAGGCAGGTGTCCCAATACTTTTGTCAGTATAGCGTATTATAAACCCATACAGTTTTATAGCCCTGTGAAAGGGGTATTCCCTGAAACGCGTTGCCTATTTTAGCCCATGTCAGATAATTAAAACCAGCTTGTACTGTATGACTTTTAGTATGGTGCTTTTTATTGCCTGTTTTAACATTTGCATTCAAATCAAGGTGCTCCTCTTTGTGTTTTGCTTGAGGAGAACAACCTATTCAATACCAGAGAGCTGTAGAAACTGAATTTATCTTGAAAAGAAGGGGCTTAAAGATCTAGCATCTCCCCACTCCTACAATTTTAGGATTGTGCTGGCCTTGTTGGCTGGGATACAAAGGGAAGTGATGTATAATGAGGGAGGGGGCTGTACTAGGGAATCCATTTTTTTTCTCAGTGTTGAGGTCCAGCTCAGTGTTGAGGTCCAGCTCAGTGTTGAGGTCCAGCTCAGTGTTGAGGTCCAGCTCAGTGTTGAGGTCTAGCTCAATGCAGAGGTCTAGCTCAATGCTGAGGTCCAGCTCAATGCGGAGGTCCAGCTCAATGCGGAGGTCCAGCTCAATGCGGAGGTCCAGCTCAATGCGGAGGTCCAGCTCAATGCCGAGGTCCAGCTCAATGCCGAGGTCCAGCTCAATGCCGAGGTCCAGCTCAATGCCGAGGTCCAGCTCAATGCCGAGGTCCAGCTCAATGCCGAGGTCCAGCTCAATGCCGAGGTCCAGCTCAATGCCGAGGTCCAGCTCAATGCCGAGGTCCAGCTCAATGCCGAGGTCCAGCTCAATGCCGAGGTCCAGCTCAATGCCGAGGTCCAGCTCAATGCCGAGGTCCAGCTCAATGCCGAGGTCCAGCTCAATGCGGAGGTCCAGCTCAATGCGGAGGTCCAGCTCAATGCGGAGGTCCAGCTCAATGCGGAGGTCCAGCTCAATGCGGAGGTCCAGCTCAATGCGGAGGTCCAGCTCAATGCGGAGGTCCATCTCAATGCGGAGGTCCATCTCAATGCGGAGGTCCATCTCAATGCGGAGGTCCATCTCAATGCGGAGGTCCATCTCAATGCGGAGGTCCATCTCAATGCGGAGGTCCATCTCAATGCGGAGGTCCATCTCAATGCGGAGGTCCATCTCAATGCGGAGGTCCATCTCAATGCGGAGGTCCATCTCAATGCGGAGGTCCATCTCAATGCGGAGGTCCATCTCAATGCGGAGGTCCATCTCAATGCGGAGGTCCATCTCAATGCGGAGGTCCATCTCAATGCGGAGGTCCATCTCAATGCGGAGGTCCATCTCAATGCGGAGGTCCATCTCAATGCGGAGGTCCATCTCAATGCGGAGGTCCATCTCAATGCGGAGGTCCATCTCAATGCGGAGGTCCATCTCAATGCGGAGGTCCATCTCAATGCGGAGGTCCATCTCAATGCGGAGGTCCATCTCAATGCGGAGGTCCATCTCAATGCGGAGGTCCATCTCAATGCTGAGGTCCATCTCAATGCTGAGGTCCATCTCAATGCTGAGGTCCATCTCAATGCTGAGGTCCATCTCAATGCTGAGGTCCATCTCAATGCTGAGGTCCATCTCAATGCTGAGGTCCATCTCAATGCTGAGGTCCATCTCAATGCTGAGGTCCATCTCAATGCTGAGGTCCATCTCAATGCTGAGGTCCATCTCAATGCTGAGGTCCAGCTCAATGCTGAGGTCCAGCTCAATGCTGAGGTCCAGCTCAATGCTGAGGTCCAGCTCAATGCTGAGGTCCAGCTCAATGCTGAGGTCCATCTCAATGCTGAGGTCCATCTCAATGCGGAGGTCCATCTCAATGCGGAGGTCCATCTCAATGCGGAGGTCCATCTCAATGCGGAGGTCCATCTCAATGCGGAGGTCCATCTCAATGCGGAGGTCCATCTCAATGCGGAGGTCCATCTCAATGCGGAGGTCCATCTCAATGCGGAGGTCCATCTCAATGCGGAGGTCCATCTCAATGCGGAGGTCCATCTCAATGCGGAGGTCCATCTCAATGCGGAGGTCCAGCTCAATGCGGAGGTCCAGCTCAATGCTGCTTGCTGTTCTAAAAATCCAACAACAGCAGATATTTCTCTACTAGAAAGAACTCTGAAGAACTCTTTTACTGAAATGATAGTCGCTTACTTCAGATTCCCTGACTAGCTTCTCAGACGTTCCTTTGAGGAAACAAATATATTAATGCAAGTCGCTTGAGTGCGAGCCTCCAAGTAAATCCGAGGGCAGGAGGCCAGAAGCTTCCTTTTGTGGCAGTAAGGCGGAGGAATTGGCTCATTAGTAGTCGTATCAATTGTCTTGATTTGTGAAACGGGAACATTATGACTGTCCTCAGGACTCCAAACCATACAGCATGCCGTGTCTATGGAGTAGAAATAATTTGTGTATATCTCCTTCTTAGAATAGTACTAATCTCTGCATATGCAAAATGAAACGATTGTAAGACCTTTCCAGGAATTAACCAACTGTAATGTATTTAATCGGAAAAACAGACACAGATCTAGATACCAGAGACAGGCTTTTTTTTATAACTGAAAACTATGGAATTAATACACTATTACTGGGTTTATTCTGTAGATCCACCGTTCTCAACCTCTTTACCCTAGAGCAGGGGTGTCCAAACTTTTTTCAAAGTGGACCAGATTTGATGAAGTGAACATGCGTGAGGGCTGAACTTTTTGCCTGACCTTCTTTGAACAATTAAAATTCGGTGTAAGTGTGTTTGTCCGAGCGCTAATACACTGCCCAACAAGGATTGTCTTGCCTTTGTGGCTGTGTGTGGTGAAGAGACGAGCTCGGGCGTGTTATTTGGATATATATTTATCTTTAGTGGCCCCAACGAATCCCTGAGCGTCGCTCAGGACTAAGGATGAGCACAGGCGTGTTATTTGGATATACCGTATTTATCGGCGTATAACACGCACCTTCACTTTAAGAGGGAAGTTTCAGGAAAAAAAAAATAATTTTAAATAAAGAACTGTGAAGCAAAATAAGGGTCAATGCAGCCTAATCGGTGCCCATCTGCAGCCGCCTCATCATTGCCATGAATGCAGCCTCACCATTGCCATGAATGCAGCCTCACCATTGCCATGAATGCAGCCTCACCATTGCCAACGATGCAGCCTCACCATTGCCATGAATGCAGCCTCACCATTGCCATGAATGCAGCCTCACCATTGCCATGAATGCAGCCTTACCATTGCCATGAATGCAGGATCACCATTGCCATGAATGCAGCCTCACCAATGCCATGAATGCAGCCTCACCATTGCCATGAATGCAGCCTCACCATTGCCATGAATGCAGCCTCACCATTGCCATGAATGCAGCCTTACCATTGACATGAATGCAGCCTCACCATTGCCATGACTGCAGCCTCACCATTGCCATAAATGCAGCCTCACCATTGCCATGAATGCAGCCTCACCATTGCCATGAATGCAGCCTCACCATTGCCATGAATGCAGCCTTACTATTGCCATGAATGCAGCCTCACCATTGCCATGAATGCAGCCTTACCATTGCCATGAATGCAGCCTCACCATTGCCATGAATGCAGCCTCACCATTGCTAACGATGCAGCCTCACCATTGCCATGAATGCAGCCTCACCATTGCCATGAATGCAGCCTCACCATTGCCATGAATGCAGCCTCACCATTGCCATGAATGCAGCCTTACCATTGCCATGAATGCAGGATCACCATTGCCATGAATGCAGCCTCACCAATGCCATGAATGCAGCCTCACCATTGCCATGAATGCAGCCTCACCATTGCCATGAATGCAGCCTCACCATTGCCATGAATGCAGCCTTACCATTGACATGAATGCAGCCTCACCATTGCCATGGCTGCAGCCTCACCATTGCCATGAATGCAGCCTCACCATTGCCATGAATGCAGCCTCACCATTGCCATGACTGCAGCCTCACCATTGCCATGAATGCAGCCTCACCATTGCCATGAATGCAGCCTCACCATTGCCATGAATGCAGCCTCACCATTGCCATGAATGCAGCCTTACCATTGCCATGAATGCAGCCTTACCATTGCCATGAATGCAGCCTCACTATTGACATGAATGCAGCCTCAAATGCAGCCTCACCATTGCCATGAATGCAGCCTCACCATTGCCATGAATGCAGCCTCACCATTGCCATGAATGCAGGATCACCATTGCCATGAATGCAGCCTTACCATTGCCATGAATGCAGCCTTACCATTGCCATGAATGCAGCCTTACCATTGCCATGAATGCAGCCTCACTATTGACATGAATGCAGCCTCAAATGCAGCCTCACCATTGCCATGAATGCAGCCTCACCATTGCCATGAATGCAGCCTCACCATTGCCATGAATGCAGCCTCACCATTGCCATGAATGCAGCCTCACCATTGCCATGAATGCAGGATCACCATTGCCATGAATGCAGCCTTACCATTGCCATGAATGCAGCCTCACTATTGACATGAATGCAGCCTCAAATGCAGCCTCACCATTGCCATGAATGCAGCCTCACCATTGCCATGAATGCAGCACCCCTTTACATCAGGGTCCCCAGAGAGCCCCCCTTCTTACATCAGGGTCCCCAGAGAGCCCCCCCTCCTTAATCATGGTCCCCAGAGAGCCCCCCCTCCTTAATCAGGGTCCCCCAGAGAGCCCCTCCTTACATCAGGGTCCCCAGAGAGCCCCTCCTTACATCAGGGTCCCCAGACAGCCCCCCCCCCTCTAGAGGTTCCCCTGTACCTGGCTGGTCTCCGCTGTCTGTGCGCCTCCAACCTCCAGCACATCTCTGTACCCCCCACCTGGGGGAGGTGGGAGGCGGCGATCGGCAGCTGTATGGTGCCCGCGAGCCGCAGGATCTCCCTGGGGCTTGTAGTTCTCTCTCCGAATGTATACAGTGGAGAGGGGAGGGGCCTCTGACCCGGGAATGTATCGTCAAGCGTGTAGAAGCAGAACGACACACTGAAGAGTGAAGCCGATACATGCCCGGGTCAGAGGTAGGGTTGCCACCTGTCCAGGATTCACCCGGACAGTTTGGGTTTGAAATCATGCGTCCGGGTTTCAAACTGCCTGAAACCCGAACAAATTATTCAGACTGGGCTATGGCTTCCCAGTGGGGTTGCTGGCTGCAGTTGTCGATGCTGAGAGTGTCTGTTACACTCTCTTTCACACTGCACAAAGCCAGCACTAACAATTCCCCCTACCACACATACAGATGGGAGAGGAGAGAGGGCTCGATCTCCTCCTCTTCCTCCCACCCCTACCCCTCTGTCTCTGCCCACACTCCAATCTCCAGCACTGTGCCTCAGAAAAGGAAAGTGGGGGCTGGAAATTTGAAGTCCAGCAGCCTCAGATACATCTGGATGAGAGGTGCCAAGGGGTGAGTGAGCTCACCATCCATCCCTGTCTGTGACTGAACTCTCCCCCCTTCTCTCTCCTGCCTCTGAGTGAGTACACTAAAGAAAACGGGGGTTCTCAGAGCACCCATTACATCAGAGTTCCCCTTTACACCAGAAGCCACAGTGTTCCCCCTTACATCAGAGCCCTCTCCATGCATCAGAGTTCTCAGTGTTTCCCCTTAAATCAGGGTTCCCAGAGCATCCCTTATGTCAGAGTCCCCAGAGTTCTCCCTTACAGTGCAAGATAACTCTGCAAGTGGATTCAGATTTGAAAGGGGAACTCTGTGGACTCTGATGTAAAAGGGGACTCTTGTGATTAACTTCATATGATTAGAAATGTTCTTTAATTGCAAAATATATGTATAGTTTATACTATAAAAAAAAATAAAAAAATTCTGTGCACCGCTAAAGTGTTCGGGTTTGACTTGAAGAAAAGGTGACAACCCTAGTCAGAGGCCCCTCCCCTCTCCACTGTATATATTCGGAGAGAGAACTACAAGCCCCAGGGGAGATCCCGCGGCTCGTGGGCACCATACAGCTGCCGATCCCCGCCTCCCACCTCCTCCCACTACATACTAAAACGGACAGCCAGAGGTGCAGGAGGAGAAGCCGGGTTGGGGGGGGGGGGCAGAGTGGCAGAACGGCAGGGCCCAGTCGCAAGTGCGACTGCTGCGACCCTGAAAGTTCCGCCACTGCATATCGCAGTGTGAACTGCAAATTCGGACAGGAATCGGATCACACCCATGCGATCTGATTCTGATGCGAGACAAAAAAAGGAGTCCTGTACGCGTTTGGTCCGAATGCGATGCAAATTCAGCCGTACTATCTGTATGGCTGAAATCGCATAGCACGGACATCGCATGTGATTTGCGCTGCAGTGCGGTGCGAATCGGATCCGATGTCGGACATCGCACCAGTGCGAACCGGCCCCTTAAAAAAAGATTTTCTTTTTGCATTCGTTTCTCTTTAAAAGCAACTCTGATTGGAGTGTAATTCTATTAGAAGAGATACTGGAACCGCAAAACAAGAAAATGGAGAGCTGGAACATCACCGAAAAGCCATAATTGCAGCCTCAGGAACAGAACATTGCCCGCTCTACAAATCGAATGTAGGCCGGAGTGTTTTGTTACTTTTCCTCTCCTTTTCAGGAAAATTATCTAATTTGTGTAATTATTAATTTTATCCATAATTTTCTGTTTTTTTTCAGTAATGTGCTCTAAAAGTTTATTTTTATTCATTAGAAGCCTTTAGATGGAGGGACATAAAATGTGAGATGGGATCAAAATAAGGTAAAGGATCCTAAACCATGCAAAACTTTAAAAAAAAAAAATACACTTTAACCACTTCAATACCAGGCACTTATACACCTTCCTGCCCAAACCAATTTTCAGCTTTCAGCGCTGTCGCAGTTTGAATGACAATTGCGCGGTCATACAACACTGTACCCAAACTCAATTTTTATCATTTTGTTCCCACAAATAGAGCTTTCTTTTGGTGGTATTTGATCACCTCTGTGGTTTTTATTTTTTGCTTAAAGTGGGGTTCCACCCAAAAAAACAAAAATACCTGAAAAATTCTAAAAAAAAACAACAAAAAAACATTTGGATATTTTTTTTTTTTTTTTTTACTTACCTCTAAATGCCCGTTGCTAGGGGGTCCCTCGTAGTCTGCCTCTTCCTTTGCCTGGGCTGGTGACATCACTTCCTCCTCGGCACAGGAAGGGCTCGGCTCTGCTCCCTCCCTCCTGTCAATCATCTGGGACCCATTACAGGTCCCAGGTGACTGAGCGGACAATCATGGCGCGCAGCGCCGCTCGCGCATGCACAGTGGGTGCCAGGCTGTGAAGCCACAGCCCGGCACCCACAGTTGAAATGCCGGCGCCGACGAGCGGAGGGGGGGGGGACGAGCGGGGCTTCGATCCCCCGCATCGCTGGACCCTGGGACAGGTGAGTGTCCAATTAAAAGTCAGCAGCTGCAGTATTTGTAGCTGCTGACTTTTAATTTTTTTTTCTTTTAATGGACCCCCTGGGTGGAACTCCTCTTTAATATCCTGATCACGTCATATGACGTCCGGTCAGGATATTGAAACCACTTTGCCGCCGTCATTTTGCTATAAAATGACGTCCTCACTTTGGGGGGGGGGGGATATCTGAATGATATCATTCAGATATCATTCTTTCCAGCCGGCGATTCTGTGCACGATAAGAACGATCATAGCTGCAACTTCCGGCGCTTGATCATTCTTATAGGCGTCGGGAGGGGACGCTCCCCCCTCCCGCCGACATCCAGTGCTTCTCCGGGCTCTCCCGTGCCATCGGGGGCCCAGGGAAAGAATCGCCCGCCGCCGGATGACGAGCATAGAGATTTCCGGTGACCAGATGGACCCCGCATTGTAAACAAAGCCGCAATCTTTTTTTTTCCGATCTTATGCTTTACAGCCTGGAGGAGAGATGTGTGGGGTCTTATTGACCCCGCATCTCTCCATAAAGAGGACCTGTCACGATAGATTCCTATTACAAGGGATGTTTACATTCCTTGTAATAGGATAAAAGGGATAAAAAAAAATTGAATGTAAAAAAAAGCGTAAAAATAAAAAAATAAATAAAAAAAATTTTTTGTTAAAACGCCCCTGTCCCCGGTAGCTTGCGCTCAGAAGCGAACACACACGTAAGCGCCGCCCACATATGTAAACGCCGTTCAAACTACACATGTGAGGTATCGCCGCGCGGGCTAGAGCGAGAGCAATAGTTCTAGCACTAGACCTCCTCTGTAATTCTAAACTGGTAACCTGTAAAAATTTTCAAAGCGTCGCCTATGGAGGTTTTTAAGTACCGAAGTTTGGCGCCATTCCATGAGTGCGTACAATTTTAAAGTGTGACATGTTAGGTATCTATTTACTCCGCGTAACATCATCTTTCACATTATGCAAAAACATTGGGCTAACTTTACTGTTTTGTTTGTTTTTTTTAAAGCACAAAACCGTTTTTCTTTTCCAAAAAAACGCATTTGAAAAATTGGTGCGCAAATACCGTGCGAGATAAAAAGTTGCAATGACCGCCATTGTATTCCCTAGGGTTTTTGCTAAAAAAACGTATATAATGTTTTGGGGTTCTATGTAATTTTCTAGCAAAAAAATGATGATTTTTACATGTAGGAGAGAAATGTCAGAATTGGCCTGGTAGGCAAGTGGTTTTAAAGGATATGTAAACCCTGACTTCTCTCGTTTTGGTCCCTTTCTTGGTCTGTTAAATGTATCATTGAAAGTCTTTTGTTGCATCTATTTTATAAGTAAAAAAAAAAATACCTAGTGATCTTGCCAGAAATTTTGTGAGCTTCCAGTGCTGACTGTTGCATTGTGCTCAGCTACCTCTGGAGACTACAGAACTATTCCTTTCTGCTATGTAGAATAGGAGATGGGTGGAGTTCCATAGACCCCTTTTGTTTCTGCTGTCCTGGTATAGAAGGGTGAGGGAGAGTTGTCCTCCTAGGAAGTGTGTTACCAACAGAATAACCAGGTGAAAAAAAAAATGAAGAAAAACCTGGAAAAAAAAAAAAAAACTAGTGCAGCCTCCACATCTAAGGACTGGTAATCTGCTGTATGTTAAATGTTTGTTTTTGGGTTTAGATACGTAGAGAATAAGGTTTTTGAAGAAAACAAACATTATACTTGCCTAGGTGGATGCAGCATCGATCCGATGCTGCATCTGTCCCCCCGCCGGCTCTGCAGTGAGAACTGAGTGATCAAACCTTGCTGATTGCTCGGTTCTCCCTATCCGCTCTAAGCAGAGAGCTGTGACTGTCAGTCTTCCACTTTCTGCTCTCCCCTCCAGCGCTCACTGGAGCGCTGGGCTGTGGAGGGTCTGGCTCAGGCGCTCAGCAGATTGCTGAGAAGCTGTGCCAGGTGCCCATATGGTCAGGATCTTTTCCGGATGCCTGGACCTCTGGCCTGGGCTCTGTGAAGTCAGCCAACAGTGGGATTCTGCCCGCTGTCTGCTTAAGATGGATCACAGGAGTGCAGAACGAACTGCACTCCTGTGATCCACAGAAGTATAGCCAAAAAAAAGGTTTGGCTGTACTCCTCCTTTTACAGGGTATGAAATTTAAAAATGAAAAGGTGAACAAACTCTAAATATTCTGGCCAACCCTCCTGACCTGGTCCACATAGTGGCTGTGATGCCCCATACCACCAAGATCATAGCTCCCAACTGTCCCTGATTTCGAGGGACTGTCCCTGATTTGGAGCAAAGTCCCCCTGCCCCTCATTCTTCCTCATTTGTCCTTCATTTTGGTCTGATCTATATAGATGTATAAAAAATGCACTTTGTATCTATCAAAAAGGGTTTTCCAGCACTAAACCTTTCATCTGGTTTCTGAATTGCTGCACTTGTAAATTCCAAAAGCCAATATAAAGGAATAGTAATGGTAAAAAAAAGCACTTGTGGGTTACTTTAACCAATCTTGTTTTTTGTACAATTCCCCTTTAAGGGGGCGTGGCAAGGGGGTGTGTCAAATGTCTGCATACTTTTTCTGATAGGTGTCCCTCATTCCCATCTCAAAAAGTTGGGAGGTGTGCCAACATAGTGGTCCGTACACTGCACACCGCAATACACAGTCCTGGAGTAACTACCAAAATGAATGCAATGGCAACCGCTCATTGGTCAAGAAGAAGAAGAAAGAAGAAGAACATTGTGATGTGACTCTGCTGACAATTGAGCGCTTGCCATTGCTAGTATTTTGATAGATGCTCACTCTGGGGAGTTGTATGGTGTGCAGTCCACTACACCGGCAGCATGAGGCATCAGAGGGGTGGTCTGGATATTTTTTTTCACTTTTGGTGAAAGGTGAACTTGACTTTTTGAAGAAATGTCAATAAAAGCCCATCAGAAGTTCTAAGCGTCTCCCTTATCCAAAACAATGGAAAATGTTTTTGGCTGGCATCAGTAGTGTATTTAGTTTTTGTGCTGCCCTGGGACTAAACTCATGACCCCCTAATTTAAATATGACCCACCCCTTCCTGTCAAGGCCACACCCCTTGATGTTTAAGACCCGCCCTGAAATTTTCGAGTGGGGACACTAGTTCTGAGGGCGGGGAGGAGCAATGGATTCCCTTAATTTGCATAGATTTCCTCTTACTTCCTGTTTGGCTATGGGGCAGGAAGTGAGGGGAAATCTCTGCAATGGGACAGGGATAGTAAAAAATTAACTGACGGGCTATAACCCTCCCTTACTCTATTCAAAATTAAAAAAAAAAAAAAAAAGTGTTGCCTATAGTTCTACTTTAAGCACAAATTTCTGATAATTTTATGGAGAGGACTAAGAAGATATAACCATGCCAATGGTGCAGCAGAAAACATATAGCACAGTGAGGAAGGTTTGTGGTCCAGGATGAGAGGACAGTCAAAATTAGAAGCGGCGCCCCCCCCCCCCCCCCCAGTTATTATTATTATAAAGGATTTATATAGCGCCAACAGTTTATCAATACAGGAGGGATCAGAGGGCCCTGCCCGTTAGAGTTTACAATCTAGAAGGCGGAATGCCGCCCGCCCACATACCAGAAGCAGTGCTCTTTGGGGGCACTTGACTAATTTTGCCTCTCAGCCCAGTCCGCCCCATAAGACTGGCACTACAGTAACAGTGTAGTGCAAGACGACGGGGACTCTTTCCGTGCTGCCCCCCTGCAAAGTGCTGCCCTAGGCCTGGGCCTTGTCGGCCTAGGCCAGGATACAGCGTTGGCTGGCATTCTACTTGAACTGTAGAACCTCAACCTATAGACTTACTGGTCACTTTATTAGGTACACCTTGTTAGTACCGGGTTAGACCCCCTTTTTTTGCCTTCAGAACTGCCTTCATTCTTCGTGGCATAAATTCAACAAGGTGTTGGAAACATTCCTCAGAGATTTTGGTCCAGATTGACATGATAGTATACATCCGTGATTTGAATCTCCTGTCCAACCACTTTCCAAAGGTGCTCTATTGGATGAGATGTGGTGAGTGTGGAGGCCATTGGAGTACAGGGACCTCATTGTCCAGTGGTGAGATGATTGGAGCTTTGTGACATGGTGCATTATCCGGCTGGAAGGAGTCATCAGAAGATGGGGACACTGTAGTCATAAAGAGATGGACATGGTCAGCAACAATATTCAGGGAGGCCGTGGCGTTTCAACAATACCTAATTGGTACTAAGGGGCTCAAAGTGTGCCAAGAAAATATCCCCCGCACCAGCCTGAACCGGTGATACAAGGAAGGATGGATCCATGCTTTCATGTTATTTACTCCAAATTCTGACCCCACCATCTGAATGTCTCAGCTGAAATCAAGACTCATCAGACCACGCAACATTTTTCCAATCTTCTGTTGTCCAATTTTGGTGAGCCTGTGCCAATTGTAGCCTCAGTTTCCTGTTCTTAGCAGACGGGAGGGGCGCCCGGTGGGATCTTTTGCTGCTGTAGCCCTTCTGCTTCAAGGATCCATGTGTTGTGCATTCAGAGATGGTATTTTGCATACCGTGGTTGTAACAAGTGGTTGCATTCAGTTGCTTTGCTGCCATGTGATTGGCTGATTAGCAGTTTGTGTTACCAAACAATTGAACAGGTGTATCTAATAAGGTGGTCGGTGAGTGTATGTGCACCCACTGACTTATCTTATACAGTTTCTTATTCCAGATGGCTGCGCTCCTTTTATTAGAGACTAGCTAGTACATTGGCATCCAGGGGCGGACTGACCATTGAGCCACTCAGGCACTGCCCGAGGGCCCTGGGCCACTAGGGGGCCCCATTAGGATTGCCAGCCTCAGTAAAACCAGGGACAGTATGTATAAATCTGTGTTTTCTTTACATCTGTCTGTGTATACTGTGTGTACATGTATGTGTATACTGTGTGATTGTATACTGTGTGGCCCCATAATCTCTGATTGCCTGGGGGCCCCATAATCTCCTATTGCCCGGGGGCCCCATGAGTTATCAGTCCGCCTCTGTTGGCATCCCTTTTAACCCGTGTAATAACCTCATGGCTGGCTGTAAAAGGGCTAACGTAAGTCGTGTACGGCACCTCCTGCATGTGCATACTCTGCTACTGGGATCCTATGAATGCTCTTGGCAAACACTTATCGAAGCAATTATGCCCCTTCTACAGTCAAATGATCTCACCAATTGTTATTCAGAAACAAAGGTGTTTGTGGCTTCAGGCGTTATCTTGTGAACGATCGTGCCGATCTACTCCCAGATGTTATTAGGCCTATTTGGGTATCATCCATCTCTGTGGAGACCAGAGCTTCAAGCGTTGGCAAGCAGATAAACAAAGTGTGTAAATCTGGGTACTGGATGCAAACTGCTCGAACGACCTTGTGATGGCAAAACAAGGAGGGAAGCTGTCATTGCTGACTTGTTTTAAAGTTGCAAGCTTCCGGGCTGATGTTCTGATCCTGGCTTCATACTTGGCAACCCAGCTACAGTGCCTTGCAAAAGTATTCGACCCCCTTGGCATTCTTCGTGTTTTGTTGCCTCACAACCTGGAATTAACATGGATTGTTTGAGGATTTGCATCATTTAATTTACAGAACATGTCCACAACTTTGAAGATTTTTTTTTTTTATTGTGAAGCAAACAACAAATAGGACAAAAATAACAGAAAAAGTCAATGTGCATAACTATTCACCCCCCTAAAGTCAATACTTTGTAGAGCCACCTTTTGCGGCTATCACAGCTCGCTTTGGATAAGTCTCTATGAGCTTGCCACATCTTACCACTGGGATTTTTGCCCATTCCTCCTTGCAAAACTGCTCCAGCTCCTTCAAGTTGGATGGTTTGCACTTGTGAACAGCAATCTTTAAGTCTGACCACAGATTTTCTTTTGGATTGAGGTCTGGGCTTTGACTAGGCCATTCCAACACATTTACATGTTTCCCCTTTAACCACTCAAGTGTTGCTTTAGCAGTGTGTTTGGGGTCATTGTCCGGCTGGAAGGTGAACCTCCGTCCTAGGCTCAAATCACAAACAGAGTGGTACATGTTTTTCTCAAGAATATCCCTGTATTTAGCTCCATCCATCTTTCCCTCAACTCTGACCAGTTTCCCAGTCCTGACTGTTGAAAAACATCCCCACAGCATGATGCTGCCACCACCATGTTTCACAGTGGGGATGGTGTTCTTTGGGTGATGGGATGTGTTGGGTTTGCGCCAGACAGAGCGTTTTCTTTGGCCAAAAAGTTCAATTTTAGTCTCATCAGACCAGAGCACCTTCCTCCATACATTTTGGGAGTCTCCCACATGCCTTTTCGCAAACTCAAAATGTGCCGTTTCGTTTTTTGCTGAAAGTAATGGCTTTCTTCTGGCCACTCTGCCATAAAGACCATTTCTATGGAGCATACGGCTTATTGTCGTCCTATGTACACATACTCCAGTCTCTGCTGTGGAACTCTGCAGCTCCTCCAGGGTTACCTTAGGTCCCTGTGCTGCCTCTCTGATTAATGCCCTCCTTGCCCGGTCTGTGAGTTTTGGTGTGCGGCCGTCTCTTGGCAGTTTTGCTGTTGTGCCATGTTCTTTCCATTTGGTTATGAGAGGGTTGATAGTGCTCCTAGCGATCATCAAAGATTTGGATAATTTTTTTGTATAACCACCTAACCCTGACTTGTACTTCTCAACAACATTGTCCCTTACTTGTTTGGAGAGTTCCTTGGTCTTCATGGCAGTGGTTGGTTAGTGGTGCCTCTTGCTTAGGTGTTGCAGCCTCTGGGGCCTTTCAAAAAGGTGTGTCTATGTAATGACAGATCATGTGACACTTAGATTGCACACAGGTGGACATCATTTCACTAATTATGTGACTTCTGAAGGTAATTGGTTGCGCCAGAGCTTTTTATGGGCTTCATAACAAAGGGGGTGAATACATACGCACATGACAATTATCAGTTTTTTATTTCTGAAAAATAGTTTTATGTATATATTTTTCTAATTTTACTTCACCAACTTAGACTATTGTGTTCTGATCCATCACATATAATTCAGATTTAAAAAAAACATTGAACTAAAGGCTGTAATGTAACAAAATAGGTAAAAAGCCAAGGGGGTGAATACAGAGGTTATGTGTTGGTAGCTAACAAGAAACAAACTCAATGTTCAAAACTTTACATAATACTTAACTTTTTTTTTAAATTGTGACCTAGTTAAAAAAAAAAAATAAAAAGCTCAACCCGCTGTTGATTTAGAGGCGTACTAAATGAAATTGACACATCGAGCAAGTCACTTTAGTGTTTCCGGTTAGTGAAGTTCTCAACACCCCTTTAGTTGATGTTTGGTGAAGAACAACCCATTTTTAACTAGTGGCCCTTTTCACTGGTGGTCAGTGTGGAAGGACCCCTTTCATTGGCCGTCAGTGTGGAAGGACCGCTTTCATTGGTGGTCAGTGTGGTAGGACCCCTTTCATTGGCGGTCAGTGTGGAAGGACATCTTTTAATTGGCGGTCAGTGTGGAAGGACCCCTTTCATTGGCGGTCAGTGTGGAAGGACCCCTTTTATTGGCGGTCAGTGTGGAAGGACCCCTTTCATTGGCGGCCAGTGTGGAAGGACCCCTTTCATTGGCCGTCAGTGTGGAAGGACCCCTTTCATTGGCCGTCAGTGTGGAAGGACCCCTTTCATTGGTAGCCAGTGAGAAAAAAGCCCCTAAACAGGTGTTTTTTGTGTGTTTTAGTATTGACAAGTAGCCTTTTTTTTTTTTTAATAGCAGAAGGGTATCTCCCTTCTGTCATAAATGCTTCTCTCTGTCTGACAGCATTTTATTTTCTAGAAGGACACTGAGCTGCCCATGTGCAGCTCAGTCTACAGTCTCCACATTTTTTTTTTTTCTGAGTTAAACTAACTCCTAAATTCATAAATTCAGAACCTTGTGGAAGAATGGAAGAAGGAAGTATTGATGACAAGTGGAAATGTTGGCATTCCATCCCTGGAGGGGGCGGTTTGCAGGGTATGTGTGCCTCATTGTGCAAATATGCTGTGCATACCTACACATTATTATAGCAAAAGTTCCTGCGGGCCGCATACATTTGCGTGGTATAGTTCTGTATTAAATGGGTGGTAACCGGTGCCACACCCCTGACTCTGCCATGCGACGTTGGTGTCATAACTATGTAGACAATCTGAGGCACAAGATACATCCAGCAATGCTCAAGGACCCTGGGGTTCTTCAGACATTAGAAGGACTTTTCATTCCCTCTTTTTCACTTCTGCAGTAACATGTTTTATATTATTTCTTACTTTGAAGTCCTCACAATCATGCATTTTGGATGCGTTTTACAATGCATTTAAAGAGTGTTTGTTTTTGTTTTTTTATGGCGTTAGGTCCGATCATATTCTCATTCAGAAATGAATCCACACTTGTACAACTTACACAAGAAAAGGAAAATCTTTTAGGTTTGTGTAATCCAATGTACCTAAAATCTCAAGTGTGTGTATATAGCTAGAAGGTAATTTTGCCTGTTCTAATGTTGGCACAGTTGCAATGTTCGTTAGCAGTTGGTATTGTTGCCTAGAGTTAAATTTATTTACTAAAGGCTGATAAACCAAAGTTGGAGGGGGTGTGTTTCCCAACTAACCGCTGTCAGCCACTTAAAGCGGAGTTCCACCCTAAACATTTTTTTCTTTTAAAAGACTCCTTTTTAACCTATAAACAAACATTTGGAGGATTTTTTATTTTTTTTTTTATACTTACCCTAAACGCCCTGTTGCTATGTAGTCCTCGTAATCTGCCACTTGGTCCGCGGAGCTCCTCGAGACTTCCTCCCTCGCCTATGCTCCTCATCATTTCCCAGGAGTCTGTGAGCAGTACAGTACTACGGCCGCCAGTTACCCAGCATGCACCTCTCCAAAGATATTCCAGGAAGCCATCCTAATTGGGCTTCATATGCCCACGTTCATGACGGAAACGGACACAAACGGCGTAATTAAATATTACAGTAAGAAATTTATATCTTTGAACAATCAATCAAGAAGATTGTATACTCTTATTTGAATTTCATTAGCAATAATATTAGGATCAAAGAAAATTTTTTTTTTTTTTTGCATGCAAACCCTGGAGATCTGCTAGTAACAGCACTTTCTGTTGCCGACTGACAACACTAAGCCACTGCCTTCCAGTTAGCAGCAGCATTGTCAGCCTGCCATGCACTTGTAGACAAACGCATGCATTTGCAAATGCGTGCGGACTAAACCCCTGTTTTTAACGCATACTGTTAGACAGGTTCATTTGGTTGTCTGCGAGCTGGTGGTAAGTAGGCTTGGAATTTTTTCCTGGGCATTTCCCAGGCCTTGTTTATATCTGTTTGTAGCCCTCCAATGCCGCTTACGGCGATAGCCAGCTATAAATGAGGGTGGTGGCAAGTTTTTTGAGATCACCTTGGTGTGTGTATTGGTCCAGCAACGCACCAGCACCTTTGCAGCCATTGTGCTATTTGCTGAGTGTCTGGTGTGCTCCTGTACCTTTAAGAAGGGATGGGCTGCCCTTTAGTCCACCTGCTCTCATTTATCCATCAGAATGCATGTGCCTCCACTGTGGGGACACTCATATTTTAGTGTTAGGACCACAGATACCGGGGTGCCGTGACAAGGCTCTGTGGCTTACGCATGCGTTTGCAAATGCGTGCGGACTAAACCCCTGTTTTTAATGCATACTGTTAGACAGGTTAATTTGGTTGCCTGCGAGCTGATGGTAAGTAGGCTTGGAATTTTTTCCTGGGCATTCCCCAGGCCTTGTTTATACTTGTAGACAAAACCATAAATGAACTTACAGATTTTTTTTCATGAAGAGACTAGTCTCACATGGCTTGGTTGTTGGCCATGAGGGATTGAAAGATGGATGAAGGATTTTATCCTGGAGAGACTCCTCCCATATAATTCTAAGAAATACAATGCCTCATCCCATAGGTTACATTGGAGTGGAACTGCTTTTCTGAGACTATTTAGTTAGACTCTCTCTCGGCGCAGAGGGAGTCGATGAGAGAATATCTGCTGCATACTGACCAGACTGTTGAGAGGCCAGACCAGCAGAGACACCTAAGGCAGTGCAGCAAAGACTGTACCATTGCCGCTGCCGCAGGGATACCAGGGCATCCTCTCACCCTTTACTTCCCACCGCTGAATCTCGCTCAACTATCTGAATCTGATGCATGTCTTGGAAAGCTTTGCAAAACTGTTGCAAGGTTTTATTGAATTAGGTGCAGGCTGATTTAAAGGGGCATACTGGCTTTTCCCTACACACAGCAGCAATGTATGCATGTTGAGAGGGACCGGGATGGGCAGGGATTTGGCAGGGTTTTGTAGTCCAGCAAGCATGGTTGAAAACGCTGGTGTCTTTAGCGGCCAGGGAGCAGCAACGCAGCTGCGTTTCAACACACGAAAAGTCTCTACTTATACAGGTATGCTAGTTTACACCAGTGGACTCCAAACTGCAGCCCAGGGGCCAGATGTGGCCCTTTGCTTGCCTTTATCTGACCCTTAGGGCCCTGTTACCTTCACTGATGCAAGGCACTTTTCCTCCCACTGACCCAAACGATGAGGCAACAAAAAGAAGAGAGGGCGCACCGACCTAGCGCATTACCACTGGTAGCGTTTATTAAAAAGTAAATAGCAAGTAACATACTCACAAACGAGCTTGAAATACAGGCATGGACATGGACTGCAAGTATGCAGTAACAGACACCAGGATAGAATGGGACCGGACATCAAGTAGATGCGGCAACGGCTAACGCGTTTCGGGGGCGAGCCCCTTTCCTCAGAGCCTAAGCGGGTTCCAAACGATGAGGCACCATGCCTTCCACCGAAACCAACAGCGCAGAGGGAGATGATTCCTCTATTCCTTACACTGATACCAATGAAGGAGCATTATTCCTTCCACTGTCACCAACAATGGGGTACTATTCCTCCCACTGACAAGAATGATGAGGCATCATGCCTTCCACTGACACCAACATTGGGGTACTATTCCTCCCACTGATACCAATGAATGGGACACGATTCCTTCCACTGACACCAATGATGGGGCACTAATCCTTCCACTGACACCAACAATGGGGTACTATTCCTCCCACTGACAAGAATGATGAGGCATCATGTCTTCCACTGACACCAACATTGGGGTACTATTCCTCCCACTGATACCAATGAATGGGACACGATTCCTTCCACTGACACCGATGATGGGGCACTAATCCTTCCACTGACACCAACAATGGGGTACTATTCCTCCCACCAATACCAGCAATACCAATGAGGAGGCACTATTTCTTCTATCGGAGCTTAGGTGATATGTAATGTTTTTTTTTATTTTTTTTTTACTTTTTTACTCCCACCGAGCCTCAAGCATTGTTTACTCCCACTGACACTGGGGACATTTTCTACTCCCAATGGCCACAATCCAGCCCCACAAAGTCTGATGGACAACAAACTAGCCCTTTTATTTGGAAAATTTGGAGACCCCTGGCATATATAAATGAAAGGGCATACCAGCCTAGCACAATACCTTTTTATATGCCCTTTATTGATAGAATTAAGAATTAAATGTTATACTCACAAATCAATATGTAAAGCTCATCAATATAATCTAGAAGCAGGTACACCAGAACCACTGCACCAACTTCTTATTACGGGAAGAAGCCATGCATGTTTTCAAAGGCTAATGTGTTGCAAATGGAGTCCCCTCTTCTTCAGAGCCAAAAAGGTCTTGGCTCTCTATGGTTCATATATTGGGTTGTGAGTATAACCCTGGCTTTTATCTCTATCAATTAATGGCATATGACAGCTAATGTGCTAGGCTGGTGCCCCCTTTCTTTTGTTTTTAGAGTGAGCAGTGCATTGTGACTACCTCAGTCTTGAGAAGGTAGCAAAGCGTGGTGGTCATTCAAGAGTTTGCAGAGGAGCAGAAACGGAGAGAGCCCCTGAGCACCTGCTAACCATGGGCCAGGTGCTGCTGTAAAAGTTATCCACGGTGGATCAAGATTCGATGTGAAATGGGCCGTTGCAAATTTTTGGGTTACTGGCCATAGTGGGCATGACTATGGTAAGACCGATGTAAACTGCCTATACCTATAATACCTTAGACCTACTTCAACTATCAATAACCAGACGACACCCATTTTGGAGTAAATTGCCCGCACCGGCCATTTTATGAACATTTAACCATAACATTTATTTTACAAACAATCCTTTCACAGATACGTTGTAACCGTGTTGAGGATCATTGAAGGCACTGACCAAATTTTCTTTGTATCAGCGTGGCCACACAAGGTCCCCAGTCACTGCACGCCGACTCGAGGACCATACCACTCTGCACCTTCCCGCGCTGATACCCATCTCCCAATGCCAGTTAAACCTCGGTTAACTGGCATCAACAGAGGATCCCATACCATGATGGTTCCCCACTTATGCCATATTGATCTTACTTTCGGATGCCTCCAAAGATCCCCAACCGCTACCCCTTACCCCAATAACCGACATACATACAGTCAAACCAAATTATTAGGGCGGGAGGGTGGGAGCTCCTTTTTCCTCCAGAGACCTCTGACTGACCCCCCCCCCCCAATAAACTTTCTAAGGTCACCCCCTACCCTGGCCAGCTACACTCCCCCAAATTTAACCGCTATGAATGAGGTTCTGCCCTGCTACCCTGTCATGCCAGCCCTGCGCCTAAGCCTGCGTCTTGCCGCGGGCTTCTCTTTCATGGCGGGGAGAACTCGCTGTATGCGTGCGTACTCGCAGATTGCAAAGTTTTGACAGTCTGTAGTCTTTACTGACAGCTTTGAACTTTGCTGAGTTCACCTGTTCGCTCTATAAACTTTCTGAAATCATTTAAGAATTTTACAAGACTTCATTCTGCCACGGATAACTGTGTACGATGATAAAATTCCGTATTGCCGCGTGGAATGTAAAAGCAATCTTCATCAGCAATAAATCCGCTCTCTATTCTGGCCTTTGTGCACACTTCTGACTGTTACTCCCACAAACCTGATCATGCTGAATACTTATTTTTAGCCCTGAAGTTTCTGCCATGATGCTGGCAGATATTATCAAAAAAGCTGAACTGGGCCGAAATTAACTATTCCTTATAACAGATTATGCTGTTGTGTTTAAAGGGAAACTGGGTGTTTTTTTGTTTTTTTTTCAGGGAGTTATAAGGCTTACCTGAAAGTAAAGTTTTTTTTACTCAAATCTCATCTTTACTTGCTGGACCATATTTCCACTGTTACATCATATATACAGGTATATAGGTTTTGCCTTTGATGGCGGTTTGTCATTTGCCACTTTGACTTAAAGCGGAGTTCCACACAAAAATGGAACTTCCGCTTTTCGGAACCCTCCCCCCCTCCGGTGTCACATTTGGCACCTTTCAGGGGGGAGGGGGGTGCAGATACCTGTCTAAGACAGGTATTTGCACCCACTTCCGGCATAGACTCCCATGGGAGTCTACGCCTCTTTCCGTCCCCACCGCGCTGTCTCCCGGGAAACACACAGCTCCCAGGAGAGAGCGGGGACGACTTGGGACGCGCAGCGCGACTCGCGCATGCGCAGTAGGGAACCGGGAAGTGAAGCCGCAACGCTTCACTTCCTGATTCCCTCACCTAGGATGGCGGCCGCAGCTGCCTGAGAACCGAGCGGGTTCTCGGCATCGCCTGCTGACATCACTGGACCCTGGGACAGGTAAGTGGCCATGTATTAAAAGTCAGCAGCTGCAGTATTTGTAGCTGCTGGCTTTTAATATTTTTTTTTTTTGGCGGTGTGGGTGGACCCCCGCTTTAAGACCAGCCATTCTCAACTTGGGTTTCTCCAAAGGTTGACAGCAGATCCTTGAGCGGTGGCTGATTGACCTCCCATCTGATGCACAGTTCCAGGTTCAACACCACTTGATAGGCTTTTTAGCTGTACGTAAGGGTGACATTCTGAACACTGACAGGGGGGCATTTTTCCTATTGACCACCAATGTAAGGGGCATTCATCTTACTGACCACTAGTGTAAGGGGCATTCTTCTTACTGACCACTAGTGTAAGGGGCATTCTTCTTACTGACCACTAGTGTAAGGGGCATTCTTCTTACTGACCGCTAGTCTAGTGTAAGGGGCGTTCTTCTTACTGACCACTAGTGTAAGGGGCATTCTTCTCACTGGCCTTTAATGTAAGGAGCATTCTTCCAAATGATCACCAATATAGGGCGCTTTCTTCCCACTGACTATCAATGTAAGGGGCAATCGTCTCACCGGCCACCAATATAAGGGTCATTCTTCCTACTGGCCACCAACTGAAGGGGCATTTTTCCCAATGACCAATAACCTAACAGGCGTTCTTCTCACTGATCACCATTGTAAGGGGCATTCTTCCCAATGGCCACCAATGTAAGGGACATTCATCCCACTGACCACCAACATGAGAAGCATTCTACCCACTGACCACCAATGTAAGGGGCATTCTTCCCACTGGAAGTAATGGAATGTGTGTTGGTATGCAGTGACATGTGGTGTGAATGGAGTACATAAAGAACAATTGTTTTCTATGTGCCCTTGTGTTACGTCTGCAGTAATTAATTAAGATTAATTAAGTGATTAACATTCAGTTACACTCATCTATCTACTGTTTCTTATCTCTCCATCTACTTTATTGTATCTCTACTACATCTATTGCATCTCTCATGTACCATTGTATCTATCCATCTACTGTATCGTATACACTATAGCTACTATATCTATTGTATCTCTATGCACTGTATACAACTATTGTATCTCTATGTGCTGTATCATTCCATTTATTGTGTCTAATATATCGAACTATCCTTACATCTCCCCTACTCTGGTTTATAGCCCTCCTTCCTCTGTCATTCAGGAATCCGAGAGACTTTCCAGCTACAATGCGTTAATAACCACAAATTTAGTTTTAGGGGTCGGAGGCCATATATGATACTACCATGCCAAAAAGACGAGTCACGACATATACAACTAGGAGGTATAGCGATCCAAAGCTCTGCAAATACTTTAGCGTTCTGTTCAATGCACCTTATGACAGGTCCTCACGAATGGCGATACTTCCCATTAGAAACTCTTAGATGAAGAAGTTAGAAGACACATTACACAGCACATGGTCTGCATGGACATATATTTATTGAACATTCTGCAGTGTAATCGGGTTATACATATAAAATGTCACATTATATATTTAATATATACATATGTACATTTTTGGACTAGCTGAATACTGAGTAAATCTGGCAGGCAACTTTTGGCAATCCAACTAGGGAACCTGTCAGAATGGCCGATACCCGGCACATTCGGCTGGTTTTTGCAGAACTTCTAGAAGCAGCTCCTGTGATGGACCTGTCACTTTGTGATGGTACAGATATGAGACCTGCCCTGCAAACAAACATGGCTTCCTGGGGTCAGGCAGTGCCAGCCACCCAGCACCTTATAGGAGGTTCCCTTTAGAAATAAATAATAGGCAGTTGTCATTTAATGGCAGCAAGCCTGATTTCTAAAAAAACTGGAAGAAGGTAAGGTAAGGTTGTTATCATAGCAACCAGACATTGCCTGAAAGACTGTTGCTTTGGGTAACATTGTTGTTGTATATCATCCTGGGGCCATATTTTTTTTACCCGTGTTGGGAGGGGTCGCTGTGGCCTTGGGAGGAGTCAACAAGGTGTAGCAACCTACCTTTGTTCAGTTATCATCTTTGCTCCTTATGTAAGTTTTAAAGTGTAGGAAAAGCCAAAACATGTGTTGCCATGTGCACACGAGCGGACTTTTTGTCAGACTGAACTCCGAAGGACTTTTCAATGGAGTTCCGCCGGAGTTCCGATGAAACGGACTTGCCTACACACAATCCCACCAAAGTCTGATCGTTTAGAACGCGATGGCGTACGAC